>OX383312.1:11276145-11605132 GCA_947523025.1 Dryobota labecula
TATTAAAAGCACTATAGTGCACTAAATCTGATACCAAACCTTTGTCCCATCTGGGCGCCAATTCACGACGGATAAAATAGCAACACTGTAGAAGCATAGATTCAAACAGAAGGTCCAGTTCTATACAACGAGCGAAAAAGGCGCACTTATACTCAATGCTCAATATTTTATTTGCATTCCACAATGTGGTTTTAGGTGGTAACTTTAAATTTTATGTGATCCATTATGGACCCTGTCGGGACAGCAAAGATAGTAGGAGAGAGGAAGCTTTGAAAAACTTAGTTTATCAGTCGAACGAAATCTAAAATTATTATACAGGGTGTTTGGCAGAACGTTGAACATACGAAAATGGTGGGTAGGTGGGGTCATCTGCTACTTACTCAGCCCTAATTTATTTGGCCCTGGCCGACTGGGTATTTTTTAAAAAAAAAAAAAAGTTTTTTTCTTGTTTCACCACTTTCCTAACTTTAAAGTGTATTTTTTTTATTAAAAATGGGCAATAAAACAGGCAATTTTTTTTTTTTAATCTTTGATGTTGGCAGATTCTTATAAAATTATTGCTTTGTTCAGATGTTAGCTAGAAAAAAAGTTATGAGTCCTCAAACTTACAGAAAGATGTAAAAAATACTTGAATGTTAATTTCAACTTGCATTTAAAAAAAAAACAAAAAATGATTGAGGAGTTCCAATTCTAGCAAAACATCCCTAGTGTGTGAGCTTTCTAATGGTGTATAATTTGCTTTTATAAAAAAAAAACTTTAAGAGTTATTTCATAATTTTATCAAGTAGGAAATTTTTGACTAAACTCTACCTTTACGGAAAGTTAAATGTTTTGCGAAATTTAATACTGCAAAGTTGGTAAAAATTATGGATCGACGGCTTGCCAGTAGCAGTGGTGCAAATTGACATTCACTATTCCCTTGAGATGGTTACACAAAGCAGGTAGAAATTTTGTTTCACTCTTGCGCAGTCATAGCGTATTTTTGCTCTCTTTCGCTCTCGTGGCACCGTGACGCGTCAGAATGAATTCTTGACGAAACTCTACCTTTACGGAAAGTTAAATGTTTTGCGAAATTTAATACTGCAAAGTTGGTAAAAATTCAAATCGACGGCTCCTAAGTATACTGAGTCAACTAACAAATTTCGGCAATTGTACTTTTTAGGATATTACAAACAATTAAATCATTTACTACCCATCTGTGTTAAAAACGTTCATATTATTAGAAGTACAGTTGACTCAGTATACTTAGGAGCCGTCGAAATGATCGATTGAAATTATGCTGTACCAGTTAGGTGCGTTAATGAAACAATTAAATAATTTTAAATAATTTATTTAAATAATAAATCATATTAGATGTTCAAATTGACGCCCTTCATTCGCAATACAGGTGCGGCATCTACGTCTGATTTCTACAGTTGTTGTGCGCAGCAGCATCTCCTGTCGCATAACTTCGAAAGCAGCATTAATTCGATTTATCAAATCTTCCCGACTTTCTACTTCTGTAGTGTAAACTAGTTCCTTTGCCCTTCCCCACACGTGAAAATCGAGCGGAGTGAGGTCGGGCGATCGCGGAGGCCAGGGAATTGGTCCTCCCCTGCCAATCCACGAATTTGGGAAACAATTATCCAAATGCTCACGTACAACTAGACTAAAGTGAGCTGGGCAACCATCGTGTTGAAAGACAATAGGCCTGTTTATGTCTACTTGGAACACTTCTTCCACTAATGGTGGTAAATCATTTATCAAAAAATCCAAGTAGTTGTTCGCGTTGATGTTGTCGGGCAAATAATGAGGCCCTATTAGCTTATCGCCAATCACTCCTGCCCAGACATTCACACTGAATCTCCTCTGGAAGCCTCTTTGTCTCTTCACGTGTGGGTTTTGATTTTTAAGTGCCCAATGGTGAAGATTGTGATAATTGACAATCCCTTCTTTGTCAAATTTGGACTCGTCTGTCCACAAAATACTTTTTAAAAAGTTAACGTCGTCCACATCGGTATGCAGCAAATGGCGACAAAATTGCACAAGTCTCCCAAAATCACTGTCATCGAGACCTAGAACAAACAAAACATGTCTAAGAATTGATTTCAATACTGAATCTTTTCTTCCTCCGAGTTCAAACTCTACAATTATCCAAATTTTTCATCTTCAATTTTTAAGTACACTAATTGGCTTTATGGCTTAGCCATAAAGACGTAAGACCAAATTCACAAAAGGGCGTGCGACTTTCCAATTTTGTTCTAAAAAGGACCCATAAGTGCTGGCAAGTTTACCTACGCTGACCACCTGCGCAAACCGAATCCGAAATCCGAATCCTGTAAGCGCTGGCCGCCTGATTGTTACGTGAATGCGGCCGAATAGGAATAGTTTATTGAATTTAATTTGAAATTAGAATTGAATGCGCTAAAAACAACATGAGGCAAAACAACTAATAAAGAAAGTGACGAAATCAAGGTTAAATGGAACGATCAATTGAACTGTCTCATAATTTACTACATTCCACAAAATCGTATCAGATGCAGTGCATAAACGGTTTAATCTTACCTTTCACTGGAGTGTAGTGAAAAGCATGTCTACCATCTTGCCGGAGAACAGACCACACTTTCCATATGCTTAAGCCAAGTATTGAAGCTATCTGTCTAATGCTTTTGGTAGGATCCGCGTCAAACTCGGCAAGAACTTGTTCGTCAATGGTAGCATCGGGTCGTGCTGCGTTCACTCGTGGTTCTTGTAAGTTCAGGTTACCGGTTTGTCGTAAACGTCGGTAAGTACTCGCAAACGTCTGATGACTGGGTACTCGGCGGTTGGGATAACGCTCTTGATAAATTCTTCGCGCTTCACGCGAATTTGTATTAGCGCTTCCATACGCTAACAACATGTCCGCGTATTCCTCACTGGTAAAAGCAGCCATTTCTTTACCAATAACAACAGGTAACAGTAATAACAAAAAACTTAACAAACTTAAACTTAAACTTAACTAGTGATAACAATAAAAGAAAACGAAGTGAACAAAAACAAACGTAAGCGTAACGGGCACGTGAGATCGCAGAGGCAGTTAAGTCTCGACTGAATAAAAGAAAAGAATTCATTCTGAGGCGTCACGGTGCCACGAGAGCGAAAGAGAGCAAAAATACGCTATGACTGCGCAAGAGTGAAACAAAATTTCTACCTGCTTTGTGTAACCATCTCAAGGGAATAGTGAATGTCAATTTGCACCACTGCTACTGGCAAGCCGTCGATCCATAATTTTTACCAACTTTGCAGTATTAAATTTCGCAAAACATTTAACTTTCCGTAAAGGTAGAGTTTCGTCAAAAATTTCCTGCTTGATAAAATTATGAAATAACTCTTAAAGTTTTTTTTTTATAAAAGCAAATTACATACCATTAGAAAGCTCACACACTAGGGATGTTTTGCTAGAATTAGAACTCCTCAATCATTTTTTGTTTTTTTTTTTAAATGCAAGTTGAAATTAACATTCAAGTATTTTTTACATCTTTCTGTAAGTTTGAGGACTCATAACTTTTTTTCTAGCTAACATCTGAACAAAGCAATAATTTTATAAGAATCTGCCAACATCAAAGATTAAAAAAAAAAAATTGCCTGTTTTATTGCCCATTTTTAATAAAAAAAATACACTTTAAAGTTAGGAAAGTGGTGAAACAAGAAAAAAACTTTTTTTTTTTTTTTAAAAATACCCATTCGGCCAGGGCCAAATAAATTAGGGCTGAGTAAGTAGCAGATGACCCCACCTACCCACCATTTTCGTATGTTCAACGTTCTGCCAAACACCCTGTATTTTAGTTTTTTAATACATAATATAGTTTACTGTAATAACACTTATTAGATATGTTAATACTTATATTTTGTCGTTTAAATACTCGTATACAGGGTTATTGGTCCAGTAAAACACTGGCAACCTCTCGGGACTAATATAACTAACCTCATAAACAACAACTTTAGTTCTATGACTTTTAATTATACATCAGATTTAAATTACTCGTACTTTCATACAAAAACTAAAATCCCGCCCGGAGGACACGGTGGAGCATACGGTGGAGGTCTGCCCGGCTTGGGCAGAGCACCGCCGTGTCCTCACGGAGGCAATCGGTGGCAGCGATTTCTTGCGTCCGGCCCTGGTCCAGGCCATGGCCCGGAGCGAGAGTGCATGGGAGGCAGTCACCTCCTTCTGCGAAGCAGTAATGCTCGCGAAGGAGGAGGCGGAACGCGTGAGAGAGAAGCAGTGTGTGCGCCCTCACGCCCCTGAGACGCCCTGGGCGGCGGGAATCGGTAGCCAATTCCCGGTTACCGTAGGCGCGGGCTTGCGGACGGTGAGCTATGGGCAGCTCGCCGTTCGGTAAGGACCAGGCCCGGGTCGACGGTGCGTTGTGTTCCACGCGCACCTCAAAGAGATGTCAGCACGCACTGACGGGGTCCGCCAGGACCGGTGCTTTCCAGGATTGCGGGTTTGTCCGAAAGGGATACCGTGGCCCTGGCACACAGGAAACTGAAGGAACACAAGGTGGGTTTTAGTCAGGAAAAGTCTGACACGCCCTCCCGCTCCACCCAGAGCGGGAGAAGTTATTTGATAATTCCCACACAAAATAAAATTACTATATTACTAACCTCATAAACAACAACTTTAGTTCTATGACTTTTAATTATTCATCAGATTTGAATTCATCATACTTTCATACAAAAATAAAAATATTTAAAATTCACTTTCTTATTAATAATTGTTTTAGTTATTTTAGAAATATACTAAGTTTGTCTTCTCTTTTTATTCATTCAGGTAGTTTGTATTTTTAAGGACATAACATAGGGGCTATACACATAATATCTGTTTCAAAAGTAAATATCTGAAGAAACAAACACTGTTTGGGATAAAACAATTACGCAATTACTCTTTATAGGGAACTAGCTTCTGTCCCGCGACTTCGTCCGCGTGTAATTTCGGCTCCCGACCCCCCGCGTCACATCCCGTCGGCCACCCGCGCTATTGCTTTATGTATTAAGTACTTTAATAAAAAAAAAACTCTTAACACACTACTAAAGTTTCTTTAATAATATAATTCAATCATGATTGTTATCGAAAGACACGTGGCGCCATCTATTATCATAAGAACGCTATTGTTGTTTTCCTCAGGAATAGTACTTTTTTCGGGATGAAAGGTACCTTATGTCCGTTTCTGTACACCTGACAACGTATATGCATAATTACAGGATGATCGGCTCGGTGGTATAGGCGTGAAAAGGTAACAAACAAACAAACAAACTTACTTTCGCATTTAATATTAGTTAGGATTAGTACATAGTACATAATTATTATATACACAATATATTATTATAACTGTGATAGTGACGAGAATGGATAAAGTCAGAAATGAGTATACATATAAGGGGAAGTTTGAAAGTGGCGCCGGTGACAGAAAAGTTGAAAGGACGTCGTTTGGCATGGTATGGGCATGTGATGGGGAGGGAGGAAACGCATGTGACGAGGAGAGTGATGAAGATAAATGTGGATGGATGGAGAGGGAGAGGAAGGCCCAAAAAAATATGAATGGATTGTGTGAAGAATGATATGAAAGAGAAGGGAGTGAATGATAGAGTGACGGTTGACAGGGGGGAATGGAAAAAGAAAACGTGTTGCGCCGATCCCAAGTAACATGGGACAAGGGCAGGAAGAAGAAGAAGATATTATTATAACTGTATTCGGAAGGTTGCAACTTTATATCTCTCTACTTTTGCCAAACAATTATTGTTTGAATAACATTACTAAATTGTAAGTAGCATTACAAATTGGCATCCGCAGGTACGTTTTCTGTACCATTTGTTTACACTATCATCACATACTTTTGGAACAAACTAGACGCGAACGTATGACGATCTAAAACAAATGCCAGTCGCGAGAATTCTTGCACTCGCTGACCGTGAAGCGTGTCTATGTGTGCGTGCGTTTTAAAAGAAAAGAAAGAATAGTAGATTGTTATACAAGGGGCTAAAATTACCCATTTATACGAGGTAGTTTTACTCCCGAGCTTTAACGAGGGAGTAAATAGAAACCGAGTTATAATGGGTTTTTCCAATACAATAGGTATTAAAAATAGATTACGGCCACTAATTCAATTTGAAAATTAGAGGAAAAATCTAAAGAATTCACGCCAATGTCTTTTTTTTTATTTCTTCTGTAGCCGCAACGCATTGCATGCATTCTACCAAAGAGATCGCCGATTTTAGTTCTTTTATTCAAAAATAAAATGTTGTTCTTTTTTATAAAACAGTCGAGTCTTTATTCATAATTATTATTTATATGCCTAAAGACTTTTTCGTTTTTGTAGGCTCATTGTCATTCGACTGACAAAAAAAAAAAACTTTTTCCCCTAGAGGAAGAAATGCTATTTTTTCTTCGCTCTGGTACGCCACAATGACGGTCTTTTTGAGCCGGCCCTTCTGTATTATTCTGTGGTAGAACCATAGAGTTACCAGAACTAATATAAGCTACTAGCTAGGAGATAGTTCCAATGTGGGTCGATGCATATTCGGCTCTTCCGTATTCGAGATAAAGTTAGGAGAAACTTTGGAAGGAAAGTCAGACGTTGAGGGCGGGTATGGAGGAAAAATCGCATTGTAAGAATTGGAAACTTGGTAGAAATACCTACCTACTCTTTAAAAGAACTAAAGTTGTGCAATGAGTATTTAATAAAGGCTGACGGAGCTTAGTGGCCATTTTATGGATAAGATAATATAAGATATTTGATTTGCATAAAACATGGTATACTGGTGTTATTATAGTACATTACTTACCAAGGGCTGTAAAAGAAACAAAGCCCGAAATCGCAGGTATTTGTGACCCGAGCCGCAGCCGAGGGTTGTAAATATGCGATAGAGGGCTTTCTTTTTTACTGCCCGTGGTGAGTACACAATTTTATGTAAAACTCACATTATGGCCAGGTGTGACGTAAAAAATATTAGATCGAACATGTTTTGTTTAAAACTAAAGCATGCAAACTTACTAAAAATACATTATGACATTGAAATAATCATCATCATCATCATCATCATCATTTCAGCCGAAAGACGTCCACTGCTGAACATAGGCCTCCCCCAATTGGGGGGGTTTGCCATAATCGCCACGCTTGGCAGGCGGGTTGGCGATCGCAGTATGGTGTTAAAAATGCATAGAGAACGCTACTGCCCATTCTCTAGTAAGTCCCTTAGTCGCCTTTTATGACACCCACGGGTGGAAATGGGGTGGTGCTATTCTTTACGTCCGGCACCACACGGAACAAATACCACATTAAAATTCACATTAAAAGAACATTAATAACATATAAATTATTACTATTGAGCCATTTATATAATTGGATTTTAAATAATTTACAATTTAATGAATACTAATGTTTGTAATAATATAATAAGGCTGATAGCCTCGATCAACATCTCTCGAGGCTTTCGTTAGACGGTTGGATCAAGGGCCTGATTCAGAAGGCAGTACTCCTTGATACGGCTCGTATTGTGAGGAGGTTCCTGTCTCTGCAGCCCTAACCACCGGTAGCTTGGACCCTGCTCCCGACACCGGCGGGCCACTATATTTTATATTTTTAAATGTTTTTTATATCTATTTTTAAGAAATATTTAAAAATGTATTTTATATGAAAAAAATTGAATAAACATCATAATAATAACGTATAGTATTGTAGAGCACAACGTAAAATGCTTATTTTCTGCATTTTCATTCTAAAATAAAAGAAATCACCAAACACACGACGAGGGCGCCACTGCACGCTCGGTACCCTCTTAACCGTGCATACATCGGTCCACCAGCGCCACTACTTAAAAAAAATATTATCTCGTAACTGAGAAGGAATTATTAAAAACGGCTGAATCAGCGACCTCGGTAAGTGTGTCTAGAATTTTCTAATACCTTTTATAAAATTTATTATTGAGACACGAAGCAACAAAATACGATCTAGAGGAATTGTACGAGCCCGAGTGTCAGGAGGTACATTTGTGCGCTAGTACTGAGTGTGAAATGAGACACTTGGTTTGGTAATAATTTTAGTCTATAATCTATAATTTTAATAAAGTAAATTAGTTATTAAATAGGACCACACATAGGCAAATACTAGAACTTTAAACTAGGAACATCACAATTTTATTATGAAGGACACACATTAACACACGTTATACATGAGAATTAGAGACAGGAACCAAACACTGCAAAACTGTCCGCTCCCGTTTTTTTTTTTTTTTTTTGTATGGCATCTCGGAGGTATAACCACTGGGGGTTCCTGCTCCTTAACCGGGCTTTCCTGTGGTGCCGCAAGCTCCTAAACGAAGTTTACGCCTCCAGCCAGGGGAGTTTTTACTTATAAGCTACTTAAACTAGACGACTGCTCGCTAAGGGCACCCCAGGTGGGGTTCGAACCTCGGCTTAGGGCAGTGTCGGAGGAGGGGGGAGGGTGGCAAGGGACCGTCGGTGGCTGGATAACATCAGGGTTCTGATTATTGTCATGGGGAGTTTGGATTACAGGCTCAGCTAAACCACATGCTGGCACATCGTTAAGCGGTGTCAAGGGACGGGGAGGGCTATTATTATTGACGATAATAATAGTAGGTCGGGGTGGGTTTCGCGCGGGACCTCTAAAGCGAGGTCGGAATTTGGATCGTGTGCGTTTGTTTACTCTACGAGCTGTACTGGTTTCCCTACGACTCTCCTGGATGAGAGTGGTGGGGTCGTCTGGGTCGGTCAGTGCGTGCCTTGGACGGCGGTCCGCTCCCGTGCCGTCTCCCGTGCCGTGCAGACGTATTTATACAAATCAGGGGGTGTGTGAGGCGAGGGGCGGGGGTTTGGAACATTAGCCATTGAGGGTGTGTGTCGCCTGGGTAATACCATTTATGGTCGCGTTTTCGGAGTTCGCGGCGAGATGTGACAACCAATCATGTATCAGTCGCCTGCGCAATACCTTTTAAGGTCGCGTTTACAACCCCCAATGCTTTCTTAGAAATTCTAAGTAACTATTAAGGTTTTTGTTAGGACATCCTGATAATTCGTTCTGTTCGGGATGAGAGTAATATAGAGTGGATAATGGTGCCGATTCCCTTGTTCACAAACTAAACTAAATTTCAGTGCATCTTTTTCTTTCTATTTCATTAAGAAAAGGACCTAAGATACATTTTTGTTTATTCCTGTCAAATTAATCAGCGCTTGACGTAAATTGACGTAATTTTAGTCGGCAAGTTTTTAATCACGTCTAAACTTGTATGGAGTAGTGACAGGCGCTGATTAATTTGACAGGACTAAACTAAAATTTATCTTCTGTCCTTTTCCTAATGAAATAGAAAGAAAAAGATGCACTGAACTTAAATTTAATTTAGTTTGTGAACAAGGGAATCGGCACCAATATCTCGTGACTGAGAAGTAACTATTAAAAACGGCTCAATCAGCGACCTCGGTAGGTAAGTGTGTCTAGAAGTAAGTGTGTCTATAAGACAAGACTTGAGAAGCATTCAAACCCACTAGCAGTTGCTCTAACCAAGTCTATCCACAAACGAAGACTTAAAACGCTAGCAATAAAGGTGTGACCAAACACGGAGCGCACCTTGCACTCCGTGTTTGGTCACACCTGGCGTGGATGTGACGCATATTTACCCCAAACAAATTTTTTTTTTGTGTTGTGTTCTTTTTTTTGCGTCATGTTTACCGCAAATAAACGTTTTTTCTTTCTTTTCTTTCTTTCTTTCTTTCTACGCGCGGCATTAGCAAGATACAAATTTGCCGCGCGACTAGTTTAGATCTTCTGCGCGGCAGTGTTGCGCGGCTTGTCCGAGACACGCCACGCTCTTTATTTCGTATTCAAACCACAATGAAAGCGACCGCGTGTGTTGTAGCTGCCCAGTATCCCATAATGGACTATGGAAGCCATATATTTAAATTTAAATAAGACGAATTGCAGTTCCGTTATCCATTTTACTTGATAAAATGCGTTCGTCCACATACAACCACTGGCGAACCAACACTACACCGTTCGCGGCGTGCGCCGTGCGTAGCAGGTAGCTCGCGGCTGCCGCGCGCGCCGGACGTCCAATCATAGCGCGGCCAGCCGCGCGCGGCAGCCGCGCAAGATTGCCGCTTTATGTTTGGTCACACCTTTACCTATCAAGCTAGAGAATATGCCTTAAAACTAATGCAAATAAAGAGGTTTCTTAATGAAGAAATTACTCTTCAAAAGCCCTACGTACTCCAAATCTCCTCATAGTTGACCGACTGATTGCAAATAAAAACAGGAAAAAAAGATTGCTTCAGTTATTATGCAAAGTTTCATCATCTAATTTGAAGTATTTTTTTAATACTAGCGGTTCATTGTTCGATTTGGAGGTAACTTTGTAATTTTCTCATACATTAATCTTGGCCAGATCATGTGAGGGCCACGTAGATTAGTGTCAGGGGGGGTAAAGTTACCTTCACGTTCACAGCAATTTTTTTAGGTACGCTATCTATGAATCATGTTCTTTATTTTCGGCAAATAATTTCTATAGGGTGTACTAGATGTCTCTACAAAACGACTTAGATTTATAGTTGTTGAAAATGCAGTTTTAATTTCTAATTTATTTTCATTTAAAGAGATTAAATACAAACAAATATATTTTTTGATTTATCAATTTAATAAATCGACTGCTAAAGAAAATCACAAATGTCAAAATTCGAAATTGTCAAAAGAAAATGGCGGATACGTTTTGCAATTTGCGTGTGCGCAAAACTGTTTACGTGTTGTTTATGCTGTTTTCTTTGCTGCTAATATGTTGAGTTGAGCCTTTGTCTGCTGCTCCGTAAAGGCTTGAAGAGTAAGTACATCATCAGATTAGTCAGTACGTCCTTGCGTTGAGTGTTTCCGTGGGGCGAAGGCTGACTGAATTCTGTGTCTGTTTGCGATATTTGGACGCTATTAGTTAAGTTTTGCGGTATTGGACGAGTTGTTGTTTGTTCTGTTCACACACTTCACACTACCTACCAAACATGGTTTTAAATCAATCAATCTACTATGGGAAATATCAAAAGCAACAAGTAGGTATGTATAGTATGGTTAGTTACGGATTATGAAATCCAGATGGCGCTACTCGTGAGAGGTTGGCATAAAAAACCCTTGAGATGGCATTCTATGTATACCAGTATTATAAGGTGCTCTGTGATTAGTGTCTGAAATTGTGTTTTGAGGATAGAACGCATAGATTTGAGCGGACCAGTCCAGTCAGTGCAAGCATTTGTCAGTAAACGTGGAGCTCAACGGATAAAAGATCAGTACTTACTTTGAATTAAAAGGGCAAAAAAATACCTCCATGTAAACTAGCCTTTACAACGACCCCAGTCAAGGCCCATTCTTATTTTGAACGCAAAACGATCAAAAAGTTCTAAACATTGCTGTTAAAAAGAAACGAACACATTTTTTTCCGGCTTGGCACACAGCCAAAGTTGGCGGGAAAAATAACGCTTCAATTAAATAATATTGCTTTAGTAGTATTTCATGTCTGATGGCTATTTGCATGATACCTTCACAGTAGTCGCGTGTTTGGGTCGGTAGGATACAAGGTAGGTGATTAATTAGTGGACGATTATTAACTACATGAATTTATGAATGATTAATTCTATTTGAATACAAATAGTACAAAGAGTTTTTTCTTTAACAAGCTTTGTACTACATATGATGATAATGATGACTTTTCCGCAACTTATGTTTCCGTAATGTATGTACTATCGTGGGCACGAAAATCTAACTACTTTGAAAACAATATCCCCTGCACACGATGACCACATCTATTTACCGCCCCTTTTTGCAACGACAAATTAAAAAATGTTTAAGGCTCTGTTAAAATGATCACAGATGAAGTCCACGTCTGGTATTTTACGAACTTTTTTTTTTTCAATTACTGAAATGCGAAGAAAAAATCTGATGCTGAATTGCTATTGGTTGATCAAATCAAAATCAAATCAAATCATTTATTTGCTTGAATATGGGTACATGGGGTGATACATACAAGAAAAGTTCTTTAAACCATATCCTACTTAAACAGGTGTGCAAATATCTATTATACTTAATTAAAACACTTATTACATTATTCATTAATTCATTAATTTAACTATTACAAATATAATTATTAGATTATTTATGAAATTGATTAATTATATAATTTTATATTCATTACTTAACCTCAAAATTTAATTACATTTATCATCCAAATAATCATTAACCTTATTCATTAGAAAAGTCTTTAATTTATTTTTAAATGATATAAAATTCCTTGCTTCCTTTATATTATTAGGTATATACTTATCCATATAAATATATATATATATATATATATATATATATATATTTATATGGATAAGTATCTATATGCTTTGTGTATGTGTATTTATTGTATATATGTAAGTGGTACACCACTGACTACCTGCAGTATTGTCTCTCCTTCTACTTTTTGATCCATCCAAAGGTTGTCTGTAAAAGATCGCTTTTAGCGATAAGACCGCTCATTGTGACACCCTATGTAACAGTTCTACATTTATATCTAATTTTTATGGTGTACATAATAAAGAGTATTCTATCTATCTATCTATCTAATTTATTCATGAGCGTAGGTAAGCGTTACTATAGCGGCCGAGCGCTGCAAGCAAGAATAGTGAAAAGATTGTGATCCGATGTCCGAGACCACAATGGTACCATTGTGGTCTCGGACATCGGATCATCATTCACATACAAAATTTACGCCAGTATTTACTATCTATATAATTTTGAAACACAAAACAGAATTTGTGAATATTAATAATGTATTTTACATTAGTTTATTCAAATGAGTGTGGGTTTTGTGTATGTTCTATTTGAGTTAGGTATGTCTGATACGTATGTGAGTGAATCATAACAAGGTGTGTTGCGCAGTTTCTACTTATTGGTTTAAATTTTCTTTAAATAACTCTGATATCTGGACATTTGTGGAGCTCTCTATTTTTGATTTTCGAAAAAGATCCTTGTGATACTGAACATTTTAATGTATTACTAATATACTAATCAGACATGCTAGGTATTGAACTAATAGATGTTGTGTGCTTCCATGTTTTGCCAATAACGGCGTACAATTTTTGTAGGTATAGAAAATTACATTTCATTGCATTTGACATATATAGTCACTAGCTTTTGCCCGCGGCTCCGCCCGCGTGGATGTCGGTTATCGCTTAAAAAAGTAGCCTATGTCCTTGTCTATATCCCAGGCTATATCTCTGCCAAATTTCATGACGATCGGTTTAGCGGTTTAGGCGTGATAACGTAACATACAGACAGACAGACAGAGTTACTTTCACATTTATAATATTAGTATGGATGCATTAAAATTTAACATATGTCAGAGATCGGAATAGGTAGGTAGAGTTTATTTACCTAAACTTCGGGGATGAGAGTAATATAGAGTGGATAATGGTGCCGATTCCCTTGTTCACAAACTAAACTAAATTTAAATTCAGTCAATGCACCTTTTTCTTTCTATTTCGTTAAGAAAAGGACAGAAGATAAATTTTAGTTTAGCCCTGTCAAATTGATCAGCGCTTGATGTAAATTGACGTAATTTTAGTAGGCAAGTTTTTAATTACGTCTAAACTTATATGAGTAGTGACAGGCGCTGATTAATTTGACAGGACTAACCTAAAATTTAGCTTCTGTCCTTTTCTTAACGAAATAGAAAGAAAAAGTTGCACTTAACTTAAATTTATTTTAGTTTATACACAAGGGAATCGACACCAATAACCCTTTTTATCGCAATATAATATACACACAATAACCAGCCAACTTTCCAAGAAATTATTTTCCTATAATATGTAAAACAAAGCTCTTTAATTTAATCATTTTAGTACGGAAGCCCTAAAAAATGTTATATATTATATAACCATAAAAAACGTCCAATAAATAATTCGTGGTTATTAAATACCGGGATTTAAACGTCATGATAATTATTCCGGGATTTTAGAGGAGGTATTATCCACTCTATGTTACATCGAAGTTTAGGAAAATTCACACTACCTGTTCCGATCTCTGGTCCGGTCTGGTTTTCCGCTATTGGCGTAATGTTAAGAATAATAATGTTATACTAACTATCAGCTGTGAAGATATTTATGGTAGATAATAAGAAAAACGTGTGCAGTCGGGCGACCCGCCGTCAGGAACGAAGATCCCTCTCACGTATGATTTAAAACAAAAACAATAGGTACATAAATTATGTTTGAAAGCTGTCGTGATTGATTGTGATCAGTGTCACGGTAAAGTTATATTATTACCGTGTCAGTGTCGTGTGTAGTCGTTAGTGTACCACGTGTATCATAAATTCATAACATATACATACCTAATTATTGACATTATTAAATATTATATACAAAATGACATGAATATTTACTTTGAAAAGTATTACATATATTACTTTAATTATTGTGAATGTGAGCACTATGTGGGTCATTTGTTTTCTTTAAGATTATCTCTTTTTCCTCTTTCCCAAGTAGTTTTAATGATGGTCTGGTTTTTTGAGTACTTTATGCGGCCTACCCAAATGTCCTTTCTTTAGTATTGTTCGTCGAGTCGTTGAGCTCCTTAAATCCTGAGTTGAGCTACACGTTTACTGACAAATGCTTGCACTGACTGGACAGGTCCACTCAAAATTGTGTGGTTCTTTCCTCAAAAGACCATTTCAGACACGGATCTACATGGTCCTCACATGATCTGACCAAGATTATGTCTGGACTTTAAAAGAGACTTGGACCCCTGATTTTGTTTCGCCATTAAGAAATGGCGAAATTTCCTATCTGAATATCCCTGAGAAGATCTCAGGGATAGTCAGATAGGAAATGTCGACTTCCTCAAGCTTGTTTTTATATTTTTTGTATGACGTGTAAAAGTGATTCCGATATCCTATTTACAGAATAAACGATTTCATTTCATTTCATTTCATAACAATGATCGAATTATTATAAAAGGAATAGAGCTTTGTTTTTTACACACAAACTGAAAACAACAACACTATTGGCAACCACCCGGTTATCTTTTAAAGTGAAGGTATTTGAACACATTCATAAGAAGTTGGCAGAATCATCCCAGCGCTGATTTATTGGATTCGTTTTCTCCGCTCCTCATGGCATCGTTATTCAATGTTGCACCTGCCATGTTTTCTCTTTGCACAACACTTTTCTTTTTTTTTTGGATGGTAAAATATCAAATAACTTCTCCCGCTCTGGGCGGAGCGGGAGGGCGTGTCAGACATTTACTGACTAAAACCCACCCGTGTTCCTTCAGACCTAACCTTAAACCTTTTGAGGAAATATTTATGAAATCGCGTGCATGCTTTTTAAATTCATAATCCAGCGAGTCTCTGCATCAAAATAAGTGACATTCATGATATAATTAACTATTTGGCTTACAAACTCTCTCGGCGTGACATTAGTGCAGTTGCATAAGTCAGCTGCCAAGTATAAGTTAAAATAGAACTAGATTTGTTACAACTGTCGGGATTGGAGATTGTGGAACGTAGGGATAGGTCCGAATGATTTATTTATTTATTAAAAATTGACGCACAAGTAAAAAAATACTGTACAAAGGCGGACAATGCCTGAGGCATTTTCTACCAGTCAACCTTAGAGATGTCAGCACGTACTGACGGAGTCCGCCAGGACTGATGCCTGCCAGGGTTGCGGGTTTGTCCGAAAGGGATACCGTGGCCCTGGCATACAGGCAACTGAAAGAACACTGGTGGGTTTTAATCAGTAAAAGTCTGACACCCTCCCGCTCCGCCCAGAGCGGAATAAGTTATTTGGTAATTTCACACGCCAAAAAAAAAAAACGCGGGACAAACAAGAGTTACACCATATTTCAGGTTATTGGTTTGGCCTACAATACCAAAACTTCTTTTTGAGCACTCGTTCGTTACACCATATTACGGTCATTTCTGCGCGTCCCGTCTCCACTCGACAATATTTGATTCTCAACTGAATGTTGCACGGAACAAACAAGCCGCGCGTCATAATGCGCGCCAGCTGGCAACGTCGCGTACTGTTGTGCAACGTTGCCGATGTTCAGCGTCAAGTGTTGCGCGTCAATTGTTTCCTAGTGGGAAACAAAGTGTTTATATTTTCGTTTCGTTATCTCACAGGGCGAGCCAAAAAAGCCCTCAAACGAAAATCTAAATAAAAACCCTCGACTTTGAATTTGTACTTATAAAATTGTAATATTTTCCATTTCTTTGTTTCAGAACCGGATTCCTGCCCTCTAACCATCCATTACCATTCTTTTTAATCTGTCAACTGTCAAAACTCCCGCCAAAATGATCTGTCAATTGGACCACAGCTAAAAAAATACTAGTGAAGTGAAATTAAATCGTGGAAATCAGATAGCATTGGAAATAATAAAAATGATTTCGAGAAAATTATAACTCTTGATCTGGAGTAGGAGATAAATTCAAGATGGCTACTCCGCCTGAGTCTCCGGTTGAGGAGCATGCCTATGAGTTGGAACCCAGTCGGACACCGAAACCTATTCCTGTGGCTTTGGAAGAACTTTGCCGGCAGACGAAGTTCTCGAAACAGGAGATCCGTGTGATGTACAGAGGTTTTAAGACGGTAAGTTATATTTTATTAACTTTATTAATCGACTAGAAGATACAGATAGCCTAAAAAAAAAAATTGTTGAAAAGAATTCATTTAAGATATCTTTGTTCTATAATATAGGTTCGATGAGTAGCCACAAAACATTTTTTTTTTTAAATCTATTTTTAAAACGAATTCCAAACTCGCTTGCGTGACCAAACACAACCGATGTTATTTTTCTACTAGCCTGAATGAAGTAAGGCATTTGCAGAAAATCTTTAGGCCTAGCCCACACTGCGATAAAAAATCGCGCGAAATTTTTATCGCAATTCTGTAACAACATGGTAAGTAAAGTATCTACACGCACTGGCAATTTAAAATATGTATCTGCTTTGTAAATACCATTTGTTAGTCACCTTTCAAAAACGTGTTCACTTCCCCGCGCCTAATATACCTAACTGTTGTTTTTTCGAAACAAACAACGGATAATCTTTTTTGAAAATGAATTAAATAAATAATTATATAATATAAAATAATTATTATAATTATAATTATGAAATTAAACTTATGTCCAGGAATTCACTGTCCATGCCAAGGTTGACTGGAAGAGATCGCAGTAAGCGATAAGGCCGCCCATTGTATATTTAGTAGTGTATATTTTTTTTTCTTTTGTAATGTGTAATCTGGTGAACAATAAAGTATATATAAATATAAATAAAAATTCACTTGAGTGATCGAACGCAACCAGAGTTACTTTTCTACCAGCCTGAATTAAAGTCACCTTTTGCAAACAACCTTTAGGCCTAGCCCGCACTTCGATAAAAAATCGCGCGAAATTTTTATCGCAATTCTGTAACACATGGTATTTAAAGTATCTATTGGCGATTTAAAATTCACATCTGCCTTGTAAATACCTTTCTATGACATGACCAAACCATCTATGCTCATCATCATCATCGCTTGTCATAGACTATAGACAATATTCTATAAGCATAGATAACTGATGTTGGAACGTCGGACCTGGGTCGATCGTAATATTTAGTTATTGTGCGTACCTAATTACGGTTTTATTTATTTGTTGTATCTATAATTTATATTTTATTGCCAATTATTTTTTTTTTTTTTTTAATCCCCTAGTGGGACTTATAGATTTCCGTAGGTGTGTCCGTGGCATTACTGCGGGCCCTATCAGAATACCAGCGCTGCGGTATTTATTTATTAAATATCGCAGCATTATGCTGAGATAGTGGCCTTTTTGGCCTCGCACAGGCTTACAATGTTGTTAGTTTTAAATGCTCATGTTTTTTATTTTTTACTGTTTGTATTTCTTGTGTGTGTCCCAAATAAAATATTTTTCTTTCTTACATTTTTCTTTCTATGGATACTCTTTTGATTTTTTTTTCACTACCTACATCTTCTTTTA
The DNA here is from genome assembly GCA_947523025.1 of Dryobota labecula. Classification (NCBI taxonomy): domain Eukaryota; kingdom Metazoa; phylum Arthropoda; class Insecta; order Lepidoptera; family Noctuidae; genus Dryobota; species Dryobota labecula. The sequence goes on from OX383312.1 coordinate 11,294,178, forward strand.
AACCGAATCCTTACCTTACCACATAATTTTTCAGCCTATCATTCCTATTCAAGCCACACATGCTATGCAAAGAACGCCTTCCACAGCCAATTAGGGTTTCAATAAGATTACCAATTCATTTCTCTGACTCCACCTACTTAGGGCCGGTTGTTTCAAATAGTTCGTTAACGTAACATACGTACGTCAAATAATAACGATTACATTATGATCTTTAACGTTCGTTAAATACAAAGCGTTGTTTCACTGCATAAAAACCGATCGTCAAAGTTCAAATTCAAAATAATAAAATGACGTTAACCAGTGGGTATGACATCTGTTACTGTAATCGTCATTTTTTAACGAACGTCAAGGGCATAATTTTGTTTAAAATGGCATAACGGTTTGACGACAGTTAGCGCCATTTATGACGTATACGCGTGCGTCAAGTGGACGTGAAACAACCCGCCCTTAGTCAAATTAATTTGAAAATTGCAACCTTCCCTTCGCTCCGAAAGACCAATGCTTTTTCAGTCTAACATTTTCCGAGTAACCTCAAAATAATGACTTACACAAAATACTTTACGATCAAACCGTTGTTGTAAACTCCATAGTTCAGAAATAATATCAGAGCTAGTTTATTTGTATTAAATTGTAGTTAAACACGATATGCAGTCCATTTGTGGAACATTTTATACGGAAAATGACCTTGTAAGTACAGTTTGAAGGTAATTTGTTGATAATAATTAGCCACTAATTTGATTTTTGGTTTAAATTAAAAACAATCTTTTAGGCTTCCGTACGTCCTAATGAAAACACTGAACCCTTATTGGATCACTCGTGTGTCAGTCTGCTGTGAATCTATTGTACCTACCAATTAAGTTGAAATTCGGTTCACATATGAATTTATGTGACCCAAACATGAACGTGTAACGTAATAAATGAATTTTGAATATGGAGAAAAAATTTAAAATTAATGAAAAATGTTTTGCAAACTGTACCTTGTGACGTATGTCAAAGGTATTATGAGGATTTCAAATATAATTATTTCATAATTTTATATTAATAGTTTTGAAGTTATTAAAGAAAATAGGTCAAAAGGTAGGTTGAGTTTGAGTTTGAGTTTTTGAGTTTGATGGGTGACAATCTTTGACAGTCGTTACGGGTTGTCAGAAGCCCAAAAGTCTGACAGCCAGTCTTACCAAGGGGTATCGTGTTACCCAGTTACTGGGTTGTGAAGGTCAGATAGGCAGTCGCTCCATGTAAAATACTGGTATTCCGCTGCATCCGGTTAGACTGGAAGCCGACCCCAACATAGTTGGGAAAAGGCTAGGCAGATTGATTGACATGGTTGCCACAACTACAGCAACAAATCTGAATAAATACATCACATCACATTACAATCGCCACTTTTTGAGTGAGCGTGTCAAATGCCATAAATATTGCCTAATGGAACATACAGATATCCGTAAGTGTGTCCGTGACATTAATGCGGGCCCTATCAGAATACCGAATGCGGTATTAATTTTTTAAATATCGCAGCATTATGCTGATAGGATTCTTTTAGGCCTCGCACAGGTCTTTTCTTTTTTGTTTTTCTTAATGTAAAGTATATCAAATGAAAAGTCATTTATTCAAATAAGACTGAGAATCGACACTTTTCGAACGTCAAAATTACATACGACAGTCCCCCAAAATGCCTGCCGTCACCACTTCCTTATAGTGCTTTAGCTGGGAAGAAGAAGCGGCGCAACAAACTCCCCAGCAGCGCATCTGTCTGTTCAATTAGATAAACTTGATTCCATACAATAATAGGTACGAGTATGCAAAGTAATTAACATTACGAGACACAGAACAGTAAATTAAATTATTTGCCATATGTCAGCTAACACACGCCAATATACCAGCAAATATGATGAAAAACTGTACTCAAGCAAAAGACTAAAAAAGCAAAAAGTAAACTAATTACCTAAATAAAAGTCTCCATAAAGGGCGTGCCCGCTTACATATGCAATGCTGTATGTAATGTATGTATGTAACACAAAATGATAAACTAGAACCATCGAAATAAAATAAATAAACAATTAATTACTAATAACAATAACGAAACCATCGTCAGCAAGACGAACAGTCACCACAAGCAGTACCCATTCACGAGTATAACGCAAAGATCATCCATTACCCCCCTCGCCATATTTGAGGGAAGGAGGCAACCCGACCCCCGACGCTACCGCAAGCACATCGCAAGTGACATCTAAGGTTTCTATCTATAGTTTTAAATGCTCCTTTGTTTACTATTTGTATTTCCTGTGCATGTCCCAAATATAACATTTTTATTACTTTCTTTCCCAAAGTAGGTGACAGAATATTATTTCGACCTCAGTTTTCCTATAAAAGTAATAAAAACTACCTTGAAGCAGCCACGAAACCTCTTAAATTAAATCCAAGATATTTAGTGGGCTATAAAGAAAACACCGCGCCATTTATTTTGTCTATGGTTTGGTAGGAATATTTTAAATACGGAAGTTTGTCTGTGGTTAGGTTAGCCTCTGATTTTGAACTGAAAAAAAAAATTTGTTTGTGAGTGATAAATCTAAGTTTTTTTTTTTTTTTTTTTTCACTTTTTGAGAACGCCATTGGCATTATAACGATAATAAGCCATAGCGGTAATTACCTAATAACTAATGTTTGTCTATTGAAAAAAAAAGTAAGTAAGTAAGTATATCATTATACCCTACAGACTGACCCGACTTAAAGGGAATATCTATTCGAACTGAATCTAGTATTTTCTGATAGTATTTTTGTGATGCTGGAACATACATTCAGACAAACAGACAAAAATTCAAAAAAATTTTTTTTTTTGGCATAATTCCCGATTCACATCATTCCAGTCCAGCGATTCAAACCAGCGCTGTAATGCCACTAGAATAATGTGAACCGGAACTGGAATTGACAATCTACTTTTTCATTCTAGCTCGCCCATTCCAGCGCCACTGGAATAGTGTAGAGGGCCAATCCAGGAATACGCATTGTTGTTTTTTGTCTGACTTACTGAATAATTGGAATAATGTACATGATATGATCCCGTCTAGCATTGGACTGGATTGACCTGCTGGATCCATAATCATTTCAGCCGAAAGACGTCCACTACTGGACATAGGCCTCCCCCAAGCACCGCCACTTCAACCAGTTCTGAGCGTCCCGCATCCAGCGGATTCCTGCGGCTTTCACAAGGTCATCGATCCAGCTTGTGGAAGGCCTTTAAACGCTACCGCTTCCGGTACGCGGTCGCCACTCCAAAACCTTTCGGCCCCATTGGCCATCTGTTCTGCGCGCCCTGCCCACTACCCCTTTAGTTTGGCAATTCTTGGCAATTCTTTGGCAGTTCTCCTACGGATCTCTTCATTTCTGATTCGATCACGTAGGGAAACTTCAAGCATTTAGCCCTCTCCATTTCCCTTTGAGTGAATTTTAACCTTCTAATAAGGCCCATTGTGAGCGACCACGTTTTAGTGCCCTATGTCATCACTGGCAACACGCACTCGCTGGATTACTGGACTGGATTCTTGTGAATCGGGCATAAGAATCGTTCCCAGACCTCGTAGCAATTACTTTTTTTTTTTTTTTTTTTCAGAAATATTTGATGTACAGTTTTGACTCCGCTACGATTTTATTATAATGTTTAAAGATAAGTCATAAAAATAACTCTTAGGCAACTAACTAGGTAACTCTGTCACAAAATAATTTTAAAACCTATTTCTATAATCACAGGGTTTTTCACAGATTCTTATCGGTTTAAAAATAGTTACGACGCTTTAAAAATGCATAATATTTGAACAGTGTTTTATTAAAATCGTAAAAGCAATACTTTGCACTAAAATTGTCCCGCCAATGTTTAAAAACCGCTGATTCAGACTCCCTCGTTCCAACGCAGACGGAGCCAGCGCTGAAACTAGTTCACAATACAATAAAATAAAGCCAGTACACATCGACATTGGCACGCAATTTTGCGTGTTTAAACACAAATACTGTGGCGGGACACGGAAACATGTTGTGGCACAGCGAAAGCTATACTATTTTGTATGTATAGCTAGGTAGCCCTTAGGTAGGTTACCTTATTGGTGATGTTCTTCAGAAAGGTCAGGTGCACCGCCTCTGTGGTCTCTTGGTAAAACCACCTGTCTCAGATCCAGAGGTCCCGGGTTCGATTCCCAGCGGGGGCAAACATTTCTGCTCGGTTTGGTTGGTGGTAGGGCTTGTTCTAAGTCCGCCTGGCTAGCTACCACCATCTTAGGTAAGTCTGTCGCCAAAACAACAATGTTAACAGCATTTGTTGTGTTTCGGCAGTAAGAGGTAAGATAGCCAGTTCCTCTGTGGTTGAGAATTCCGGGTGAAGCTCGCTTCCATCTTTGGCCTTATCATCATATACCATCAGGTGAGATGAAGGCCAAGAGCTTCCCCGTTGTATGTAAATCAAAAGGTTCATAGTACTCGCAACTGGCGTGTATAACCAGATCATACATGATTTCAGCCGAAAGACGTCCACTGCTGGACATAGGCCTCCCCCAAGCACCGCCACTTCGACCATTTCTGTGCTTCCCGCATCCTTCGGATTCCTGCGGCTTTCACAAGGTCATCGGTCTACGTTGTTGGAGGCCTTCCCACGCTACGTCTTCCGGTACGTGGTTGCCACTCCAGAACCTTTCGGCCCCAACGGCCATCGGTGCGAGCAATGTGCCCTGCCCATTGCCACTTAAGTTTGGCAATTCTTCGAGCTATGTTGGTTACCTTTTTTTTTTTTTTACATAGTAACCGTGGAGTTACTTGCCGGCTCTTCTCCATAGGAAACGACTAATTGGAACCGTGCACCTAGCTTCTGACGTTTCATAAGTGCCCATGTAGGTTTATGTGAAATAAAATATTTTGATTTTGATTTTGACCTTGTTTCTCCTGCGGATCTCTTCATTTCTGATTCGATCACGTAGGGAAACTCCAATCATAGCCCCCTCCATTGCCCTTTGGGTGATTTTTAGCCTTCTAATAAAGCCCATTGTGAGCGACCACGTTTCAGTGCTGTAGGTCATCACTGGCAACACGCACTGGTCAAAGACTTTCGTCTTGAGACACTGCCGTGACAGTGTCTCACATCGAGAGTAATACATTTAAATTAACTAACAAATTATTAAAAAAAAAAAACCGAGCAGGAAATTTTGCCCCCGCTGGAAATCGAAACCGGGACCTCTGGGTCTGAGACAGGTGGTTTTACCACTAGACTATAGAAGCGGTTAATAAAAGGCCAGCTTATACTGACCTACCGTAAATAGGTAGGCGGTAAGTATCTAAGTCAGGAGTCTGGATGAAAGCCACTTAGATATCCCTAGATTTAGACAAACTATAACCCCTGATGCCTACAGGCTACAGCTACCGACTAGGCGACTTTAGAAACTAATGTTGAACTTAACTCGGATTTAAACTTCTCAACGAACTTTGAGACCAAGATCTATATTTGTTTTGTATATAACACGTCTTGCTATGGATGAGCGGCACTTTCCTAATACAGGCACTATCTGCCTAAAAGGAGGAACCAACCAAAAATTTTCTGAGTCCCGGGAAAAAAAATCGAGACTCGATTAAGTCTCAAATTACCGGGAAAAACGAGACTTTCGAGACTATTTCAAAAGTAGGTTTCATACTTATGGGCTAGGCTTTTAGTCAGTAAAAACAAGATATTAAAATCAAGTACGTTAAATAAAAACTCAAATTATAAAATCAAAATTATTATTCCTCAATTCAATATTTTTTTTTTTTTTTTTTTCAATTTTATTTTATTCCTCAATTTTCGCTATTGCACCTACTACTGTATGTTTCTGCATCACCCAAGGGTTGACTGGTAGAAAATGCCTATGGCATTAAGTCCGCCTCTGTACATGTTTTGTGCTTAAAGTATTAAATAAATCAATAAAATTATATAATGAGAGTTTTTTTCATTTTTAAAGGGCGTTTAATGTAGTTTCAAGACAGAAAAGACCTGCATTTATTATTAAAGTAACACGCGGTAGAAAAAGCTCTCTCTGCTTCCACGTTAGTGGGGGAAAGATATTAAGATTTACAATCATGTCATTAATATTTTATATACTTAGATTATTTTATATTTTGTGAATGTGAGAACGTTGTAGGCCTAGTAGAGTGTAGATTTGTTGGCGGTTTTCTATTTTGTTAAGTACCTGGTAATTGTTGAAAGGCCTACACTGTCCTCCCATACCTATTATCACTGTTATTTAATAATATTGTAAAGCCAATTATTTTTAAAAGAGTAGCCACTTAAGTTTGGCAATTCTTCGAGCTATGTTGGTTACCTTTTTTTTTTTTTTTACATAGTAACCGTGGAGTTTCTTGCCGGCTCTTCTCCATAGGAAACGACTAACTCGAACCGTGCACTTAGCTTCTGACGTTTCATAAGTGCCAATGTAGGTTTATGTGAAATAAAATATTTTGATTTTGATTTTGATTTAAGTAATTGTAACAATGGCTTAGGTATTTTCCTAAACCATCGCACAAGTCTCAAAAGTCTCGAAATTCCCGAGAATATTCTCCTTGCGAGAACTTGGGTGTTAAGTTATAACTTTGCAGAACGAAATATTAGCAATTTCCACTCTGAAACGTTATAGACCATAGAGTAACCTTTTTTCGAGTAAAATATAAAATAATTAATTAACAACAAAAGAAGTTGATTTTACACCTTGAATACAAAATAATTATATTGGATCAAAATTAAGCAATTTTACTTCCATTTTTAAATTCTCGTAAATTCTCCGTCGAAAAGAATATTGTGGAATATTCGCGATCGGAGAATATTCTCCATGAGAGAATATTCTCTCGACCCGTCCACTAATCTCAAGTCTCAAAATACCAAAAAATCGTCGAGACTCTCCAAAATTTCGAGACGGTCGGCGGTGTCGTCCGATATCAAAACCGTTTCCCAACGTATGATTGTTAAACTGTTCTATAGCATAGCTTTAGCTACAGTAACAGCTTAACAATATCTTATGTCTGTGAACTACAGGTCACCGTTTCTCTAAGTAATCGCACGAATAAATACCATGAAAATTATAATAATTATGATCACGGTTACCAAAGTGTAGGCAGAGACGAGTGTTCTTAGCGCTATGTATAATTTACTAACTTTTTATTATATATTTCCATAGCACAGGTGTGAGTACTATGTATAGAACTACCATTTGCCGGGTACAAGGCACATTCAAGTCAATGAAAGACATATTGTCTTTCATTGACTTGAATGTGCCCTGACGGCTGAGAGTATGTCATGCTCACTCAGATGTCTCGCTGATAGTAGCACGTGTGTTGGATCATTTAGCTCCCTTCAAAATGGTTGAGCTGAATGGTGCTACATGCGTCATGTTCGTGAACGGGTGCCGTTGAAAAAACATTAGGATAAAGTCGTTTGCATTGAAGTTAAATAAATAAGTACTTATTAACCTATCCTACCTATTTTAATACAAAAACTAGAAGATTTACCAAATACCTAATAGGTACTTTGTTTTTCTGATTCTCTTAGCTTAACTAACCACATACAGGCAATAGAAATAACAGTGACATGCATTTATTAGCATATATTTCGAAGTATTGAAAGGATTGTTTTTTACTAAATATAACCTCAAAATCTTTGTTTTCTTTTGAAATAAATCCTTTCTGCAAGTTGTCCGTCATTAAACTTTGTCTTCATGGGCATATACTTATGATTTAGAACACGCAAAGTAATTTTCCTTTGCTGTTGGTTCTGGGGCAAACGATATATGGATGCAGAACAATCTCCTTTGGTTCGCGATGAATTTCTGTGACCCAAACACGAACGTATAACGTAAATAAATGAATTTTGAATATGGGTTTCACGGGAAAGCCAATATCACCGGTCAAGGTCAAATGTTTGCTGTTGTGATTATTTAATGGAAATAAGATTTGACAAAAGATAACATAATAAATAGTTTTTCAGAAAAAAAACCGTCGGACCATGCACATTGAAGGGTTCCGAAGTTGGAATAAATTTATCCCAAGAACAAATTTAACATTGTAGTTGAAAAACTTGTTCCCCGATACATCCCAACTGCAAATGTAATTTTGTGCGCACAATATTGAGTTAATTACCGTGTTATATTAAAACTATAGACTTCTTTTAGGTTTTCCTGTAATCCCTGTGTAACCCACCTGCCAAGGTTGCGGGTTTGTCCGAAAGGGATACCGTGGCCCTGGCACACAGGCAACTGAAGGAACACGGGTGGGTTTTAGTCAGTAAAAGTCTGACACGCCCTCCCACTCCGCCCAGAGCGGGAGAAGTTATTTGATAATTTCCGCTCACAATGGGCCTTATTAATATTAGAAGGCTAATAGTCACCCAAAGGGCAATGGCTATGCTTGGAGTTTCCCTACGTGATCGAATCAGAAATAAAGAGATCCGCAGGATAACCAAGGTAACCGACATAGCCTGAAGAATTGCCAAACTCAAGTGGTAGTGGGCAGAGCACATTGCTCCCAGAACAGACTGGAGTAGCGACCGCATACCAGAAGACCTAGCATCGTAAGGCCTCCCACAAGGTGGATCGATGACCTTGTGAAGGCCGCAGGGATCCGCTGGATGCGGGAAGCACAGAACTGGTCGAAGTAGCGGTGCTTGGGGGAGGCCTATGTCCAGTAGTGGACGTCTTTCGGCTGAAACTAAGACGATAATGATGATATACAAGCAATAATTGTTGGAAAAAACTAGTGAGCAATAAAATTAAAACCATCTAATCTAAATAGAGATGAATGGGTGACCCTTTAGTGAGTAATTTTCTGAACAGCATTTGTTTACACGTGCATCAGATACTTTTGGAAGAGACTATACAATGTAGTTTTCTTTCATCTGAGGCATAATGGCAGTGTCAGACTGTTACTAACAAAACGTCGCGCGCTTTTGATGCCGCTCTATTCTCTTTGGTATACTAGCTTCGTTTAAGGTTTTGCTTGGTGTAAGAATAGTTTTTCTTGGACACAAAACTAGTAATTGCCTTTTACTTCGTCTGACGCCGGACGTCAAGAATAGCACCACCCCATTTCCTCCCGTGGGTGTTGTAAAAGGCGACTAAGGGACTTACTAGAGAATGGGCAGCAGCGTTCTCTATGCATTTTTTACATCATACTGCGATCGCCAACCCGCCTGCCAAGCGTGGCGATTATGGCAAACCCCCCCAAACAGTGAGCAGTGGACGTCTTTCGGCTGAAATGATGACTTCGTCTGTGTAGATTTCGGATATAAACGTGGTTGATTTTTCAGGGTTTCTAGCGACAACGGTTAAGGTACCCTTATTGACCCATCTCAAAAATCCATCCTTTATATGCCATGATTGACTGCTTAGCTCCATAAAGTTATACTGTAAGAGATTCGGGGAGTCAGGTGTTGTAGGCGGGGGTGTCGAAAGGTTACCAACGCACTTACTCGTAACCAGTGAAAAAACCACACTGTCAGATTAACACTTGTATAATCAATAAAATAACACACGATAATTACAGTCAACAAAAATAGAGTTACAATATATAAATCAGCACTTACGAACTAATAGAATATATAGAAACTATCTTAAACTGAAATTATAAACTAACTTAAACTGACTTTTAAATACTATTTAAGCGCGGAGCGACTAATTCTCGAATATATGTGGAGAGCAACTGAATCGTACGGAGAGATTATTGCTACTGAGAGATTTACTTGATGTATTACTACTGAACTACCAATGTACTACTGATGTACTACTGTACTACAAAAATCAACTTGCTCGAGTTCCCTTTATAGGTTTTACACATGATCACAAGTTGCGGGTGACTCTTGGTCGTATATTTAATGAAACTCACCAGTTACAAACATTCCTACCTGATGAGGGGGTGTTGAAGGGGAACGGGTGTCTGCGGGGTATTGCGCAGTTAGCTCTCCTTAGACGTAGGAGGGGTACGGGAGACGTGGTTCTACGCAGTATGAAAATGGTATAACACTGTTTACTTTTCGACACAATGGATTTTACTTTAATCGGTACCCCGGGGGTATATACTGTTATATAAAATAGGTAATTAGGGGGTAAATGCTCCAACTAAGCTAATGGCAGTGTTTAAATTATGCTATCTCGTTACAGTTCTGAGATATCGATCATTTTCTTTAGTATATAAAGCTATTTAAGCAATTTATATTAGAATATTCGTCTCCACGGACCAATCGATACATTTCAATGATTTGACGACATTTATAATTCATTTAAGCTCGAATTATGGTGCTTTCCGTTACATATACCGTTATAATAATCATTTAACAGGTTAATTCTGTAATTATCTGCAATATTCTAACCTTATGGCTTGTCGGATTTAAATTGTTATATTTTATTGTAATCATTAAAACGGAGCTTGGTGGCCACTATTTTCCGTTTTAATGATTACAATAAAACATAACAATTTGAAACTACTGTTTGTAGTAATAATAACGTATTAGTCTTGTGAAGCACAACTTGACGAGCTTATTTTCTGCATTTTCCTTCTAAAATAAAAGGAATCACCGAAATAACGATGAGGGCGCCACTGTGCGCTCGATGCAGTCTTAAGTAAATAGAAATTAATATTGTACGTGCTTCGTACGTTCGTACTTGTTATTTAAAAATGGGATATAATTATTATTCAGTAAACATTTTAAAAAAAAAAATGTTTAACCTAATGTTAGTGATATTCGTCATTACAAATTATACCATTAAAAATTCAATTAATTTGAAGTAAATACATAACATAATAATAACAACAATATTTTTTACTCAGTGAGCGACATATTTAATAGAAGATTGAAAAATAAATAACAATCAAATATAATAATAAAATAAATAATCATCTACCCTTTCACATTAATAATATTTTCTGCTTTTTTAATGTATCCAATAATTATAATTATAATAATATTGCTACTCAATTTTAATTTTAGTTGAATTATAACTGTGAGTATTATTACTAAAACCTTAATGTTTGCATGTCACAGTATTATGACTATACTCCATTTACTATAGCATTAGAAAAAAGAGGCTCGTAGAAGCAGGAGTGCGAAACATTTTATTCAAAGTTAAAAGTTTAAACAATTAAACTAAAAATGTTTTAACATAACTTTGATAAATAGGTCGTAATAACATCTTCATCACACATTACTTACAACAAAACGAATGAATGAAACAAACGATTACGTCGTGATGATTTAAATTTAATTAAGATTAAAGGAAATAAAAGTCTTTTTTTTTTACAATATTTTATTTAAAACAACAACTTTTAACACACAATAGTTGGTGTAACTTCTTCGTCTTCATCATATAATTTAGTAACTATCATCAGAGAATAAAGATGAAGAAGTTTCACCGAAGTTACCTAATAATAAATCTTTCTACCACATCATCCATTTTGACTTTTCCTCTTCTTTAATTGCATGAGCAACGCAAGACTGCCATCGTTCTAGCGTAATACGAGTACTATCCAGATCTTGTGGGAGTAATTGTTTCTCCTTGTCTAATTTGAACGTTTTGTTATGTTGAGCCACATACCCCATCATTTGAGCCCATATTAATTCTATAGGGTTGAACTCGCAGTGGTAGGGTGGGAGGCGCAATACTGAAATACCCTTCTCTCTAGCCATCTCATCTACAACAAACTTTTGGTATAAATGTCTTTGTATTTTTGCTTTTTCTAATAAAGTTGCCCTAAGATCTTTTTCCTCAAAAGGAATATTTTTGCTTTTAAACCATTCCTGTATATCTGCCTTTCGTGTAGCTGTGGTTGGCAGCTTCTCCAGTGTCCTTGAGTGGTATAGCGCATTGTCCATAACAATTACAGCGCCACTCTCAATTTTTGACAAAATTAACTTGAACCATTTTCACTTTTGTCTATCACGCTTCTATAACATATTCCCTGTAAATTGAGAGGTCTGGCTCTTATGAAACAGGAAATCCTAGTACAAGAGCCAGGGCTACACAGATGATTGTGTCTTGAAGTGTAAATAAATAAATAATAATTATTATTAAAGTTGAAGGCGTCCATTTCGGAGTGGTCATCTTCATCACCTTTCTTTGCATCAAATATTAATGCAGCATCCATTAAAAACCCTTCACAAACGCTGTGAAATAAAATTAATACAAGTCAAGTATTCCGTACCCCCTATATAATTTCACTGCTGGAAATAGTTCATAGATAAATACTATAACAAAATTTATAACTTTGAAAGTTCGCTTTGCATACGTTAATTCATAATACAATATAATATGTATTACTTAATTAATAGTCAATAACAATGGGGTGTTCATTTTTTTATGGCGCGGACAGTCCATAAAATACATACCAGTATGACCGATTAAAAGTTGGATTTTTTAAACCAGCAGATATAGACCTTCCCAATGTGCTTCTTTTGAAGACTTATTATTAGTGTCATGCCATATTAGGCTTTTCGTGTGACCTGTTTGTATGATAAAAGGTTATTAATATATATAATACCATTCATTTCACAAACCAATTTTATGAAATTATGTTTAACTGTATAATTAATTATAATGTTATTGAATGCAAGAAGTCATACACTGCTTAGTGCATAAATAGCTGTTAAGAAATTTAGAAGCACTGTACCTTCATTTAGCCAAGTGTCATCTAAATAATAATATATTTTCCTTCCTTTATTTCCTTTTTATTTCATGAAGATATTTTAGTCTCCAAAGGACGATCTCCTGCTTGTCTTTGACTTCTATGAGTGCACTTTTTCTGCTCCGTTTGATTTATGTGAACTTTAATGTTTATTTAATTATTTTATACAGACTGCTTTTTTTTAAATCTGGCAGAGACTCGTCACTGTTAATTGCTTCCAGCATCTTGTCCAAGGTGGGCAACTCATTATTAAAGAAGAAGGAATGAATTTTCCTGCATATTTCACTAAATGTGATGTCATCAAAATCATCACGTTTCATGTGCTTCTGTTGGGGAGGGGGAGATTGCAGGCGACGTTTTATGTTGTACTCTTTGAGAATATTGGACAGAGTAGCCCGAGATACGCCTGTAAATAATAAAATCATGTGCGGAGTTTCTAAAATATAATACATTTTATCACAATGCATGTTAGTTTCAAATATTTTTATAGTAATAATTTTATGAATCATCCTTACCGGCAACTTCTGCGATTTTGTTTATCATCTCAGTCCTATAATGAGGAGTATCTGCAGGCCAGGACTCCAATTGCTTACAAATATTTATCACAGGTTGTTTTTCTACAGCACGCAGCGTTCTCTTTTTTTTTGGGAGACATTATTATTTCGTCGGAGTCAACTTTTGGACCACGTTTTTTTCGCCGTTGGCTTTGGTCAGACTCAGCACTTATATGTTGTCTCTCTCACTCGGTCCCGCACCGGGATCACTCATAGCTCAAAAAAAAAGTAACGTTTTGTACAAACAACCCAATGACAATACTGATAACAATAGAATAATAAAGAAATAACTAAATATTATTTATTATTTTAATAAATAACAACAAAATCACGAAAATTAAACAATAACAAACAAAGTATTCACAAGTAAATGACATACATGACAATCTTAGAACATTGTCAAGTCAATTTCACAGACGACATAAACCAGTAAAATTAGAAATCCCCGGCTGTCACAGCTTATGAAGGGATTAAGTAACATTTTAGATTTGGTAGGATTATAGTGAAACAAAAAGCGTTGCAGTATTGTTGACTCCTGCTTCTTTTAGGTTTTTAGCATAGGCACTGTAATTTTAAATTGGAATGAAATAATATATCTAAATGAAAGCTACTTAATTTCATATGGTTGTTTTTTAAATGATTACAATTAAGTGTGATAGCTGATATATAAATTCATTTTAATCGATTTGGCGTCAATCGTAACTATAACAAGTTTATTGTACTTTTGTTATAAAGTGTGCATCAAAAATAACCTTTTTTAACTTCTGTCTAATGCTATTATAAATGGAGTTATAAGTGTTATGGATCTGTATTTATTTATGTTAAGACCGAAATTGTACCAACACTTATGGCAAATAAATTGATTTGATTTGATTTGAATAATAGGTATTTGAAAGTAAGTAAATATACTTACATCCGATTCTATAATTAGAAATCTTCGATCCAGGAACTGCGGGATTTTTTCAATACAAAAGCGCATTCCATAATAGCCAACATCTCAACTTTAGGTGAATATGCATCCGAATACCCGATCTCTAGTTTTAAATGACAAAATCCCGCAAAAATATCCAAAGAAACACGTAAAAAAGTGATTTTTGTAGCCTCTGTAATATATAAGCCAACAGTATTTCAATAATAATAATCATTTAGGTTAAGTACATGATTTCATAAGATCTAACCCCGAAGCGGGTCAAGCCGAGGCTTAAAAGTTTGTAAGCAAACGAAATCCCAAATGCAAACTAGTTAAGACATAAAAACCGTCTCTGACCCATAAAAAATAACAACCAACCTCTTATGACAATGCGCGCTGAAAATCCCGCCATTTGCATTTTTCCTCAACACATACAAACAGATATTATTATTATCAGTTTGCAAACACTCAAAATGACTCGTGTAAACTGTGCTAATGAATGTGAGGGAGACAGCGCTACACGGTTTCTGTAAGAGTGAAAGAGATAGCTAGCTGTGTATTGTGTCTGCTTCAAGCAAAAGGTTAGTGGGGTAGAAAGTCAACGACCGTTCCCGCCAAAAATAGAGAACTGTCACAGGTCGCCATGTTTTATTAATAGGGCACTTAGAATTTAGATAAAGTTATGTAAGGACTGAATGAGAGGGCCCTTCAGCCGAATGATTTGATCGATTAGGTTAAGCTACCCTTGCCGCGGTTGGACCGTGGATGGGTGACCATCCATTAAATATTGAAACCCCTACGTGTTTCGGAAAGCACGTTAAGCCGTGGGTCCCAATTGTCATTCGTAGATCTTTGATAGTCGTTACTGATATTTATTTATAATCTACATCGCCGCGAATCTCTTAGAGAACTATTTAAAACGATTAATATTATGACGGTACCTTGCCAATTCATTTATGAAAATATTATGTATGTAAGAAAAAATCTACATATTTTCAATAAAATCAGTGATAGACATAATTTTAATACTAGAAATAAAGATAAAATAGATCAACCATGTTTCAGATTATCTAAAGTACATACATCTTTTATGGGGTAATGTGTTAAATGTTACAATAAAATACCTTCTGATATATTACAATTCAATGAAAGAAAATTTTTATTCTAGGTACATCGTCTTCACCTATAATTATTAGTTAATGTATACAAACTATTGTTAACATTTTAAAAGAGTAAGTATTTTATTTTTATTTTATTTTATTTATTTGGGTCAAAAAACAGTTATACATTACAGCATTTACAAAAAGTAGTTATATTATAGCCGTAAATACGCATAACCCACACTATTGTCCACGGATTGACATCGGAGTATAAAAATGAACGCATGTTATATGAAAAACAAAAAAATACAAACAGTTTATACCGACGGATTAAAGGAAGCAGATGACAAGAGCATCAGTCTTACAGGCGACTATACCCAAAGTCTCAAATTCAGATAATTTATGTAAACAAAGGGGATAACATAACAAAAAAATATCTTCGTAATGGTAATTCACATAAAATTGTGAAAAAAGAGGTTTCAATTTCTTTTAAGTACTGATTTTAAGAAATAATAATTAAAAGATAACATACCGTAATTATTTTTATACATTTTCGGTTTTAAATAAAGTTATTAATAAAAGGAGATTTTCTGGTATAAAATATTTTATGATACTGGTAACAATGCAGGAGATCCAAACATTTTCAATTTTTTAACATCTTCAACTACACTAATATTACAACTCTCTTTTAAAGATTCATATTGTAAGTAGCATATCTAGCCACATTTTGGATGAAAACGGCTGTAAACTGTTTCGATTGGAAATCGATTTTGGGAGGCCTATAGGCTTAAAAGGGCTGAGTATGACGATCATATACCGTGTCTTCGACACACTACAAAAAACATTGTTTGGCAACGGTATTTTGTTTGCATAGTTCTTATAATTAATTCACTTTAATTTTATCGATGATTATTTACAAAAACTGTTTTGCACCACGGTCCTGTCATTTTGACAGTGACATTTCTTGACATTACTTTGTTTACATAAATTATCTGAATTAGAGACTTTGGGTATAGCAAGAGATTGTGAAACTATTCTTTTAAATTTAGATTGCGACAGCGCGAAAATATCAAAATCAATTAATTGTGAGTTATAGGTTTCTAAAAGTCGGCGAAGAGGGACACGCTCCCCAGCCTTCGTTCTACAACGTGCAGTGTAGAATAGTTGAGGTGTGGTTATATAGTTTCTTGCCCATTCTTCTCCATACATACCCTTTTGTTACAGTCAATTGTCCCCCCCCCCCTGCCAGCTAAAAGGTTGTATTTGGATATGTGAAAAATATCACATCAGTGGTATATATACCGAAGTTGAAAGGAAAACTATCGCTCCCCGTCCCTTGCCTGTAAGCGAAGCGCCAGCACGCGCTTTAGCTGAGCCAGTAGCTTTAAATCCCCCTGATAATAATCATTGCCCTGATTTTATCCAGCCATCGACGGTCCCTTGCCATCCTCCCTCCGACTCTGCCCTAAACCGAGGTTCGTACCCCACAGGGGGTGCCCCTAACGCGCAGTCGTTTCGTTTATAAGTTTTACGTCCTGGCTGGAGGCTTTAAGTTTTTAGGAGCTTAAGGCAACCATAGGAAAGTCTGGTTAAAGAGTCACGATGTCTAATGATCAACTCTGAGATGCCTTAGATAAAAATTAAATGAATAAGTCGCCTACAAAACAGCTCGAACTGCGTCCTGATGGTATTGTCCGAGTGGTGGGATCTGCTCCTGTTGCAGAAGTGGATGTGGCCTTAAAAGTCTTTGAGGAGCTTAAGGCACCAAAGGATAGCCCGGTTAAAGAGTCTCAACCCCTCGTGGTTAACTCTGAGATGCCAAATATAAAATAAAAAACTATCACAGCTAAGTAGGTTTTACAAGTTACCAAGAAATAGTTGAACAACTTACATTTACAGTTGAAAAACATGTTCTTCCATACGGAATGTACAATGTTAAGTTTGTTCTTGGGATACATTCATACCAACTACGTGCGTGAAACGCACTTTGACTGTTTTCTTTCTTTATTCCTAAAATACCCGACCCCAACATGGTTGAGAAATGGATATACAAATACATTGCCTTGCAATGGTTTGAATTTGGCTATGTTCATTAATTGTAAATTAGATTATGAAGCCCTACTAATAGGACGTGTAAATGAGATTAATTTTCTTCATTTGTATTGCTTCTCTGGCCCGGAGGCAGGGCTTTAAATACCGGTAAATTTTCTTGGTCCAGTCACTTGTGCTTCCTATTATAGACTATGCTGATGTTTGTTGTTCTGATCTTTCCCAAGAACTTCTACATAAATTGGATCGACTTCTCAACAATTGTATTCGGTTTGTTTTTGGCCTTCATAAATACGATCACATTTCTTCCTTCCGTTCTCAGCTTAAATGGTTGCCTATCCGACTCAGGAGGTCCCTCAGATCTCTCTGTTTGCTCTTCACGATTATGAACGATCCATGTGCTCCCGATTATCTAAAGAATTAATTCAGTGTTTGGCAGTTCTCATTGTCGTAACCTACGAGCTTCCAAGAATCTACTTCTCCAAATTCCTTCACACCGTACCGGTTTTATGTCAAATTCTTACGCTATCTCTACTATAAAGCTCTGGAACGCGCTACCTTTTGGCATTAAAAAAGCTGAAAACAAATTTACTTTTAAAAGAAAAGTTCGTAACCACTACATAAGTCAGACTAAATAATTCTCTACGACTAAATAGTCTTAAATAATAGTCTAGTCATACTAATTATTATTAGGTGGTATTTTTTAAAATATCTACGAGTATTAGTTTATTTTATTTGTATATGTGTATTAGTATCATAAAACTATATAAATTCTCGTAATCTAGAAGTTATTCTTTTAGACATTATTTTTGTACCCTATCACTATGTTTTTATATTTAACCCAAAGGTTGACTGGTAGAGAATGCCTTGTGGCATTAAGTCCGCCTATGTATCACTATTGTACATGAAGTTTAAATAAATAAATAAATAACGTTACCTTGTATTGACAGAGTTATCGTTATTATTAAAATAACGGTAATCAATTTAACGTTATTTATGCGACTATTAATTATATCGTTATTTTAAACGGGTAAGATGTAAGTAGTGGGGCCATGGGGCATGCGGCGCGGCGGGAGCCCGCCCGCGTGCGTCTCTGATGCCTTGCCGATCAAAACGTTGCCTGGATCTGCCTGATTCTTACCTACAGAACGGCAACGTAGCTAAATTAACATTAGTTATCGTATTTTTGTTAATGTTAATTAACGTTATATTCAAGACGAAAGTCTTTGCCTAATGCGTGTTGCCAGTGATGACCTATGGCACTGAAACGTGGTCGCTCACAATGGGCCTTATTAGAAGACTAAAAGTCACCCAAAGAGCGATGCACAGGGTTATGCTTGGAGTCTCCCTACGTGATCGCATCAGAAATGAAGACATCCGCAGGAGAACCAAGGTAACCGACATAGCCCGAAGAATTGCCACACTTAAATGGCAGTGGGCATGGAACAGATGAGCGATGGGGCCCAAGGGTTCTGGAGTAGCGACCGCGTACCGGAAGGCGTAGCGTTGGTAAGGCCTCCCACAAGGTAGACCAATGACCTCATAAAGACCGCGGGAGTTCGCTGGATACGAGAAGCATAGGACCGGTTGATTTGGAGACGCTTAATAATAATAATATTATATTTATTCAGACAACTATGTGATCCATTACATTTATTTGTTAGTATGAACTTAAAAACTAGAATATTATTAGTATTTCCAGCAGAAGACGTCTTTTGGCTGAAATAACGAATGTTGATGCTGACTTGGCTATTTCAATCCACTACCAGAGTGCGCAATTTTTAGCAATTAGTGCCACTGATTGCTCCAAATTGCTGACTTTTCATTTGACCGGGAAAACTACAACCAAAACACGCCGAAAAAGCATATTTTTGCAGGAAATAGTGTCATAACACTTGGAACGTCGGCTGCGGACACATGAGCGACGTCGAAAGGCACTCCCGCTGATGTAAGCTCGACTTTGCTTGAAATGCTGCCCAAAATAGACCGTATACGTGTTTCTTTGTTTGTTGGGACATGTTGAGACAATAAGAGGATTTATTTGCAGAAAATTTGGAAATTGGTTGGTGGTAGGGCTTGTTCTAAGTCCGCCTGGCTAGCTACCACCATCTTATCTAAGTCTGTCGCCAAAACAACAATGTTAACAGCATTTGTTGTGTTTCGGCAGTTAGAGGTAAGATAGCCAGTTCCTCTGTGGTTGAGGATTCCGGGTGAAGCTCGCTTCTACCTTCGGCCTTATCATCACTTACCATCTGCTGAGATGAAGGCGAAGAGCTTCCCCGTTGTATGTAAAAAAAAAAATTGCGTTTACGAGTGGCGATACTTAGAAATGGCTTGTAATTAGTCGAACTACAAATTATCCCCATTTTGCTTTCCTAAATTTATTGAGCACTCTAATACATTCGACGCTTTACCAAACGACATTATTAGAAAAAAAATATTACAGTCTTCAAGAATACTTAGAGGATAAATCATTAATAATACAATAAAGTAAAAATAACCTTTAATTCCGCTGTATGCAAAAACGACATAATCTCATTAATAATTAATATTATTACTACAATACAATCAATACAATAGAATTAATTAACTATTATGCATTCATATTTTATTCTCTAATTCATTATTATTCATAATTATTAGTAGATTAGTAATAAAATGTTTTGTTTTTGGAAATATTTGTACGCCATACTATGGCAGGGTATGCTGGAACCAATATTTATAACATATATTGTACCATAACCTATCAAATAAACATTTTTGATTTGATTTGATTTGACATATTGGCAAATGTTGTGCTCTAGTGTATATATATTTTTATTTTAAAATGCTCTAGAGTAAACTCCACTTGAGCATGTTAATGTATTTTTATTTTTTTGGACAAGAAAACTTTAAAATGCTCTAGTGTAGGTATACTCTACTAGAGTATACTCCACTTGAGCATTTTAATGTATTATTATTATTTTTTGGAAAAACTTTAAAATGCTAAGAAAGAAGAAAGAAAGAAGAACTCCACTTGAACATTTTAAAGTTTTTTTTTTTTAGATAGATTAGAGATAGGATTTTTTAGAGATTCACAAAAAGAAGCGCATTCATTCAAATTCGACGCTTGAAAGGCAATATTTAGAAAAAGAAAGAAAGAAAGAAAAAGTATTTATTGTGACTCGCACAGGAAGATCACAAACTAATAAACACACAATCACAAAAGTATAAAAAAATAAATAAAAAGAGTCCTGTACGAGGCCAAAAGGCTCCTATCTCAGCATGATGCTGCGACATTTAAAATAAGTGCCGCAGCGCTGGTATTCTGATAGGGCCCAACCATTTACCAAACGACATGTTGGTAACTTTACACTAGACCGTATAAAAGTTTTTTTCCCATTAAAAAAAAAAAACTTTAAAATGCTCTAGTGTATACTTTACTATAGTATACTCCACTTGAGCATATTAGTTTTTTTTTTTTTTTAACTTTAAAATGCTCTAGTGTATATACTCTACCAGAGTATACTCCACTTGAGCATTATTTTTTTTTTATGGGAAAAAACTTTTAGATAGGGTTTTTTAGAGATTCACAAAAAGAATTTTGTGAATCTCTAAAAAATCCTATCTTGGGGTCCTAAAAAACTAAATAGCCAAGTAACTGCAACGAACGGATGTTCAAAGGATGCTCGTCGGTCGCTGCCACGGCACCGCTTGCTACGCTCGCTCGGCTCGCGCGCCTTTGATCACAGTTCTAACCTAACCTAACCTATTTGGTCGGGGTGCCCTAGCTTAGTTACTGCAACCAATTCGGCTCGCGGATTTACGGGTCACACCATTGTTTAGAATACACCTTCTTTCTAAGTTTCGCTCCAATGTACTAGAACACCCGCGCATACAAAACTTGCATTTTTTTTTTTTTTGTATAAATATCTTTAAGTAGAACGCTTTCGTAAAATTTCACACGGCGCGAACGCCTATACATGATTTTTTTTAAATCAGTTCGCAAATTTTGACAAATTAAACTTAAACGTGTTTTATTATACACCTATTTCTTAAATTTGATATGTCTTAGTACAAAAAAAAATTGTTATCGTTAACGAAAGATGTTTATTTTGAAACTAGTATAATGGACACACGTCGCGCAAAGTGCCACCGCGCCGGCGCGCGCAGTGAAGCGGAACGCAGTAGTAGGTACCTATCAGCTGTGCACGCGCCCATTGATATTATTACGAATAGATTGTATCCATATTTTGCTGATTTCAAGTGGACCATAAAAAAAAAGTATTGAACAAATAATGGACATGTGTTCTATAACTGATAATTAACCACCAAAAAAAAAATTGCGGACTGGTTAAAAACTAATCCTGTATAGTTTTTGATTAAAAACAAAAAAATAATAATTATACGTGTTGGCACATTAAGACAAATTTAGACACACCACCCTTAATACTAATAATCTCGCAAAGAAACTGGCGATTTTTTTTCTCGGCACCTACGGTTTTGCGAACTTTGGGGTTTTCAAAAATGCTTTTGAAAGGGTCTCATCATCTTCAGCCTAACGTTTTCCTAACCATGTTGGGGTCAGCTTCCAGTCTTACCGAATGTAGCTGAATACCAGTATTTTACATGAAGCTACTGCCTATCTGCCCTACATAACCCAGTTACTGGGTAACACGATGTTAAGAAGCCACCAAGAACCCATAAGTTTTCCCCCCACTAAAAATCGCTTAACGCGGCTAAAGTAAATTTCACTTCAAAAATAGTTATTACAAAAAAACGCCGTATGTACAGTGTTCCCCAATTTTCATCGACATATTGCTAATATCATCAATGGTGAGTACATCACTCACCTTCGGTTTGCCGACGATATAGTTGTCATGGCTGAGACTATGGAAGACCTCAGCACAATGCTCGATGACCTCAGTAGAGCTTCCGAAAGAGTGGGTCTTAGAATGAACATGGACAAGACAAAGGTCATTTCAAATGCCCATGTAACACCCACTCTCATGAATATCGGAGACGCTACACTCGAAGTTGTGGACGAGTATGTTTACCTAGGACAAACTGTCCAGTTAGGTAGGTCCAACTTTGAGAAAGAGGTCAATCGTCGAATCCGACTCGGCTGTGCAGCGTTTGGGAAACCACGCGATATCTTCTCGTCCCACATACTGCAGTGCCTCAAGACGAAAGTCTTTGATCAGTGCGTGTTGAAACGTGGTCGCTCACAATGGGCCTTATTAGAAGGCTAAAAGTCACCCTAAGGGCAATGGAGAGGGCTATGCTTGGAGTTTCCCTACGTGATCGAATCAGAAATGAAGAGATCCGCAGGAAAACCAAGGTGACGGAGACAGCTCGAAGAATTGCCAAACTGAAGAGGCAACGGGCAGGGCATTGCTCGCATAACAGATGGCCGTTGGGGCCGAAAGGTTCTGGAGTGGCGACCGCGTACCGGAAGACGTAGCGTTGGAAGGCCTCCCACAAGGTGGACTGATGACCTTGTGAAAGCCGCAGGAATCCGCTGGATGCGGGAAGCACGGAACCGGTCGAGGTGGCAGTGCTTGGGGGAGGCTTATGCCCAGCAGTGGACGTCTTTCGGCTGAAATGATGATGATGATGATGATTGCTAATATCTCCAAGTAAAGACTCCTACAAACAGACGCAACACGCGACGCGACACAAAGGCAGCGCGTGTCGCGTGACAAGCAGTGCCTTTGTGTCGCGTCGCGTGTCGCGCCTGTTTGTAGGAGCCTTAAAATGGCTGTCTCATCCAGACAGACGGACATGACGAAATTTCGGTCCGTTTTTGCTATAAAGGTACGAGACCCTAAAAACGCTGCCAGACTAAGCGACCTTTATGTAATAGCATTCATGAAATACGCCGACACATTGTCAAAATCACAACACCTCTTTATGCCAGCACAGTCGGTCAAAAAGTGTCACGCTATAGAAGCGCTTCCGCTGCGACGTGGGGGCTGTTTTGACGTGCGAGCGAGAATGTGTGGTGTGAGGCATGGGCGGTAGCGATTTTTTATAAAGATAATGATAATTTATTTTTCAAACATGCGTTTACATAAACTGACTAATCAGACATGCAAGGTATTGAACTAATAGATGTTGTGTGCTTCCATGTTTTGCCAATAACGGCGTACAAATTTTGTAGGTATAGAAAATTACATTTAATTGCATTTGACATATATAGTCATTCTAAATTTCATTACAAAATACAATATAAATAAATAATAATTGATGTCAAGATATTATAGGTACATTAAAGTCAAAATAGATTAAATTATGTCCAGAATATTCATTACTATGCAGTCAAATAGAATAATTAAAAATTGATTTAAGATTCACATTATTCAATTGTTATTCTTAACTATGTAAGTATATTAGAAGACGGAATAGAAAAGTCGTTTTCATTAAAAAAATCTATAACATTGTAATACACTTTACTAACTAAAAAAAATCTCAGTATTTTTTTTTTTTTTTTTTCAAATTGCCAAGTTCAGTTCTCTCCACATTTTTAAATGTTCAAAGAAGAAATCATTGCATACACTGGTGTTTTTAACGTGACAATGTCTAATAAATCGATGAACGCCGGCTGCATGCACGTTAAAGGATAACTCATTGTCCCATTACGCTCATTGTCCCGTTACGCTCATTGTACCGTTACGCTCATTGTACCGTTACGCTCATTGTCCCGTTACGCTCATTGTACGCTTGCGCCGCATCAATGTTTTGTTATGACGTTGTCACGTTAAACTATCGTCCGTATACCAACTTTATATAACCAATTTTATTATTATATTCAAGAGAAATTTAATTGGTTTTTACTTTACTTTTTTGACGTGACAACGTCTAATAAATCGATGAACGCCGGCTGCATGCACGAAAAAGGGTGACTCATTGTCCCGTTATGCTCATTGTCCCGTTACGCTCATTGTACGCTTGCGCCTGACGTTGTCACGTTAAACTATCGTCCGTAAACCAACTTTACAGACAACCAATATATATATATATTTTTTTTTTTTCAATATCTGCAATGTGTGAATAAATAATCTTTTTTATTTCCGTGTTTAACGTTCAAAAGTGCCATTTATGTGCCAATTTGAAATAAATGCTTTGAATTTGACTTTGAACATAGCACACTCGTATCATAATGTACTATTTGTATGTGGGGGGTAACCTGCGGAACTACTCCGATTCCGATAATTATTTCACTAAATCACAAGAAAAAAAAAAAAACAATCTTATCGAGATTATAGATGTTCCTGATCTGCATAATGAAATCTGCAATCTATTTGTCCCAGACAATTACTGCCGTGGCAGAAAGCACCGCTTACTGGCTGTTCCAACTTGCCGTAATTGTTCCACTCCAATTCACCTATTCCTTGGACATTAGCCGCTATTAACGCTCTCCTGAACTTAAACACAGATCTTGATATGTTTACGAATGAATGGAAGATGATACTGTCATAATGTTTGATTTTTTTTTGGAAAGAATGCATGACTGTGTTAAATAAATTATAATAATATGTTTAAATAGTGTAATTGGCTTCAGCTGTTCTATTTCAAATAAATATAGGGAAGCTAAAATATTGTCGAGTATCATAAGATTTATCTTATGTTGACACAAGAAATTTCACGCGGACGAATTCGCTGGCAGAAGCTAATCGCTTATAACTTGCACTCCACAAGTTAGGGGTACAAATACCCTCCCATTGTTATGAGTTTCCCAACAGACTTATGTATAAAATCAATAGCAACATGTATAAACATAGCACCTACATAACATCTAACAATAGGGAAGTTTTTACATTATAGGGAGACTCGTAAAGTTGGGGAAATTATTTGTGTACCAAATTGACTACTATATTGTCCGTATATTGTAATCACAACTGCAATGAAAATAGGGATGATGAAATTTTTTTTTTATCCGTCATCAAAATCAATCTGCCTAGCCTTTTCCCAACTATGTTGGGGTCGGCTTCCAGTCTAACCGGATGCAGCTGAATACCAGTATTTTACATGGAGCGACTGGCTATCTGACCTCCACAACCCAGTAACTGGGTAACACGATACCTCTTGGTAAGACTGGTTGTCAGACTTTTTGGGCTTCTGACGACCCTTAACGACTGTCAAAGATCCACGAATGACAGCCGGGACCAACGGCTTAACGTGCTTTCCGAGGCACGGAGGAGTCTCGGTATGTAAAGATGGTCACCCATCCACTGACCAACCCCGGCAAGCGTAGCTTAACCTGACGGATCGACCCGTGCGGCTGTTATTACTTAGCCACGAGCTCCTCCGCTCCTCTTTTTTTTATCCGTCATGTAGATTATTAAAAAATATTGGACACGTATTTTTTCTTTTTATACGTAATCAAAACATTACGGCAATACATTGAGTTCAAATGTGGCATGACGTCACTGCTTGTAACGAGCCCCCACTCCCCAAGTTTAATGTGTTTTATCTAAATCATTTTTTATTAATATGATAAACCAAAAAAACGTGTCAAATATTTTTTTATTTGCTGACTGAACAGATTTTCTTTTTTTTACCCAGGAATCATCCCTATTGTATGAAGTAGCTATAAACGGGAAATTGATTGAGGGTGTCAATTTACTTAGCAATTAGTTTCCCTGACTGTGTTATACCTAATTATATGACGCATGTTATGGTCATCATTCATAATCATTTCAGCCGAAAGACGTCCACTGCTGGACATAGGCCTCCCCAAGCACCGCCACTTTGACCGGTTCTGTGCTTCCCGCATCCAGCGGATTTCTGTGGCTTATTCCCAAACTACTCCATCCTTTTGTTCTAAAAAGATAAAAATCTCATACATTAGCTCCCAAGTTACTCCAAGGAATTATTATTATTTTAAAATACTTATTATTTTGTTCCCATTCTGTTCCATAGGTATCTGGAATCATTCTCAAAGTACTCCACAGATTATTCGTTATCAATTCCCAAACTGCTCCATCTATGACTTTCACCAGATCATCGGTCCATCTTGTGGGAGGCCTTCAAACGCTATGTCTTCCAGTACGCTATCACAACTCCAGAACCTTTCGGCCCCAACGACCATCTGTTCTGCAAGCAATCTGCCTTGCTCTCTGCCACCAATTCTTCGAGCTATGTCGGTTACCTTGGTTCTCTTGCGGATCTCTTCATTTCTGATTCGATCACGTAGGGAAACTCCAAGCATAGCCCTCTCCATTGCCCTTTGGGTGACTTTTGGCCTTCTAATAAGACCCATTGTGAGCGACCACGTTTCAGTGCCATAGGTCAGAGACTTTCGTCTTGAGACACTGCGGTATGTAGGAGAAGATATTGCGTAGCTTCCCGAACGAATTATGCGATAATTATGTAAATATTCGTTCGGCACAGTTTGGCAGTCAGCCCCCTGACCACCTTGTTAACTGGCTCATATTTTAGTTATGGCTTGAGTTATTCATATAGTTCGTAGTTATAGGTTGTGTCAATCAAATAATCATCTAATTTTTTTACATTATACACCGTGTTCCACTCAATGTATCTGACAAAAAATACCTCTAGGCGCGATTAAAAAAAGAAAAATTGTAGTTAAGATTAAGTTACAATAGTAAGAAACAATTTTTTGCGCTAGGGTGAATGAACTCTGATAAACTCTGATGAAGATGTCACCGCTCCATTCCGCGCCTCCCTTGAAACGCATGTCTCGGACTGCGCTCGTAACAGGGTGTTTCAAACTACGTTATGTGTCATGGTGAGTAATATTAAAAAAAAAAATATACAAATTATAATTAAAAATAATAATAATAAGAATGATTAGTAGGCATTGGATACATGAACTGGGCTGCCGTTGTAAGACGGTTATAATGCCACAGTGTATACTTATTCTAATTTCAACACTTTATTAGTTGTTATCATAATTATTTAACAAAAAAAAAACAAGTTGCTTGCAAAAAAGCACTATAAAGAGAAAAATATAATTAATTTCGGAATTCGATGAGAAAAAAACGAAAAGAGATCCAAAGACACCGACTTCCGAAATTAAAATTATTTTTCACTCTATAGAGCTTTTTTGGAAGTAAAATTGGTAGTTAAAACAAACTCTCGGTCGATTCATGCATAAATTAAGGGCCGAAACACATAACCGCGTTGCGACGCCGCAACGCTAAAATCGGCAATTTGCGTTGCGGCGTTGCGGCGTCGCGAAAAAGAGCGTTTTATTGTCGTATGGTAGGGTAACCAGTTCCTCGTGATTTTTTATTGTGAATAGCCGTGTCTCTGCCATGGATCGTCGTAAGAAACTTATTGCGTATTCGTTATTAAGAAGACATTACTCTGTTTTTAATATACGACAAAGAAGATACTGGTTATATCCATTTAATAAGGCTATGAATCCCGATGGCGAGTACTTTTCTCGAAAATACAAAGCATTATAGATGAAAAAAGAAAATCGTCTATCTTTAATGCTTCCGGGTTGACGTGTTTTGTTTGCAAGAGTGATAGAAACAAGCTGAATCATTGTCAACAAGTATGCCGTCATAACGCTGGAATTTGCGCCGCGGTGCGGCTCCGCGCCGCTAATATCGGCGCTGATGCCACTGCCAATTTTAGCGGCGCGGCGCCGCAACGCGGTTATGTGTTTCGGCCCTTACCGAGACTTTGGCAATCAAAGTGCGGAACATGAAAAAAAAGCGGGATTCAGCTATTAAAGTTTAGGAGGCAAAAAATACAATCAGAAATACTTAATTTGAAATGGTTTTATTGAATGTTTTACTTTGGCATACACTGAAAAAAATGCACTCCAATCAAGTGACTTTTTAGCTTGATTGACGATATCTTGTTTAGATTAATCAAAATCTTAGTTAAGTTGATCATCACGACATGATTGCAGCAATACTAGTTCAAATGATTGAACGCTCAAACAAGTTTCTCGATTACCCTTAACATGACATCATTGTAGAAGAGATAAAAAGGAGACAAGTTAAAAAAATGTTAACTGTAACAAAGTAAGTTAGTTGTGTCAATCAAGCATTTTGATTACTTCAATAAAGATCATTGAAACTTTAATAATCTTGGTTGGACCAACTATGTTTTGACTGGATTGCTGCTTATAGGTTTTGTGATAACTCCAATCAAGAGCCCATTAAAAATCTCAATCAAATAAAAGTTGTAGCTGTGATCATTGTGCTTGATAGGCTCAGATGCAAACAAGTTACTTAGTAAATCTAAACCAAATCTTGATTGTGGCAACTACTTTTTTTTTTCAGTGTACAGGTACAAGACGTACAACATAACAAAAGTTGAAACAATAAGGAAATTTAATAAAACATAATAGTAATCACTATAACTGCTGCCTGAAGTTTAAGCCATAGGTACGATAAAACGGGACAATTGGCGTCCCGCACACGTCTTTCGCGGGACGCATCCTCTAAAGCTTTAGAAACGGGACGTCCCGGCTATATCGCGGGACGGTTGGCAAGCCTAGTTGTGGAGTTCAGATAGGCAGTCGCTCCTCGTAAACTACAGGTATTCAGCTGACTCCAACATAACCCTAGTAGCATTTTCCGTTGGCATTTAGTTGGGCCAACTTCAGAGGTATGTGGCCCAACCAAACGCCAACAAAAATACTACTAGGGAAAAGGCTAGACAGAGTAAGTAACTCTTGCGACCGACGAGCTTACTTGTAAACAAAGGCATACACACATCTTCATTTCTTTGTTGCAGGAGTGTCCTGAAGGTGTAGTACAAGAAGAATCTTTCAAAGACATCTACGCGAAGTTCTTCCCTCATGGCAGTAAGTATTAAATATTATTTTCTCAAACATGCACGGAAATTGTCATTATTTTCGAAAAAAGAACACGTGATGTATCGAATTTACGGATAAAGAATATCAAATCAATTGCAGGAGCGTTTTTTGAATTTGGAACATTACAACGCTCCAGCAATGTTGTATGAAACGGCGTGTTGGGGTTATTAAATACTCTTTGATTGGAGCTCTGTTATCATTCTTGGCATACCAAAGTAAGTCTCTTTGCTTAGCACAAATTGCGTTCACGTGGCTGTATAGCCATAAATGCGTTTGCCTTTCGGCACAGATGACAAATAGAAAATTGGCGGCAAAGCTGAAAATTCATCTTGATTTGTTATTTACATACTTAATAAATATAAATTTAATAATTAAAATTAATTCCAACGGTTCAGAGAGTGAAATGGAGATTGATTGTACTCCACCAGATTTAAGATCAGAAGCCAAATTGGCAATGGAAAACCTTCCAGCGAAATCAAAAGAAAAAAATACATGAAAATATGTCTTATTTCCCTGCATTCTTTTGAGAAAAGCACTATATATGCCTCGGCGGAAATGGAAATTGCCTGTCTCGTATTAGTCAAGTCAAAGTCAACTCATATTCGACCTGCAATTGCCTATTTCCCGGCCTTTGCAATAATGTACTATTGTAGGACTTACTTTGAACTCCCCTATACAGGAAAAGTTTTTAATCAGTACGTAAATTTTGAGAAATTAAACTTAAACGTGTTTTACTATTCACCTATTTCTTATTTTGATATTTCTTAGTACAACAAAATATAGTAATCGTTAAATAAAGATGTTTATTTTGAAATTGGTGGTGTTTGGTGGTGTGAGTTAAAATTCCAGGACATATTGTATGTTATTGTAAAATTAATGGTATGGATGACTTGAAAAAAATTCTTTAGCGATAATACCGCAGTTTGTACCATTCTAATGTCTGTTGTAGGATACAACAGACGTTGTTCATCTTAGTGTAGAATCTATCTTTCAATACTTCCTACAGTGAAAAACCGAATAGTTGATTTTTTGATTGTTGATTTCCTTTTGGTTGAGTTGACATTAAATTGTGTTAAACAAACCGTTCCATGACGTTTGTTTTGACAAAAATAAAATTGTTGAAATGTAATGGGTTGTTTTAACCAGGAAAATAGGTTAAAACAATACAATATTTTTGTATGTTCAGGTAAAAGTAAATCTAACTATTGATTTAGTTAAGTCAACATATTTACGAAGTAAAATAAAAAAAAACGATTAAGCTAAATTAACTAAACTCATTGAACTATTCACAAAACAGTTTATTTAACTATACCGGATGACATTTTTTACCGTCTCGTAAAAATTTGGGTATACTAGGTGAACGGAGTAGAAGCCTATGGCATAGTTTTTATTATTTTTTCTTTAACCTAGAAAGAAATTGATCTATGGATAAATACCACACATTTGAAGTAAACTTATCATACTATAACAATAAACACAGAAATTTAACCAAAAACATTATTCAATAAATAAATACGATAAATAATATTTAAATTTAAATCATACGCACCCAAATTTCAATATTTTTATCTTTTATTTTAGTTTTATTTCTGAAAAAAAAGAAAAATTGCTATGCCATAGGCTTCTACTCCGTTCCCCTAGTATACCCAATTTTTTTCGAGACGGTAAAAAAAGTCATCCGGTATACTATATTTAAGTTAACAAGAAAAAGTAGGTTTACACAATACAATATTTTATGTATGTATGTATGTCTTTGTTAATAAATTCACCTCTTAAGTATATCAATTTTAATTTAGTTGATTTAACAAATCATGTTGGTAGGCGCTATATTAACCCAAAATATAGATTAAAAAAGGTTAAATCAACTTAAAAAGTTTTTCAGTGTATATTTAATCAGTTAATTAAAGTTATCTTATTGACTTAACAATCTTTTGTTCCAGATTCCGCTCTCTATGCCCATTATGTGTTCAAAGCCTTTGACGTGAACTGCAGCGGTGCCATCAGCTTCAGAGTGAGTATAATTCAATTGTTCATTCTTTGTTATTTTTTATTTTACGATGGGTTTGCTCTTGACTCTAATCTAGGTCAGAGGTGACAGAGACAAAGTTGACGATGGAGTGAGCTTACCCAGAAGAAGCCTGTTCACTCTCACTTTGAATTGATTAGGCTTGTATGCATTCGGAAACATAGACGCAGGCAGAGAGTTCCACTCGCTGCATATGTCATTCAGTTTTGCTTTGATCTGAACTGCAGTGTTGCCATTAGCTTTAGAGTGAGTATCATTCAATCATTAATTCATTCAATATATCATGCAGTAAGGCTGCATTTCATATCAAAACAAGATGCTACCGTCCTGGGAGCCTAGACAAAGTGACATTCAATTTGACTTTTGAGGTAAGAGCCAACAGATTTCAGAGGACCTGTCCAGTCAGTGCAAACGTTTGTAAGTAATCGTGTAACTTAGACCTTAAGACGCAGATATATGTCAGTGACCTTGAGTGGTTAACTTGCGTGTTCTGTACTGAGCTCACGCAACGCGTCGTACGTCCAGCCAGTAATAGGACTCGCCCATCCAGAAGCGCTGTCCCAAATAAGACGCATTATTAATGTAATTATACGTAAAACAAAAGGTATTTTAATAAAACACGTGTACTAAAAGATCAATAATTAAATTATCTTTAAAAAGGAAAAGAAAAATACGCTTGATAGATTTTGCGTGATTCTCAGTTTTTTATCCGCGTTAGACATAACTTTACAACTTAATTTCACTATGTAATATAAAAATAACTAGGGCGCTAGTGGCCCGCTCTTAAGAAGCTGAATATTTATTTTTAGAATGACTTATTTCTCGCAGTACCGATACACCGTGGCATTTTAGTCGTCTTACAAAGACAGCCCACTTCATGTATCCAATGACTTAATCTTTCATGTAATTTTTTTATGAACATTTGAATTTTTTATTTGTATTAATTATGACGCATGACATAGTTTAAAACACCCTGTTACGAGTGCAGTCCGAGCCTTGTGTTACAAGGGCGCCGCGGAATGGAGCGGCGACATCTTTATCAGAGTTCATTCACCCTAACGCAAAAATTTGTTTCTTACTATTTTATTTATTTATTAAAACTTTATGCACAAGTAAAAACTGTACAAAGGCGGACTTAATGCCTTGGGCATTTTCTACCAGTCTACCTTAGGGTGATGCAGAGATAATACACAGTAGGTGCAATAACAGAAAAACAATTTAGAAGATATTTATAGCTAAGATATAAGAATAAATACATATATACATACATACAACTAAAAATAAAAAGTTATGAGAGTTAAACAAGAAAACACAACACAAAAACTTAATTCTGAGACGAATCTGCCAACTTCATGTGTATGTGTTCTCGAGCTTATTGCAACTTAATCCATTCTGCGGTGCCCTTGTATCACAAGGCTCGGACTGCAATCGTAACAGGGTGTTTTAAACTATGTCATACGTCATAATCAATAAGAACAAAAAATTGAAATGCTCAAAAAAAAATTTTTTTTACTTGAATTATATTCAATTCAATTCAATTCATTTATTAATTTTGTGAACATAGGGTAAAAAAAAAATATACAGGTGTTTTACAAAGAAATATTGGTCCATACTATGTCCCGCCAGAAGGCATACAAAATTTGTTGAGGTAATCATAATGTCGCATTAATAAAATAAAAATATAAAGTCAAGAAAATAACATGTCACAATTTCATGCCAAATAAAATGTCAATAAATGAAAACGGCACATAAACAAATAGGTAGTAAGTATTTAGTCATAATTTCGTATACAATAATAAATTAAATAGTAACATTTTAAACAAACAGACACAAAATTATAAAAATATTATTTTAATTTGTCATTAAGATATTCATTAACAGAATAATACGCCTTGTTAATTAATAATTTAAAAAGCTTATGTTTGAACTCATTCATGCTACTGCTTGATACAATTTCATCAGGCAATTTGTTGTAAAGTTTTGGAGCCATTGCATATATACTATTGTATAGAAATTTGGTTTTTGTGCCTAACGGGTGCAACTTTTTTGAGCGTCGTTGACTTTCGACAGCTTTAAATAAATACATGTTGTTTTTTACAAAGATACAGGCTTCATAGACATAAAGTGATGGTACAGTCAATATTTTTAAGTTTTGGAAATGTGGCTTGCATGAATCCGTTCGTTTGATTTTACATATAGCTCGAATACATTTTTTCTGTGCTAATAATACCTCCTGAACTTTAGTAGCATTACCCCAAAATATAAGGCCATATCGCAAAGTGGAGGCAACATACCCATGATACGCTGTTAGGAGCGCTGTCTTATTTGCAATTTTGCCTAGCATATAGAGAGCATAAGAAAACTTACTTAGCTTCCCACATACATTATCGATCTGATTCTTCCATGACATATCATTATCAATAAGCAGTCCAAGAAATTTCGTTATATTAGTTTCAAGTATTTGGTCTCCTTTGTAGCTTACTTGAGCGTGTGATAGTACTTTATGTCTAATTTTAAAATTCATAATTTTCGTTTTCGTGAGGTTAATTTTAAGGCTATTATCATTCAGCCAGTCAACAATCGTAATAAGACTAGTGTTTATGTCATCTTCTATTTCTCTATTATTACCAGTGTTATATAAAACTGTGCTGTCATCGGCAAATAAGGACATTTGATGCCTGATTACTAGGGGAAAGTCATTAATGTAGCAAATGAACAGCAAAGGCCCCACCACAGAACCTTGCGGAACACCGTAACAAAGAACTCTAGAGCTAGAAGAATAAACTATTTCAGTTTTGGACTTAATATCCACTTGACTTATCTGAGTAATTTGTTTTCTGTCCTCCAAATAAGATTGTATGAGCTTAAGCACGTTACCTCTGATGCCATATCTATATAGCTTAGTTAATAATACTTTATGATCCACATAGTCAAATGCTCTGGTCATATCCATATACATTGCCATTACTGGTTTTCTATTATCCATGTTGTCATGAATTTTTTCAAGAAAATTGTAGATGGCCATATTAATGGTTTTTGTCTTTCTGAAACCCATTTGTTCCTTGCAAAAAATATTATGTTTTTCAAAGTAATTATAAATACGATTATAAATGACTTTCTCAAATACCTTTGAGATAATCGGTATAAGAGCTATAGGTCTATAATTATCCATCTTTGTTTTGTCATCTTTTTTATGCAGTGGCTTGATAATGGAAACCTTTAACTTTTGCGGAAAAACACCATCTTGAATACAGTTATTTATAATGTCACTTAATATAGGTGCTATAAGAGGAGCCACTGCTTTAACTACTCTTGTGTCAATATCATCATATCCTGTACTATTGGTATTTTTCAGGTTGTTTATTATAGTAATAATGTCATTTGGTATGGTTGGTTCCATAAACATAGATTTATGCGATCCTAATGTATTAATATTATTATTCGTTTGAAAATTATTGGCATTCGGTTGAACTGAGTCTACAAAATAATCATTAAATTTCTCTGCTATCATTTTAGGATTTGTCATAAATTTGTCATTTACATTAATTACATTAATATTAGCTTTAGGAATGTCGGGTTTCATACTATTTATTACTTTCCAAGTCGCCTTGGATTTGTTGGTACTTTTTCCAATAAAATTGCTATTTTGAGCTCGCTGTGTTAATTTGATCACTTTTTTATATCTTTTTGAGAATGATCTAAAAGCTATTTTCGAATCACTGTTTCGTGTTAGTCTATATTGCCACAGTAAATTTCGTCTCTTCTTACTACAGCGTTTTATTCCCCGTGTAATCCACTTTGGCCTCATAATTGTGGAAATTTTACGCTTGATAATTGGGAAGCAGAGATCGTAGAATAGTTTAAACAAATCATAAAACGAATCAAAGCTTTCATTTGCGTTATCCGTTTCGTAAACTTCAGAGAAACTAAGACTGGCAATACATTTCCAAAAAAGATTAATGTTTTCCTTGCAATAATCGCGTCTATTCACATAGTAATATTTTAAAATACATGTTTGGTGTACAGGAAACCTCATAATTTGTGCTGTGTGGTCAGATACACCTAGCTCCAATATCTCACTTTTGCAGCCTCGTATATTGTGTAGAAAATTGTCTAGACAAGTACCGCTACTAGGACGCGTAGGTTCTTTTATTTCTATATTGAGATTAAACTCCTTTAAAAGATGTTTAAATAGAGTAGAATTTTTAGTTTTCTGAAGAATGTCAATGTTAAAATCTCCGCAAATTATTATTTTTTGATTATTTTTATAGCAAAAGTTCCGTAGTAAGTAGGTTAAATTATTAAAGAAAATATACAACTTACTTTGGTTCGGAACTCTATATATACACAATATTATTATTTTGTGGTCAGTTAATTCTACCGCGCAGCATTCAAATACGTTAGGAATGTTAACACTTTTTACTAATTCAATTTCAGAGAAACTAACGTGGTTGTTCACTAGTATACAAGAGCCACCGTTTCGCCTAAGTCTTGTGAAGGATGTAGCCAAAGTAAAGTTAGGAATTTTCAAACAGTCAACGTCACTCTGCTTCATATTATGTTCCGTAAAACAGAGAATATCAACACACTTTCCACTGGTTGCAAAATTATCCAAACGTTCTGTTATTATATCAGCCTTTGCTATTAGACCATTTATATTTTGATGCAATATGCATAAGCTGTCATAGACGAAAAAAATGTTGATTAGAGACATCAGTAGCACATGAACAGAAAGAATTCGGTGAATCACAAATTAAACCATCTTTAAATGATGAGGTTTCGCTCAAAGATTTCACGGTATTTGCATTACAGTTCGTATAAACGTAGCTTTTCATGTCGTAGAAAATATTTGTGATTCCGTGGTTACTGACTCGACCACTATGTCTTTGAAACATGATATAGTCCCATGATAGGTTTAAATTTGAGTCAAATAATGTGGCGTAATTATAATTTTGTATGTCTTGGTAGAGAAGGTTATTAAAAATTTCAATTCTAAAATTATACATTGTTGAGTAATAATCATATTTATATGTCGGTAAGCACAGTATTACATTAGTATGTTTTACAGCTAATAAAGTTTCGCGAATATTTATTATTATGTCAAAGTAATTATTAGTTTGTCGGAAGTCATCTTCCCCAATAAATATTATACAACTATCCATTTTCGTGTAATTAGTTAGCTTAGTTTGAATGTTACATAATAATTGTTTTATTCCACGATTTGGTAAACGGTAGTGACATATTTGGTGACACGGAAAAGTGTTTTCCGCAATAGGTAATATTTCGTTAGTTTTATTGCTACTTATAATACAGAGTTTGCTGTTCTCTTCTTGAGTCGTCTTGTTTATCTTCTGTTTAGATTTTACCAATTTGTCTTTAGGAGTAACTTGTGTAGAGGTGAATAGTTCCGGAGTTCCACATCTTGAGTTATCCTTTCTGTGTTGTTTACGTAAGGTTTCTCTAAGTGGTGTAGATAACTTAGTTCTTTTATTTGGTGTTCCTATCTCGCTAACTAACTTCTTAGTTACCTTTTCTACAAGTTTATGTTTTGTATTCATATTTTCCATAGTTATCTTTAATTCGGTGTTTGCAATAGATAGAATATTTATCTCCTCGTGAGCGGCCTGGAGCTGTGAATTAAGTTCACTAATTTGACGCTTGAGGTCTTCCATTTCTTCATTCTCGTCATATAGAATATTTGGGACGCTATTATTTGTAGCGCCCTCTATTGTAGAATTGTTAGAACTACATTCATCGAACGTTTCTATCGCTGATTCAGATTGTCGTCGACTGCGAAATGTAATGTTCTCAACGAAGCTCATGTTTACCGATGTTTAAATGAATAAATAATAAGAAAAAAGTTGAATTGTTAATGGTGGGATTCGAACTCGGGGCACAACCGTGTCAGTGCACGATTATAGGTTAAGCTTTACCGCTGCGTCAAACGCACATTACAATTGAAGTTGAAATAGGTGACTGGATACCTCTTGATCTGATAACGTTTTGTAGTCAACTGTTGGGCAGGTCCAAAGTTCAGTTCTTTGTTTAAGGAGCGTATGTTTCGAACGGTTATGATTTAAATTATTCTTTATAATTTCGTGTTTCCAATCAATATTTTTCTTAAGTAAGGTCAAAAGTCATGCCGTTTATCACTAGTAATAGTTTATATTTACACACATGCACAGTTTATGTCATAAAAAGTTTGTTTTTTGTTGAGAATTATTAGATTTTTCACTGTTTTTTATAATGTTTATAACTTTACTTGTTGCAAATCGTTTTCCTTCATAACATTGTCACATATGTATAGGAGTGTCCTTTCACTAATTCACTTTGTTTTATCACTTATATACTGTTTATTTATTTATAAAAGATTTTAAATAACGGAGCCGATGTTTACGTGGACGGTGACGTTCCGTTCCCCAATATTAGTAGTCATTGGATACATGAAGTCGGCTGTCTTTGTTAGACGACTAAAATGTCACGGTGTATATTTATATATTATTTAAATAAATTAATAACTTAATTCATAAATTTACTCTATCGCTTAATTCCTTAGCACATTCTATTCTATTCTACTCATACATTTTATCGAGCGAAAACAACCCTATATTTTTATCTATACTCAGACAGATCCAGAGACTGCAGACGTAGACACATATATCTATATAAAAAGAAACGGTGGAGCTATATGTTTGTGTTATGTTGATGTAACGACAGCAAAA
Organism: Dryobota labecula; assembly: GCA_947523025.1. Classification (NCBI taxonomy): domain Eukaryota; kingdom Metazoa; phylum Arthropoda; class Insecta; order Lepidoptera; family Noctuidae; genus Dryobota; species Dryobota labecula. Next base: position 11,331,996 of record OX383312.1, read on the forward strand.
GCAATCGCTAGCTCGAACTTTGAACGTAAAAGTAAGGTTAGAGTAGGAAAACTGTGGAGTTGAGTGAATGACTTTATTAAAGTGAGTGCACTAGACTAGAGAATTATGGTTAGATATTTATTTGCCTTGGAATTGGGAAAGTAATTCAGGTACTTACTTTTTTATTTTTTTATTTTTCTAAAAAACTTAGCCTATTCTACAATGGTTTTAGCCACACAACGAAAACTTCTCAGAGTTTATCTGTGTGTTGGGGAGCCGTTCAATAAGATTATACAAAAATGTTAATTACTACAATGATACATAATGTTACGCGCCACACAAGTTTAAGTACCACTAGCGCCATCTAGTGTCGAGTAGCAGAACTAGTAGACTCGAAATTCTTTAAAAACTTTCGACATCTGGTCAGTAGAGGCCGGTATGTACTCGAACATTCTAGATGTTTCTACTAGGTTCTGGAACTCTCTAAGGACTATATAAGGCCGGTAAGGACCCCGACTCGACACAGTCGAAATTAAGCGACAAGTACGATACAAGCGATCTTCGAGTGTGATTGTGCTTTATAATTAGTGTGTTTGAGTTGTTAGCAGTGTCATTTTTGGTTTTAAAATCGGCAGTTTTTACTGTCGCGAACCGCAAGCTCGTAACAGTATAATACTTTTATAATGATGATAATAATCTAAAGTAATGCATAACAAGATCTGTCTAGGGCTACCACGAGTAAACTTAATGTAAACTCGAACGAACGGTTTTTGAATCAAAAACACAAGACAAAAATTGCGACAGGAACAATCAAAATCAAAAAATATTAAATCATTTTTATTTCAGGCATTGTATACACACACACAAATACATTCCACACACAAATACATTCCACCCATAGTGACTACATATCATAAATAAGTAAACATTAAGTTTTACAATTATCACCCATTATGTCAATAAGTATCACCCATAGGTACATGTATGAATAAAGTATTAAAACTAAATAAATATTTTGGAGTTTCTTGCCTATTATGGAGTTTCTTGCCCATTATGGAGTTTCTTGCCCATTCGTCTCCATACATAACTACCTTTTGGAAGGGGCAACTAGAATCAATTAACTATTTATGTAATTTTTGATGTTCAAAAGTGCATCTTACGTGTCTATTTGAAATAAATGATTTGACTTTGACTTTGACTTTCATGTGCGAAACTTGTATCTTAACTTTAAACAATCGTTCATTTTTAAAGAATAAAAAGAGGTTCCTCGCGGCAAGAAGATTTTTTTAAAGTTTTTATGACGGTACGGTTGGCGCAGTAGTTAAGCGATTGACTCACGGTTTCTTCCCATGGGGGTCCATGGAAAGAAACCGTGAGTTTATGTATTTATGTTATTTAATGAAAACACTAACAATTTATCTAAGATTACGATACAAATTCTTTCTCCTATGAATTCGCTATGATTTTTCATTTAGTCCCACGTCGGGCGCCATTTCACCGATTATTTTCTTACTACCCTCATTTCCGTTAAAATAATATTAGTTGAACTCAGCTCCTTAGTTTCTATATCCCTCCATTCTCGAATACAACACACGCTCTAATATCCTTGTTTTGATCGTAGATACAGCGTGTTCTCATCCCCTATGTATACAGGGTGCTACACTTTATTATTACATAATATTATGTATGTATGTCAATCATAAGTTTATAACGTATTTATGTACTTGATTTGTGATCTTTATAATATTTTTATTATTATAATTGTTTTCTCTTAAAGACGGCACCTGCCATCTTATCTTTTCACCACCCTTGGTTGACTGGTAGAGAATGCGTAAGGCATTAAGTTCACCTTTGTACCTTATTTTGTGCGAGAAGTTTAAATAAATAAATTATACGAGAGTTTTATAAGAACAACAAACCTATATGTTATGTAGGTTTAACCAATTTTGGTGACATAAAATGTTAGTAATGTGTTTGGGAACCAAGCCCAAAATGTCAACATTATAGGTGTGGGTTTGATTTCCGAACGAAACAAATATTTGTATGGCCTACCAAATAATTGTACCGGGTATTTGTATTACCAAATTCGTGATTGCTGTATGTTTTATTAGCAGACAGGATAGTCCTGTCCTATCTGCTAATAAAAACATACAGCGATCAAATCGAGAGCGAGAATTGAATTACTAGAATATATTGATATTGCTTCTTTGAAGGGTCGCTTCTCGAAGTTGTGAAGGAATATGTCTACGTAGGGCAAGTCATCCAGCTGGGTAGACACAACTTTGAGAAAGAAGTCGACATGGGGATCCGGTTGGGCTGGGCAGCGTTTGATAAACTCCGTCAAGTCTTTTAGTCGCCTATACCGCAATGTTTGAAGACTAAGGTCTTTTTGCGTCCTGCCCGTTATGAAATACGGTGCCGAAACGTGGACACTGACTGACAGGCGGGCTGGTCCACAAATTTTAAGTCGCTCAGCGCGCTATAGAGCGGGCTATGCTCGGAGTTTCTTTGAAGGATAAAATCAGGAATGAGATTATCCGGCAGAGAACCGTAGTTACCGACATAGCTTGCAAAGTAAGCAAGCTGAAGTGGCAGTGGGCTGACCATGTTTGTCGAAGGACCGATGGCCGGTGGAGCAGACGAGTCCTGGAGTGGAGACCGCGTATCGGCAAGCGTAGTGTGGGACGCCCCCCAGTTAGATGGACCGACGACCTCAAAAAGGTGGCTTGGATAGACTGGATGCGGAAGGCGGAGGACAGGGTGTTGTGGCGCAGCATGGGAGAGGCCTATGTTCAGCAGTGGACTGCAATAGGCTGAGTTGATTGTTGATTGATTGATATTGCTACGGAGACCTGAATATTTATAGTGCATACTAGCTGTTGCCTGTGGCTTCATCAGCAATGCAAGTGTCTGTTTTAAAGTTTTTAAACTTCCTCTCGTGTGTACCCGCGGGCATCGAAAATAAAAGTAGCCTCAGTTACTGCTTATAACATCAGCTATTTGCCAGTGAAAGTTACGTCAAAATCGGTTCAGCCGTTTTGGAGATTAGCCGGAACAAAAATAAAGAGAAAGTAATTGTAACAGAAATATAGAAAGAAAAAGACTGTTTAACGAAGCTTAAACAAGAATTTATTCATAAAAGGTTTATATTCAATATAATATAACTTCTCCCCTGGCTCGGACACATGCAGTGATCCTCCAGGGCATGCTGAGAATCAAATTATCCAGCATTTCTTGGGGTAACCTGTTCCATTCTTGAATAGCGGCTTCCCAGAGCTCTGGCACTGTCTGGGGACGTGGCTGACGGTTCCAAACAGCTCGCTTAAGAGCATCCCACGCGTGCTCTATTGGGTTTAAGTCAGGCGAGCAAAAATTATAATCTACCGTAACAAAAAAGATTTCTTTTTTTTGTCAAAGTGATCGCAAACTTTTTTTGAAGTGTGTACAGAGTGACAATTAAACATGGGAATAGCCTGGTACAAAATATTGATCAATGAATCCTATGCTAGGAAAAACCTGTGTTATAGACATTATAACTAGTGAAATGGGTCTCTATGGACTTCTGCCTCCCCCTGTGGACAATACAGACTAATCTAAAGAAACAAAGTAAATGGCTTTTATGTTCGCTTACATTTATAGCTTGAGCTTCAGAAGTAATGGTTCAACGCGGCGATGAAATCAACATAATATATTTTATAGCTTCACTTGTGGGGCATACACTTTGGTTAAGGATTTAAGCAGAATTCATGAAAATGAGAGAAATTCGAAGCAGAAAATTTTAAACTTATCATTAGAGATCGGATATTCGGATGCATATTTACCATAGCTAGCAGATACTCTTGCTATAACAGCATATCTATCCTGCTACGACGTTGCCCATTTGCTACAGCGTAGCTATGCTGCTACACAGCGCAGTAGATGCTACAGCGTAGCAGATGCTACAGTGTAGCAGATGCTACAGTGTAGCAGATGCTACAGCGTAGCAAACATTAGCAGATGCTACAGCGTAGCAGACGTTAATGAAATGAAATCGTTTATTCTGTAAATAGGATATCGGAATCACTTTTACACGTCATACAAAAAATATAAAAACAAGCTTAGTGAAGTCGACATTTCCTATCTGACTACCCCTGAGAAGAAAGCAGCGTAGCTATCTTGCTACGCAGCGTAGCAGACGTTACAGCGTAGCTATCCTGCTTCACAGCGAAGCGGTCTTGCTATGCAACGTAGCAGAAGCTACAGCGTTGCTATCCTACTACACAGCGTAGCAGATTTGCTACAGCGTATATCCTGCTACACAGCGTAGCGGACTAGTTACGCAGCGTAGCAAATGCTACAGCGTAGCAGACTTGCTACAGCATAGCTACCCTGCTACACAGCGTAGCGAACTTGCTACGCAGCGTAGGAGACGCTACAGCGTAGCTATCGTGCTACACAGCGTAGCGGACGTGCTACGATCGCGTGTCTTCACGGATCCTGGCCTCCCATGGTCATGTTGTAAGAATATTTATATGAATAATGTTAAGAATTCTAGCGCATCATTATATTATTAGGAATAACTTAACTTTAGCCCTAACAACACTCTCCTCTGTTTTTACGCCCAATAATTACTAAAATAATTATTGAAGATCGAAATGACTTAAGTCTTTCACCAATTTCTATGCAAAACCCTAAAAATATACGTTTGCTCCCAATCCACAAATGAACAAATAGCGAGGAACTAGGCGGCCTATTGAACTTAGTTCGGTCCACGGCTCGGTCTAACCTTATTTTGATGTCTGAACATTTACAACAACGGCTGACCGACTTATAAAGAATAAAAGGTTGTTGTGCAAGTCGGTGATGTCCAATGGTTAGCTAGAAACATAAATATAAATGGTTTTTTCTGAACTTTGCACACATTTAGTTTGCTTTCCGGAGATTCTATAAGTACAATAAGGGCCACTTGCGTGAGCTTGGGTTAAGATAGTTAACTCGGAGTTAACTGCTAACCCTGTGTTAAACTAATAAGTTTGCTTGCGCCTCCAAGAGTTAGGGCTTAACCCGAAGTTAATTTTTTACATATTTAACTCATCAACATCGGAGGGTTAAGTCCCTAATTCCAGGTTGAATTGACATTTTGTTTGTGAGGTTATATTAATTTGTGTGCGACTTGATTGCCAGTTTTGTTTTACAATGTTTGATAAGTTATTATGTTCCGATAATTATGAAAAGATAATTGAATACATTAGTTCAGACTTTTATGATAAACGAGTTGGAGATCGGTTTGATCATTACAACACGCAAAGAGAGCGTACGGGAATAACCAGACGTGGTAGAGTTATATTCTCTAGCCACTTCTAAGCAAGCTGTTTGTTTTTGGATAAGGTTAGCTCCATCCGTCTGTTTATTTTCAATAATGCGTTTGTACTTCGTCACTATGTCACAAAGGAGCAAATTGTCACTAGTTGTATAATTTGGGGCACGTACGTGGCACAAAACTTTAAAAAGAATAACTCAACCTCAAATCTCAATTTAAATAAAGAAAGACACTAGACGACATCAACTACATTTAACAATAAACCCACCTAAACGGCATGTACCTACCCTTAACAAATGTGAGATACATGCATAGTCTTATGCAAAGGTACGTAGTGTAAAAGAGATGGGTATACATATCCCGTTATTATTCTGTCTTTCGTATTTGGTCGGATGTGAATTGAATGACTGGGGTACAAAAAATTACCAGCGCAAAATAAGCAATTGTCGGGTTAGCTAACTCTGACAAAATTTTCATTGGCGCAACCTAACCATAGGGTTACATTTTTAAAATTTTAACCCCGAGTTACTAAACTCGGAGTTACCTCAATAGACGCCGTATTTCACGCAAGTGGCCCTAAGTATACTATCGCAATAGGTTACACTGTACTTATTTATGTAAGTGGAAAATAAATAAATAAATTATTGTACTTCTTCTTATGACATATGACATTGTAACATAGGTAACATATAATCTCCTCATTAATATTGTACTGTTGATTTTCTTATTATTATTGTACTTGAATTCATAATTGACCGTAATTGTTTTTATTGACTTTTCTAAATGTATTTAATGAATTATATTTTAATTGCAATTGAATAATGTTATTTTTTTATTTTTCAACACAATGTACCTATATTGTTATGAAATAAATTACTTATGATTATTACTTGGTATTTTTTTTTTTCTCAGTTTGTTTCTAATCATGATCTGGGCTTCAAGTCTGCTATTACAATAGTGTCAGAATGGTCTATCATTGATTTCATAATTGTTGATTTTGACAAGTTTGGTAATCTACTAATATAATGGCGTCATTATGAACTTCCAATGGTCAGCCACTGACACTCCATTGAAAGAATTGGTAATCTCGTAAATAATAACAAATGAAACTTCCTACTAAACTTCCAACTTCCTACTACTTCAGATTGCTTATAACACTAATAAATTATATGTAAAAATATATATAAATGAAATCTGGCATGAATAAATGTTCAAAATGCCATTGTAATACAATTCTATTAAGAGACCATTGACCGACCAATGATCGACCATTATGAATTTAGCAGATTACGAACTTTTAGCAAAATGACAATGGGATCGTGTTGGAGTGACGAATTTATAAAAATAGCAGACTTGGGCCCCTGGCAGTTTGAGTAATTCATGCGGCCTACCCAAATATCCTTTCTTTGGTATTGTTCGTCGAATCGTTGAGCTCCTTATGTTCTGCGTCGAGCTGCATGATTACTGACAAATGCGTGCCCTGACTGGACAGGTCCACTCAATCTGTGTGGTTCTTTCCTCAAAAGACCATTTCAGACCCCAATCTTCACATGATCTGACCATTATTATATCTGGACTTTAAAAGAGACTGACCTCTGAGTTTGTTTCGGCTTTTCTTCTCAGAGTAGTCAGATACGAAACACCGACCTCATCTAGTTTTAAAATATGATTGACGTGTAAAAGTGTTTGTAAAAACCTACTTACAGAAATAAAATCATTTATCATTTAGTTAAACCGCGCGATCCCCTTAGTGCTGGGGATCGCGATCTCATACCCCAAACTGTACAAACAATTATTGGCTTTAAAAAGCCAAGAATTGTTTGCATAGTTTGGAGTACGGTGTAAAACACTGTCATTTTGCGTACCGCTACTCCAAAAAAGAAATTATGACCCCTGAGTTTGTTCCACCATTTCTTCTCAGGGGTAGTCAGTAGGGCATGCAATATCGGAAGGTTCTCAATTCCGGAACTGAGTTCCAATACTGGAGATCTGATTCCGGAATTCCGGAACTGGTAACTTTTAAAGTTTGTTTCAAATCAAACAAGATTTATAATTATATCAGTCTTTTAATCATTTTTAGTAACAAATTAAACATCTTTCTCCCTTATTACTCTAATTAAACTTTGGCCGTCTAGCGGCTTGTGGAAAGTTCCACAGACTAGTTTGGTAGCGTTTAGATAAAACTATAATCAAAATATCAAAAAATTATGGATATCGGAATTCCGATATTACTCCTCTCAATTCCGGAATTGAAATATCAGAAAAATTGATGCGGAATTCCGGAATTCCGGATTGCATGCCCTAGTAGTCAGATAAGAAATGTCGACTCCATCCAGCTTTTTTTTTTTAAATATCACATGCTAGATTGATTCCTATATCCTATTTACAGAATAAACGATTTCATTCCTTTTCTGTACATTTCACTCTTAGCGACATTAAACTAAATTATGGGTTATTCCTCATAATATAATGATGACCAGATATCGAAAGTTCTAGCATCGAATTCTCTAGAAGAATCTCGAGTCTACTAGTTCTGCTACTCGTTACTAGATGGCGCTAGTGGTCACTAGTTCTGCTATTCGATAATAGATGGCGGTAGTGGTACTTAAACTTGTCTCGATGTACCAGGCATTAATTGTGGCGCGTAACAATATTTTGATCGCAGAAAACGTAATAAATTTTGAATTTAGGGTGCTATATAGCGCATCCCCTTAATTGGAATAGACATAAAACACAACGAAATAAATCAGACACGAGAACACGGTATATTTGGCAAGATGAGAGACCTCAAAACGGCAGTTCCTGTTTGTAACGTCAGATAAAAATTTATGGCCACCATTAAAATGTCTGTTCGACGGTAGGTGGACAATAAAAGCTTCCAAGAGTTGTTCAAGTCTTTGGAAATAAGCCAAGAAAAGGAAAATTTTATTTTATGACAACAAATCGATGGTATTTACTATTCTAGATCGAGAGATTGTGAAAACGTATCTGGCTGTGTTGGCTTTTAAGCAAATAAAAAATTGTTGTTTTGGTTTTTATGGCATGGGTGGCGCAGTGCCTAAAAGCAGGGCTTTAAATACCGCTAAATTTTCATAACGTTACCTTGTATTGACAGAGTTAACGTTATTGTTACAATAACGATATAACGTTATTTATGCGACTATTAATTTTATCGTTATTTTAAACGGGTGAGATGTAAGTAGTGGGGCCTGAGGCGTGCGGTGCGGCGGGAGCCCGCCCTCGCGCCTCTGATGCCGTACCGATCAAAACGTTGCCTGAATCTGCCTGATTCTTACCCACAGAACGGCAACGTTGCTAAATTAACGTTAGTTATCGTATTTTTGTTAATGTTAATTAACGTTATATTACTGGTAATGTTATTAAGTAACGTTAAATTTTTGTAACGTTAGTAGGTATAACATTGAAATTTAACGTTACGTAACGATTATTTTTTTGTTATTTGGTAACGTTAACAAGCCCTGCCTAAAAGAATGGTTTCTGCGCTAAAGGGTCGTGAATTTGGTCTTGTGTCTCTCGTATCGATATTTATTCATCCATCTATTTCTATACTAATATTATAAATAGAGATTTTTCTGTTTGTTTTTTTATTAATATCATGATGGTACCTTGTCAATATATCTACGAAAACATCATGTACGTAAGGAAAAATTTACATCTTTTTAGAAAAAGAGGTGAAAGACATAATTATAGTACTAGAAATAGGGACCTATTAGCTCAACCAGGTTTCAGACTGGCTAAAGTAGACTCGTCTTTCATGGGGTACTGTTTAAAATGTTACAATAAAATTCCTCCCCACATACTTCAACTGAATGAAACTAAATTTAAATCTTGTATAAAATGCACACTATGCAGGCAGGCATATTATAGGTTGGGGGATTACATCGATTTTTGTTTGCATCAAATAAGCTCCGAAACTACTAGACCGATTTTAAATTTTTTTTTCACCAATAGATAGCTAAATTATCAGGTAGTAACATAGGCTATAATTTATTTTCAAAAAAGTTAGAGATCCTTAAAAAAATTGCAATAATGTAAACCAATGTATCAAACTTTTGCCTATAAACCACGGAATCGATACTTACGCGGGTGAAATCGCGCGGAGCAGCTATTACTACAAAATATCTATACAAATAAATAAAATTGAAGTGTTTGTTTATAATTTCAAAACAACAGCTTTTTATACGGTACTTAAAACAAAATACCGTTTTTTTTTATCTGTCTGTCTATTTGATTCGGCTAATCTCCGAAACGGCTGGAGCGATTTTGACGGGACTTCTGAGTAACTTAGGCTACTAGGCTTTTATTTCAGACAAAAAGCCGCTTATATATACATACGTACTATAATACTGTCCTCACTAATATTATAAATGCGAAAGTGAGTTTGTTTATTTGTTTTTTACGCTTTCACGCCAAAATGGCTTCACGGATTTGGATGAAATTTGACACACCGGTAGACTTTGACCTGGGTTAGGACATAGAATTATTTTTATACCGGTATATTTTTATTATTTTTGGTAATTCAACGGCCGCTGTTTTGTGATGTTACTTGAAGCATTAGTTCAGATAAACTGTCTTATGTTTTATCGTGTTTAGACATCGATATCCATTACGTTAGTGAAGGTCGTACAAAAAAAAAAGAAAGGATTTCCGCCACTTTTCCTGTTGACAGCGATGGGGATGAATTTTTTGATGCCCTATAATTATCTTCCCTCCTTTTTTATAAACTTGTCATCATCTACTATTTATCAGTATTTTATATGTAGCGACTGCCTATCTGACGTCCAAAACCCAGTGACTGGGTAATACCCCTTGGTAAGACTGGTTGTCAGACTTTCGGGCTTCTGACGACCCGTAACGACTGTCAAAGGTCCACGAATGACAGCCGGGACCAACGGCTTAACGTGCTTTCCGAGACACGGAGGAGTCTCGGTATGTAAAGATGGTCACCCATCCACGGACCAACCCCGGCAAGCGTAGCTTAACCTGATCGATCGACTCTGGTTACATCGTTACTGGTTGTACTTGGTAAAAAAAACACAGCATATAACGCAGTTAAAAGGGAAACTATCCCCCCCCCCCCATCCGACCGATCACAATGTTCGGCAAGCCTATCCCTTGGGAGAAGCGAGACAAATATCTAGGTATGACTCTCGACCATCATCTCTCATTTTCAGAGCACATAAGGACGGTGCGTTCGCGCGCTCTCTACTCGTATAGGCTCCATTCCGTGCTCAATGCTAAGAGCAAGCTATCACTCAGATGTAAATTTCGCATCTACACCGCGTGTATCCGCCCGATCATGACCTACGCGAGTCCAGTCTTTGCACACGCAAAACCCCGGCACATCCATAAGATGCAGACCCTCCAAAACCGTTTCCTCCGTAAAATCACGGATGCCCCCTGGTTCGTTCGGAATCAAAACCTCCACGTAGATCTCAAAATCCCCACCATAGTTCAATTCATGAAGCGCATTTCAAAACGCTCAAAAAAAACTACCGAGTAATAGGCAACCAACTTACATTTACAGTTGAAAAACATGTTCTCCCATACATTCCGTATGGAAGAACATATTTTTCACTACGATGTTAAGTTTGTTCTTGGGATAAATTCATCCCAACTACGGAACCCTTCATTGTGCGTGGTCCGACACGCACTTGGCCGGTTTTTTTATACATCAATGTTGTACAAACATTAAATTAACTTATTTGCCATACGCCACCCTAGTAGCATTTTTGTTGGCGTTTGGTTGGGCCACAAACCTCTGAAGTTGGCCCAACTAAATGCCAACGGAAAATGCTACTAGGGCAGCCAGCACACGCCAAGATCAAATCAATCAAACTTTCTTGAAATAGGTTTAGAACTTGAGTTTCAAAACTTATTGGGAATTATTGTGCAGCTAAATTGGGTGCCAGCCGCCGCAAAGTTGAGCCGGAAAGCCAATTCGGAAATTAATGATCTGCAAGTCGTCAGACTGAAACTTTTCAAATTACCCCCTCTCGGTATTTTTGCAACCATGTACTTTTTGGTAGTATGGCGGTTGATTTATTGTCTATTGTTCCGGGTTGTTTTAAAAGAAAATGATTACTAAAATGAAGAACGGCACGGTTGTCGCAGTGGTTAAGCGATTGACTGCTGCGTGTCGCGGATTCCATTCCCGCACGGAAAAAATATTTGTATGACCTACAATAGTTGTTCCGGGTCTGGTTTGAATGTTTGTAAACGCACCCACAATACAGGAGAAATTCCTAGTCCACAATAGGAATTCGTATACTAAAAGATCAATAATGAAATTATCTTTAAAAAGGTGAAGGTTTCAGAAAAATACGCTTGATAGATTTTGCGTGATTCTCAGTTTTTTATCCACGTTAGACATAAATTTACAAATTAATTTCACTAGGTAATATAAACATAATCTAAAATATTCACATATTAAGTTATTAAGAAAATGCTCTAATTTAACACATTTTTTTTTCCAAACCATTAACACTACTCGTTTAGAAGTGATCTTCAGTATAAAATCATTAAAAGTCGGTCATCGTGGCCAATGTACGAAATAAGTGACTATTAGTTTTGACAAACACAGAAAGTACCACAGATATAAGAAAGAAGGAGATATGCCCAGCAGCTGAAAATGTAAAGAAACCCGATGTCTCCAGTCTGTCCCTTCCACTCGCCACAACTACACATGCAGTTCAGTAAAAGTAATAGATACGAAGTCGCGCACACACTCGCAATTCATAAATCAAAACTTACTACCCACAATCAATTGTATAAACCATACACGTCACAAGTACACACAAAATTTTTGTTTTGGCTGCAGTTTTTACAAGAAACCACTAAACAACACGGCATTCTTATAATTTGCCACGATCACGGTCGAAAGCGCACTAGTTCGCAGAGACCGCCTTTTGCCTGTGCAATGAGCATTTTGATCACAGTGCGCGGATACAAACACGCCCCCTTGCCACTTCTCCTGTTATTTATATTTCTATGGAAAGTACTATTATGTAAAGAAATTGAAAGGTGAGTAAATTTTGTTCTGTAAAATGTCTTTTAAATTGAACATTGCACTGAAACACAGACTACTGTATTTCCGAAGGCTATACACTTATTTTAGTTCCGAAGCGGAAATCGACCGAACGACCTATTAGCATGTAACCTGTTCACGGACTGTCGTATATGCCAGGGGAATATAGATCTTATAACTAAGGAGATAAGAGCTCACTTTGTTAGTTTTTAGGGTTCTGTACCCAAAGGGTGCCAATGTAACCTTATTTATAAGACTCCGCTGTCCGTACGTCCAAAAAAAAGTATGTACAGATTTTTTTTTTCTCGTCTGTCCCTTTGTGTGAAGTATCGTTGGATAGGGCGTTTAAAAAGATTGCAAAACCATTTTTCGATTCAGGGATCCGTTTGCGTCATATTAAAGTTTCATATTGAGACACGAAGCAACAAAATACGATCTAGAGGAATGTGGCCGTTTTTATTTAGATCGGATTTTGTTGCTTCGTGTCTCAATATGAAACTTTAAAAAAGGTATTAGAAAATTCTAGACAGACTTACCGATATAGTTGATTGAGCCGTTTTTCATAATTCCTTCTCAGTCACAAGATAATGTTTTTAAAGGTGGTGGACCAGTAACAACCCTCTTAAGTTTTAAAGTGCTTATTTTTGTTAGAGTCAAGTGTGTGTCCCCCTGCCAGTTAAATGGTTGTATTTGGATTTGTGAAAACTTCACACAACAGAATTCACTTTTTTGCATTTTTTGTTGGCATTTATACCCAAAGTCTCTAATTCAGATAATTTATGTAAACAAAGTAATGTCAAGAAATGTCACTGTCAAAATGACAGGACAGTGGTGCAAAACATTTTATCATTAAATGTTTTTGTAAATAATCATCGATAAAATTAAAGTGAATTAATTATAAGACCTATGCAAACAAAATACCGTTGCCAAACAATGTTTTTTGTAGTGTGTCGGAGACACGGTATATGATAGTCATAATCAGCCCTTTTAGGTCCACTGCTAGACGTAGGCCTCCCAAAATCAATTTCCACTCGAAACAGTTTACAACATACAATATGAATTTAAGAATGAGAGTTGTAATATTAGTGTTGTTGAATATGTAAAAAATGTGAAAATGTTTGGATCTCCTGCATTGTTACCAGTATCATAAAATATTTTATACCAGAAAATCTCCTTTTTTTAATAACTTTGTTTAAAACCGAACATTTATAAAAATAATAACGGTATGATTATTTTTTAATTATTACTTCTTAAATTAAGTACCTACTTAGAAAAATGGAATCTTTTTTTTCGCCATTTTATGAGAATTACCATTACGAAGATATTTTTTTGATATGTTATCCCCTTTGTTTACATAAATTATCTGAATTTGAGACTTTGGGTATAGTTGGGCCACTTACCTCTGTAAGTGGCCCAACTAAATGCCAACAAAAATGCTACTAGGGATATGTATATAACGAAGTGAAAAGGAAAAATATCACAGCTAAGTAAACTTTACAAGAGATAACGAATAATAGTCGACCAAATTAAAACAAAGCTTTTGCTTAAATAAATTTCAATGATCACAGATATCTGACCATCTCAGTTGGTTTAACTACGGTATATTTTGTTTCACTTTCTTTCTTGAGGAGCTCGTGACTAAGTAATAACAGCCGCTCGGGTCGATCCGCCAGGTTAAGCTACGCTTGCAGGGGTTGGTCCGTGGATGGGTGACCATCTTTACATACCGAGGCTCCTCCGTGCCTCAGAAAGCACGTTAAGCCGTTGGTCCCGGCTGTCATTCGTGGATCTTTGACAGTCGTTACGGGTCGTCAGAAGCCCAAAAGTCTGACAGCCAGTCTTACCAAGGGGTATCGTGTTACCCAGTTACTGGGTTGTGGAGGTCAGATAGGCAGTCGCTCCATGTAAAATACTGGTATTCAGCTGCATCCGGTTAGACTGGAAGCCGACCCCAAAATAGTTGGGAAAAGGCTAGGCAGATTGATTTTTTATTTTGTTTCACTTACAAAGACAGGGGCTCAGCAAAAATCTGATGCTAAGATGCTATTGATTGATGAGCTTAGGTAAGCGTTTCTACAGCGGCCGAGCACTGCAAGCAGGAATAGACAGTCCTTACTGTGATCAGACATCTCTGACCGCTATAGTACATACGCAGTCAGAACACAGCAGAACCGAAAGCAAGTAGGTATTCAAATATATTTTGTTTTTCATCCTGGAATCGATTCCCAATCCGTGCCTAGTTCAGCCAATATTGTTCTGCTGTTACGCTAACCAAATTATAGGAATCAAATCAAAACGTGATTTGAAGTCGAGTAAATTCGATTCCTCTGAAACTGCATGGTAAGTTTGGTTAACCACTAATAAAATTAATGTAATACTAACAAATACTTATAAAATTAATGTTGTTTACTTTTACAAATTCTAGCATTATGAGAAGTAGATAGGGTTGTCGCTAAAAAGTAACAGTTTCACTAAACATTTACTAGAGATGGGCCGAATACGGGTTTTACCGAATACGAATATTCGGCCGAATGTTTGGTTAAAAGCATACCGAATATTCGGCGCTATATCATGCATCTCTAAAATTCAAGTCTGTGCTTGTCGAGCGCGTTGAAGCGCACTTCTCGGACGTCCCACTCGCTGATGCCGCTACCCCCAGTCGTCTCGTACTTTTATTGCATCATCTAGTTAGCGGCAAAACATTGACACGTGTTATTTTTAATATTGAATAAATATAAGATTAAAGCAATACAAACCTACCACTTTTATTTATTCTATTAGACCATATCTGTTTCTAATCGAAGAAATGTAAGATTATTACTATTTATATCTCTTTACATAGACAGAATAAATGATAAGACACACTTGATATGGATACAATTATGTAATTTTGCTACTTCATTTACCTAAGCTTACTATTCTGCCGTGCTAACGAAGAACGCAGTAACTCGATTTTGGACGATTATGAGTTATACATTCGTTGAGTTATATATTTGGAGTCAGCGAATCGAAATCTATTAAATCTCTCTAAGCAACTTTTTATTGATCCTTCAGGAACTCGGTTTTTCAGTAAGCAAGAATGCTATACTAAAACATCATAACAAATTCAATAATCAAAAATAAAAGTCTCGGAAGCGGCAAAATCGAGTTACTGCGTTCTTCGTTAGCACGGCAGTATTATTACTACTTACTTATTTATAGAGGCCACTTTTTAATACAATATTGATCGGCATTTTTGCCGAATATTCGGCCGAATACAAAAAATTTAACATCATTATTTGCGAGCAGTTAATAGACACATATATTTGTGCCGTTAATGAGTTACCAGGGAAGCCACATGTACAGAAGAAATTATTTCCAAACTTCCTTGTCTTCAACGTACAGACAGCTTTTCTATACGCCATTGCTGAACAAAAACCAACAGAGATTGTTTAGTAAAACTATTAATCATCTTAGCCTATCGCAGTCCACTGATGGCCGTAAGCCTCTCCCAGACTGCGCCACAATACTCTGACCTCTGCCTTCAGCATCTAATCTGCCCAGCCCATATTTTTAAGATTGTCGGTCAATCTAGCTGGGGGGCGTCCCACAATACGCTTACCGATACGCGAATACTATCAATTCACTAATAATACTTTTTTTATCATCCTTTGTTACATCACTGTTGGGCAGAGGTCGCAATCTTTAAGGACTGCCAATAGAAATGAAAACTAAGTAATTTGTGAATTGTATCGTCGTTCGGTGACGATGACGCAAGTTCCATGATTTTTGTGCACCCAAAAAGTACACATATACACACAGTATACACATAGCTCATGGAAAGCGTTCGGTCACGATGACGCGAGTTCCATGATTTTTGTTCACCCAAAAAGTACACATATATACACAGTATACACATAGCTCATAGAAAGCGTTTGGTGACGATGACGCGAGTTTCATGATTTTTGTTCACCCAAAAAGTGCTCAACGCGCTCAAGAAATTTTGACTTAAAAGAAAACGATACCCTGTTCCCTGTACGTTGCTTTCTCCGGCCAATCTCCAAAATCCAAATATAATATAATAAACATATTTTCTTTTAAAAGAGTGTCCGTGGAGTTTCTTGCCCGTTCTTCTCCATAGGAACCTACTACGCTTTGGAATGGGCAACTAGATCATCTTTCTGACTGACCGACCCCTTGAGAATTCATTCAAAAGTGCCTGTAAATTGTTCATCTATATATATAAAATGGTAAACTGACTGACTGACTGGGTGATATATCAACACACAGCCCAAACCGCTGGTCCTAGAGACATGAAACTTGGAGGGTGTGTTCTTTGTGAAGAGTAAGTATCCACTAAGAAAGGATTTTTGGGAATTCCACCCCTAAAGAGGTAAAATAGGGGATGGAAGTTTATATGAGTCCGTCAGTTTTGAAGTTAGGATCTTCAAATTTTATGTTTAGGCTGGCGATTTAAAATTAATTTATGTGTCTCAGCGTTTTTGATAATTCTACCCCCGCAGGGTTAAAAAGGGGGATGAAATTCAAAAGTCCTTAATTTTCGGAGAAAAATCACAAAATTTACTATCTAGGCTTATGGTTGGAAGCTAACGCAACGGTATTGTTAGAATTTCAACCCTTAAGGGGGTGAAAAGGGAATGTTTTTATTTTTTAATTAAAGTTATTTATTTTTTAAGTTAAAATCACTAATATTTCGGCTTATGGTTGGCTACTTTTTTACGCGATAACCGACATCCACGCGAGCGGAGCCGCGGGCAAAAGCTAGTTTGAAATAAATGCTTTTGTTTTGAGTTAGTTTGAGTTTTGGAAATAATACTTATCCAATTTCAAATACTCCAGCTACAAATGCCACCCCTAATCCTATTCAAATCTGTACCTTTCACCAAGCGGCACGCTCACGCTTGGCCGTCAGCCAGTCTACTCCTCAACGGAGAATATTGCCAACTATTGCCAACAGGGGCTTTCCTTTCCATCCGTCTTGATCATCCTAGCTTACCAGATGCATTCCTACAGATTTATCTATGGAAATAACTGTGAGTGCTAAATGCTGCCAACGCGTGTATACTCTATGGTAGATTAAAGTTATGGTTGTAAACGAAGATGGCGTTTGAGCATAGACAATCGATTGAGTGGTCGGAAATTCGGAATAAGTGAAAATAGATTTGTTAATATGCGTGGACCATGAAGTGACTGGTATAATTATTATACTTCGTGGGGTGGCGTGCATGGAAGGTTCAAAGGAGCTCTCTATTATATAATAGGTTGATTTTCTGTTTTTTTTTTTTTCACATAAACAAACAGCCAACAACTACTTGTATTATTATTATTTGTAAGACACACTAACAGCTAATTAGCTGATGCGTGTGTTTCAAATAGCTTGGAGATATTTAATCTGTCCAATCGGTTCTTGAAGCAGTTTAGTGTGGGAGCCGTCACAACATTTTCCGGGAGCTTATTCCATGCTGTTACAACTCGGTTAGGCAAGAATTGCTTCATACAAATATTAACACTTGTAGGTCATACAAATATTCGTTCCGTGCGGGACTCGAACCCGCGACACGCAGAGCAGCAGTCAATCGCTTAACCAATGCGCCAACCGTGTCGTCGTCGTGGTGTTTTTGATGAAGATAATATTGTTGATTTTTAATTTATGATTGTTATTTTGCCATTTGGCATGATCCGCATCAACGCGTAGCTTAACTTGATTGATGAAGCTCTTGGCCTTCATCTCACCTGATGGTAAGGCCGAAGATAAAAGCGAGCTTCACCCGGAATCCTCAACCACAGAGGAACTGGCTATCTTACCTCTAACTGCCGAAACACAACAAATGCTGTTAACATTATTGTTTTGGCGACAGACTTAGCCTCAAGCCCCATCAAGCTCTTTATATGCACCCGAAAATTTATATAAAACCATCTCAATTTCCAGGAACTCCTGGTCACCCTATCCACCTTACTCCGAGGCTCGGTCTACGAGCGTCTCCGCTGGGCCTTCCGTCTGTACGACGTGGATGGCGACGGGGCCATTACTCGGCAGGAACTGGCAGAGGTCGTGGTGGCTGTGCATGAGCTGCTGGGCAGGAGGGCACCACCAGGGTCACCGGCTGCGAGGCTGGATGACGCTAAGGCTAATGAACAGGTGGGGTATAAGAATTCTTGGTTATTAACAGCTTTAACCACCAGTAGTATTGTTTTGACAGGATCTTTAAGAAACTTGGTTCTTGAGCGACTGGTTCAGGCCAAAACCCTTAGAGCCATGCAGCCTTGCAAAATTTTTGTTATAGTTCCAAGGAACAGGGACAAATTATACCCAAAGTCTCTAATTCAGATAATTTATGTAAACAAAGTAATGTCAAGAAATGTCACTGTCAAAATGACACGACAGTAATGTAAAACATTTACTCATATTTTATTTTTGTAAAAAGTCATCGCTAAAATTAAAGTGAATTAATTATAAGAACTATGCAAACAAAATACCGTTTCCAAACAATGTTTTGTGTAGTATGTCGGCAACACGGCATATGGTCGTCATAACGTCGCTGTAGAATGAATACCTCGTATGTCAAAAAAATCTTATCGTATGAAAACCACGTATTTTATAATACGGCGAAACCGTGAACCCAGTATATGACTACTAGTGCCATCTATGGAGTAAAACATGACACAAAAGCACATAAAAATATTTTAAACATTGACGAAATTAACCGTTTTTTTCGTTTCCTGTGAAATTTGGATTTCTGGACATACGAGGTTATCATTCTACAGCGACGATAATCAGCCCTTTTAAGTCCAGTGCTAGACATAGGCCTCCCAAAATCGATTTCCACTCGAAACAGTTTACAGCCGTTTTTATCCATCCAAAATGTGGCTAGATATGCTACTTACAATATGAATCTATGAATGAGTGTTTTAATATTAGTGTTGTTGAAGATAGTGGTGTTCAAAATTGCTATATGGCATCACTTGCTTAATGCTTTATGCTTTATATTTTAAGCAAGTTATTTTATATGCTTTATTAAAGCATGCTTTTTATATGCGCAGGTATTTTTTACGGCCAAACGGGCGGGCGCGAATAAAGCAAGTATGCTTTATAAAAATATTACATCGCGCTTATGAAATAAAACGGAACAGTAAAAAAAAACCCAATGAACTTTCCTTCATACTTTCCAGGCTTAGGACTGTCTATAATTGATTGTTATTATAAAAATAAGTATGTTGGTATTTCAAGTATTTACGTACACACGGCCACATATCAAGCTATACATTTCCAGAATAAGCTGACCTCACATTAAACGAAAATCCTATACAATACGAGATCAGCTTATACTGGGAAATTATAGCTTGCAAAAAAAGCACGAAACAAAATAACATTATATTACGTAAGCCACCCGAGATCGCGTATTCGCACGCGGTGCGTAGAACGATTAAGCACACGACCGATAGCAATCGCAAGATTGCGACGACTGACCGCCCGCCGCGCCGCTGGCCCCTACTTTGCAACTTGCGCTTGCGATTTTGCGATATGCGACGGACAGAGACAGAGAGTGCCATGTAAAGCAAATAAGCAAATAGCAACAAGTGAGAGCCACGATAGCATTTGCTTTATGATATGTATGATAAGCACGGTGCTTTATTTTGCTTTATGATATATTAACCAACACTAGTTGAAGATGTAAAAAAAATTGAAAATGTTTGTATCTCCTGCATTGTTACCAGTATCATAAAATATTTTATACCAGAAAATCTCCTTTTTTAATAACTTTGTTTAGAACCGAAAATTTATAAAAATAATTACGGTATGATTATTTCTTATTTATTATTTCTTAAAATCAGTACTTCAAAGAAAATGAAACCTCTTTTTTCGCCATTTTATGTGAACTACCATTACGAAGATATTTTTTTGATATGTTATCCCCTTTGTTTACATAAATTATCTGAATTTGAGACTTTGGGTACAGTTGTTTGTCGTTTACTTTTGTGAAGACATGAACTTTACGAATATTGTTCATATTGTTGTGAGCAGACTAGCCGGTCAGTGAGATGAATATTGTGTCCTACCAAAAGCTCAAAATGCCCTGGACGCTCTTAAGAATCATCAATTATGAAGACTCTTTTAAGACCTCATTAAAATGAAGTAATTACCAGCTACCTGCGCAATCGTTTTTCCTTTACCCTTCCTTCTTATTCTTTACCCTTCCTTCTTATTCTTAGGCTTATTCAACAAATCCCCCCTGAAAATCCCTCTTAGGAGGAAAAGTGGAATCTATAAAAAACAGTCTAGAATTCACCCCTGATAATCCCGCTTAAAGGGGAAAAAAGAATTGAAAAAAAAAAACGGTCTCACTTTCAGGGGAACGGAAAAGTGATTTTTTTTACATTAGGGTTCAGTTTTCCCACTGAGGGGGATTCTCTGGTGGGATTAGTGAAATAAGCCGGATTATCAGGGGTGAATTCTAGACTGGTTTTTATATATTCCACTTTTCCTCCTAAGGGGGATTTTTCAGGGGGGATTTGTGGAATAAGCCCTTCTAATGCTCTCTGTCGATCCCACCCCAGGCATCATCTTAATTTCCCATCCCATAAAACTGAAATGTATTCCTACTCCTTCTCTGTTCACGCAGTACGTTTGTGGAACTCACTTCCGCCTAACATTCGAAATTCTAAAACTTTATCTCTCTTTAAAAATCAAGTCAAAGAGCATTACTTCTCTTCTATACAGTAATATTCTACATATAATATATATGTATGTATATTATAGGTAATATTTGTATGTATATTTATTTTATATAGTTATAGTTTTGTTTAATTAAAATTTTCTTGTTTAACTTTTCTACACACTGTGTCTACATTTCTTATCCAACTTTCCTCTCGCAGGTCTGCTGGAAGAAATTTCTTTTGAAATAAGCAGTACCTTTGTGCTCTTCTATGTTAATATATTGTCCTGTCAAGTATTTTGTGTGTATATAAATAAATAAATAAATTCCACATTCTATACAGGGGGCCAAGTCTACTAATGTACAAACGTTGCAATGGTCTCTTCATTGTGAGTTTTTGCCATACAAGCACTGTCAAATACTCACAATGGCGAGACCATTCTGACACTATTGTAATAGCAGACTTGAGGCCCTGATTGCATGTTTTGCAGGCCTAAAGTTCAATCAGTTTCAGAATAATTATATAAATTTTACCATTTTAAACTTCCGTGATCAGAAGGAACCTACAACAAAAAGGAACTAAACCGGTTCACCACCTAAATCTAGACCTTGCTAGGTTCTGAAAATTTGGGCTCGTAAAACCAAATGTATATTCAGTTTTGCGAGTCCAGATTTGAAGTTCTACATCATGAACCCTCAATTTCCAGGTGGACCGCGTCTTCAGGAAGCTGGACTTAAACCAAGATGGCGTCATCACGATCGAGGAGTTCCTGGAGTCATGTCTGAAAGATGACGTTATAACCAGGTCACTGCAGATGTTCGACACGGGCCTATGACGGCAGACTGACGCAGCGCATGCGGCATCACCCGTCAGGTATCGGTACTGTCTATTGAATATCAAATTTTCTATCCGCGAAGGCTTATAATAGGATTGGTGCCTTTTATCTTGAACCCCGTTTGCATCGACCTCCTTTCATTGTACCTAACCTACCCACGTTGAGGCCTTCGCCTAGCTCGTTAGCCGTGCTTTGTGCACGGAATCATTGCTGAGACTATCAGTGGCGGCTTTATACATTGGCCGCCAGTAGGTTATTCAAAATTTGCCTCCCCTACTGACCTTTACAATTCGATACCCTAGTTCACAATCATATTATTAAATTTTTTTGTCAATGAAATTGCAACTTTATGATTTCTGCACTATAGTCCTCATCAAATCGGCTTTTTACCGTTATTAGTATGGTTGTGTCGTGAACTAGGCGATGGATGTGTCAGTTCCCAGATTATTTTTACAAGCCACGATTTAGTGAAGATTACACAAGAAATCGTTTTTGGGTATATTTCGGAGCTAAGAAAAGCTCAAACATGTACTACTCAATATGGCAGGCTAAAAAGGATCGAATTCCGCTAACAGTTCCAAAATCATACAATAATTTTCGTTATTTTCTGAAAGCGAGGCCTCTGGAACACAGTCGCTGCACTACGTCAACAAATCTCTTCAGAAAATTTCCCCAATAAATAATTTCTTCATCAATCTGGACCTGCAGTAAATTGTCTTTTAAAACAATGTTTTTATAATATATAATATTTCTGGAAGACAAAAAAAAAATTGAGCCAAATTTGCCGCCCCCTAAAATCTGACGCCCTAGGCTCCAGTCTACTCAGCCTGGTGGTAAATCCGCCACTGGCTGAGACTAGCATTTCCACTCGCTAAAAGGTTTCCGCAATCTCTAGAACATGGGCAATGCCAATTACCATAAAGAAGACCAATTTAATCTGGGTTTTTAGACACATCACATGGCTGAATCTAAGAGTTTAAATGAGTGAAAGGAACCACTTCTAAACGTACCGTCATCATCTAGGATTTTAAGGGCCCATTGATGTATAAAAAAAGGAAGATATGGCACCAGTCTAATGTCACGTAAACATTATTGGACTAGAAACAATTACATGTAAACACACTCACACAACTACATTTCCCGATGTCGCAAGTCATGCATCAACCACCGAAAAAATTGTAGCAGGAACGAGATAGCATTAATGGGCCCCCGGAAACGGTCGCTAGCACTTAGTGCTGAAGCAACAAGGGGGCAACATATCCTGAGGTGCTTGAGGACTGGAGAGGTATTCCAAGACTATCAGAACAATCCCAGAGCCCGGAAGATGGTCAAGACCCCTACCAGCACTTACTGGAATACTTCCTTCCTCCGAGCACGTTTGCTCTTGCGATTCTCCACTCATATGCCAATAAAGGCAAGAATGAGGTGGGTCCTCGTCAGTGTTCACTCCAGCCGGCCAATAAAGACAAGCCAGAGATGAGGAACAGACTTCTCCCAGGAGATAGACACTACCCAACAGCTCGCCAGCACATGCTGCCTTGCAGGTTTCTGTATCTCTCTTGGTCTGGCTCTTTACCCCAGACATGTTCCGGCAAAGTAAAGTCTATCGGCACAGAGCAAGAGTTCGGAGCGCGCAAGCCCCACCATGTGTCATGATGGCCCGTTGGTTAAGGCCTCGCCTCTCATGCATGAGGTTGTGGGTTCAAATCTGGGCAAGTACCAATGTGACTTTTTCAATTCATATGTACTTTCTGAGTTTATCTTGGACATTACTGACATCGGTGAAGGAAAAACATCGTGAGGAAACCTGGACTTATAGTTAATATAAGTCTGAAATCGCCAACCCGTCTTGAGCAAGCGTGGTGATCAATGCTCGTGCCTTCTCTGTATGAGAAGAGGCCTTAGCCCAGCAGTGGGACAGTGATAGGCTAGGCACCCAACGTAGTACGGCTATTGCAACGAGTGTCCGTCCACAGGGCCGCAGCGAAGCGGCGCGCCGTGCGGCCGGCGCCGGCGCGGCGCTGCTTGTGCGCGCGCGACGCGGGCTTCGTGCGCGCGGCCGCCGCGTGGCTGCGCGGGCGCCGCTACGCGCACTACCTGGCCGCGCTCGACGCCTTCTACAGCCGCGTCGTGCGGCCTAGGATTAGGAGCGTGTTGCTGCTGCAATTTTAGCCGCTGTTCCCGTCTGGGGGGCCCTTTAGGCTTTCCGGATCTGAATGGTTTTTTGGAAGGATTTCGACTCTGTCCTTTGGGTTATAGCGTTCGTTTTCCGTTGTTTTCTTTTGGATTTTATGAGGGCTCGTTGGAAATCGCTACGAAATAATATTGTTTTACAAACAAAGAAATAAAATTCGTGTATTGGTATGAGTAACAAAAACACTTTAAAACTAAATCGATATTGTTTAAAAACCACAAGAACCCTGTCAGATTTATTTAAAAACCGAACATGATGACATAAAGCTTGGTTTAAATATCGAATCAAAATCAAAAGTCCTATTCAAATTGGCTGAGAATATACAATTTTCGAACGTCAAAATGACATAAGACAGTCCCCCAAAATGCCCGCCCTTCACCACTTCCTAATGCTTTATCTGGGAAGAAGAAGTGGCGGAACAAACTCCCCAGCAGCACAGCTGTCTTTTGATTCTCCCTTTGCGTCCGATACATACCACCTTATTCCTTCATAAATATTTCTAACCACATTATTGTTTAGAGACAGTTTGAAACATGCACGTCCTAAAAACGACAAGACGAAACGTCATACATAGATATTCGGTTTCTCAAGCATAAAGAAAAGAATTTCTAAGTAATGACCTATTTGATTAAAAATCCCTCGCTCTAATCGTATTTTTAAATAATTTTAACTGCATTTTGTTTATTCCTTATTAGTATTGTTTTCTATAAACACAGGAATATTTTTTTAAACCGAATATAATTTTAAATACCTGACTAGGTAATACATAATAAATATTTATAAAAAAAAAAACAACTATTTCCAAAGAGTCGAATCCTCTAGAAAATGATTTACTAAATATCCCAAAACTATTAAATTACTATTATAAGCGTTACGTAGCATCTTTAAAGCATTGATCCTTAGATTTAAAATTTTAAAAAGGGAATAGATTACCTAGATTTTAAAAACCGAAATTTTAAAACCAGTTAGATAACGAACTTTGCAATTTATTTTTTAATTCCAAGCCTTTTCTTACACTATGTTTGATTGATTGATTAAAAAAAAAAATATTATATCCATGGTTGTGTACCGAACTTACTTTTTATTTATTTTATTACTTTTTTTGTATAAAAAACTAAGCAACAGGGTAAAATGCCGCTCCTAAGGTATAATGACATCTGGATATAATTTAGACGAGTGTTATACAAAAAAAAAAAGAATTTTGGATGTGCTTACCACGATAATGATATTTTTCGAAATCAATCTTATTTATTTCTAAGATTCTTTTGGCTTTTTTGGTCCAATTTTATCGATTTTTATAATGATCTCTAATGAGCTTTGGCATCCTTTTGGGCGATCACTTTACAATTTATTATTTATGTCCATTTTTCTCATTAAATTTTTCTGATTTTTTTTTAGTGCAAACTTCTTTAGGCGCACTTTGCGCTCTTTCTGATCAGCGAACGAAACTGAATCGTCACGCTCGTGTCGGAGACGCTGAATAGGGTATACTCGCCTCCAGTCAGCCGGTGACGCTAAATCGGGTATACTCGACTCCAGTCGGTCGGTAACGCTGAATCGGGTATACTCGGCTCCAGTCAGCCAGTGACGCTAAATCGGGTATACTCGGCTCCAGTCGGTCCGTGACGCTGAATCGGGTATACTCGGCCCCAGTCGGTCGGTGCCGCCGAATCAGGTACACTCGGCTCTAGTCAGCCGGTGACGCTAAATCGGGTATACTCGGCTCCAGTCAGCCGGTGACGCTAAATCGGGTATACTCGGCTCCAGTCGGTCGGTGACACTGAATCGGGTATACTCGACTCCAGTCGGTCGGTGACGCTAAATCGGGTATACTCGGCTCCAGTCGGTCGGTGACACTGAGTCGGGTATACTCGGCTCCAATCGTTCGGTGACGCTGAATCGGGTATACTCGGCTCCAATCGTTCGATGACGCTGAATCGGATATACTCGGCTCCAGTCATCAATTTTCACTTTTATCGAGTGGTCATAAGCACACATCCTCATTTTTTCCTTAGAGCATGCATACGTTTCAATTTTGATGAATAGCGCTGTAATAATTAAAATAGAAACACTATACTTCATGAAACACTACTGAAATAAACCGAGGAATTGAATAAAATGCAAAGAGAACTCCATTTTATAAATGGGCTTAAGTTTTACAGCCATTTCGTTTATTTTTTTTTTTTTTTTTTTACGAAACTGCCTTTACAAAAAACCACTCATTTTAGGCTGTGTGCACACTGGAAACTAAACAGTTTTATTTATAAAATTCATAAAACAGTTTTCACCTACATTTTAACAAGTTTAACCTCGTAACTGTTTAGTTGCGAGTGTGCACGCTGTCATTGTTTTCTTACAGCGATAGTCTGTTTAGGTCCAGGAGGCCACGGGCGATTTCTTAACAGGGCGATTTTTTTTTGCACACTTGGTTTTCAACTCTCGGTCTTGAACCGAGTATTGAGAATGCAACAAAGCGCATCCTAGCGCGTCAAAAAAACACAAGCGTAAAAAAATCGCCGAGATAAAAAACCGCCCGTGTGAACCTTGGCTAACTGCTAACAGGCAGTCTTGACACAGTCTGCGCACGGCCTTATTCCGCTTAAATCAAACCTTTTTATCAGGTGTGTTTTAATCTAAGCGTATAACTTAGAGAATAATGTTTTTAAAATCGAACTCCAAGCAATTATCTGTCATATCACATTATTTAAATTTTATTTATTTTAGTAAATCAAAAATTAAAATATTTTTTTTTATATATAATTAGTTTGTAAGCTTTGCATTTATTTTTAAATTTATACTGCTATTTTAAGTAAAAAAAATTGTTTATTGAATTGTTGAATGATTGAGTCTTTAGTTGTTTAATTATAAAAATAACTGGAATTGCGTACCAATAAAATGGTTAGTATGTAGATTGTTACAGCCCGATGCAAAATTTATCGCGGCTCGGAACATGAAGCGCTGCGCAGTAACAAATTCACGTGTCAGCAGGGGGGGAGGGGTGATGTCCTGCGCAGCGAGTAGTGCACTACAGTTCAGAGCCGCCATAAAGTTCTACGCTTACTATACCAAATAGTTCAATAATCACTGTTTTATTTTTTATTTTTTAAGTTTTTTTTTTGTAAGTTACTGAATACTCGATTAGTCGATTATCCTTAATATGTCTAGTCATTAGTACCATAACTAAATTGATCTAGAAACAGAAATGGCTTTATTACATAGTAACACTTAGCCCCCGTGGGAAACACTTAGCCCCCGTAAAATATCACAGCGGGATTCTATTACACACTCGATTTAAAACTCTCGTTGTTGAGCCGAGCATTGAGAATCCAATTTAATAGAGTGCAGTCCCAGCGCGTCAAAGAAACACACTGCTCGATTTTCAACTCTCGGCGCTGAGCAGTGCGTGGAAAATTTAGTGCGCGAAAAAAAATCGCCATGGGAAAAACTCGCCCGTGCGTACATGGGCTTGAAATCTCGATAATCACTGGATTCGAAGAGATAAAAATATAAAATTAAAAAAACGATTACTCGATTAATCTAACGCCACTAGTCGGTACATCAGTATAGAAAAAAAAACCTATTACTAAATTAAAAATAATACAAAATGTAGTCACTAAATTGGAAGCGAATTTTAGTATTTTTTGTTGTTTAAATTTAACTATAACTTCAATCGCTCAGTTTAATGCTTAAGATTTTATTTTAGTAACTATGAGTGTTAATCGGGCATGGATTTTTTATCGATTTTAAAATAAATGACATAAAAAAATACAAAAACACAAAAAATGCAAAATTACGGCGCAGTTACATAAACTTTTTGATTATGAAATTAATAGAAGGAATAACAATTTACAAAAAAAAATCGCCTGAAAAATTTAAATAGTCAATTCAAACATAAAAAAACGAAGAAAAATCGATGCCAACGATGCAACCTATATCGTAGACTACATTCTAGGTAAAATGTCTTATGAATCCTAGTACATAGTAATACATTATGTACTAAAAATATTGGATTTGACTGATTTCTCCTGAGGTGAGCTAACAGTTCTTGTAGCAGATTTTTTTCCTAGACTTTTGTGACTTCTTTGATGTGAATAGTTAAGGCACGTAGGACAGAAATAAAAATAAAAAAACAGCAAAAAAAACCAGGCAACAGAGAAAATAAAAAAATAAAGATGAATAGCAAAACATTATCTATCTTCTGGGACAGTTGGGTTATACATAAATACTCTCAAAAACAATAAATTAAACTTCAAAAAATCCTTGCCGTTAATTATTAATACATCAAAAGAGTCACATAAAAAGAAAGAATAAATTTTTAGCATACCGTAGTTTAAAAACTAGTAAGTATTATAGTAAAAATAATTTTATTAAATATACTATCAGTGTTGACGATTGTTAAAATGTCTGATTCAATGGTCATTTTTAAATATTTATTGTAAAATTATCAATTTTCGTTTATTTTGATATTAACTGCCTCGTTGGCTTTATAAACTTGAAACTAAATTGACATAATATTGGGCCAATTTACAACAGCAGCGCTCTTAACGGTCATTTCCGGAACTATCGTCAGTATTTGACATTTTTATGTGCAGTAGAAAATAGAAAAACAAACGAAAATTGGTAATTTTCACTTCTCATAACCTTTAGACACTTTATAACTTACTCAGACCGAATTTTTAAAACAATTAAAAAAAACATATTTGATAGAAAAAAATGCTTTTTCACAAAACAGGAATTGATTTTAATTTGTATCACACACAGCGCCATGACAGATTTGTAAATTGTTTCCAAAAGCTCTTGAGGAATTTTAAATATTTTAGTAAATAATTATTATTAAGCCTAATTAAGTACCTCGCTGTTCACCTCTTTGCTATTTTTTCAAACTGAATTTTCCCGCTTAAAATTGACACTTCATTTCAAGATGGCGGTTACATTTTTTTTATAATAAGTGTAGAAAATCCATGCAGAGACCAAGCTTGGTCTTTGTTAAAGGCATATATTTAATCGAACCTCTAATACTTCCCATTTTGCACTTCTGAAAATATTATTGAACACTCTAACATAATGATTGCGCCTCTTTTTGTGAACTAAAAATACTAAAAGGCCAAGTAACTGTGAACAACTTGGATGAAGCGCTTGCCGGCTGCTGACGCGACTCTTCTCGCTTCGCTCGCTCGGCTCGCGCTCGGTTGGTCACAGTTTTTACCTAACCCGCTTGGTCGAAGCACCCTAGCTTTTTCTGGAGCCAACTGTGAGAAAAGGCCAGAACATCAAAGAGGCTCAATTATTAACAAAAGTCTGCATCATTGGAAGAGCAAAAAGTTTTTAGAGGATTAGTTAAATATTTCCCTGTGAACAAGTAACTAATCAACACAAAAAAAAAAGCTAACAGCCTGTGAAACTCAGGTTAAATGTTGTGAAATCTCTCGACATGAGTTGGACAGTATGTTGGCTATGTTTTGTGTTGCCTTTTAAAAACCGGGTTTTTAAAAAGTGCTGCTTAATAGCTACACAATGTTGAGAAGACAATACGACAATAAATGAAAACACTGGTAATATTAATGCATAGGATTATTTCGAAACTATCAAATAAATGCAAACTAAATAGTAGTGATGGCTTGTCAATCTTTGACTAGCTATAGCGATTAAACTATTGGATAATATTTTATTGAATTTTTGTATGCAGACTGTCATTAGACAAGAGTATAATGACGTCCCCAGTACGCAGGTTAATTTATTATATCGTATTTTCGTCTCCTTCTTGTATATCAACAGCCAATCAAATCTCTTGACATGAGTTTGACAGTATGCTGGCTATGTTTTGTGTTGCCTTTTAAAAACCGGGTTTTTAAAAAGTGCCGTTTAATAATTATAACGCTGATAAATGACATGTCTGTTTTAAAACTATCTATACCCATTGTTACATAGTTACCAATCTCTAGAGATGTTAAAATTAAGTTTGAACGACCTGAAATATTTATATATAAACCTCGCCAATACCTAAACAGTTATTAATGATCTTATTAATCAGTAAAACAAATCTGATATCAGAGAAAGATCCATCATTTCCTGAATTTCATTTTTGTTTTTGCTGAATGGCGCTGATTCTGTTTTATACTAAATTAAACTAAAATCAACTTCGTAAGTATTTAAAGGTACCAATCATATAAGTACCAACATTCCCAGCATTTCCAGCATTTGTAAGTTTTAACGAAATATTCAATTTTTTTTTTTTTTTTTTTTTCTTTAATTCCGAACCCCAAAATGAAAAACGGAACCCCTATAGGATCACTTCGTTGTTTGTCTGTCTGTCAAGACCCTTTTTCTCAGGGACGCGTGTAGTTATTAAAATGTTTTATTTTTATTTTACAATGGGTTTAATGATAATGATAAATGATTTTATTTCTGTAAGTAGGTTTTTACAAACACTTTTACACGTCAATCATATTTTAAAACTAGACGAGGTCGGCATTTCGTATCTGACTACTCTGAGAAGAAAGACCGAAACAAACTCAGAGGTCACAGTCTCTTTTGAAGTCCAGACATAATCTTGGTCAAATCATGTGAAGACTATGTAGACTGGTGTCTGAAATGGTCTTTTGAAGAAAGAACCACACAGATTGAGTGGACCTGTCCATTCAGTGCACACATTTGTCAGTAATCGTGCAGCTCAACTCAGCTCAACTCAGTTTGCTCTTGACTCTAGTCTAGGTCAGAGGTGACAGAGACAAAGTCGACGATTGAGTGAGCTTACCCAGAAGAAGCCTATTTTGTATCAAATACGTAAGTCTATGGTCAGTTGGAACTCAAAAAAAAAAATACTACCATTTATGCGACATATTTTGATACTCGCAAATAAAACAAAACCTATAGGATACTTCCCGTTAACCTATAATCATGAAATTTGTCAAGAAGCAAGGTCTCATAGCTCAAGTAAAGGAAAAAGTTGGGAAATCGTTAATTTGAGCCGTATCACATAAGAAAAGATTTTTTGTGAATAAAAACTTTCATTTGCAGTTGGAGAATCGACCGAGGCGTATATCGTTATCGATGTATGGGAGAACATTTTTTTAGCTAGAATGTTAAATTTGTTTTTGGGATAAATTCATCACAACTGCGAACTCTTCATTGTACGTGGTCCGAAAGGCACTTGGCCGGTTTTTTTATTGATGCTTAATAAAAATTGCATTATTTTTTTATATAATGTTCTCGTACGCTAATTGATAGTGCCGTGCTTTCCTAAGTATAATTTAGATACATGCGAGATCTATATTATGACAAAGACTTTGGATTAATGCTGTGTATGTGTTTAGTTGGTAACTTTATATAAATAAATAATAAAAGTCAACATCTCTGTATATTTAGTTTAACACTTTGCGATACACTAAACGCGCCCAGACGTAATTACAACAAAACTTCCATTGTGTTTCGTTCAGTGTCTTTTAACCGATTAATTGGTGTTCTTCAAAATCAGCGCCAGTACTATCCCGCAGTAATATCCTCATTATACTATAGCAGGGCAGGGTAACAGGTGCTCTAGCCCCGGGCCTCCACAAAGGAGCCGCCACAATTATACTTTAATAAAAAAAAATAGTTGTGTCCTTTAAAGAAAAAAAAGTTCACATTTACAACGTATCTTTTTAAACTGTATTTTTTTTTCCGACTTTTCCAAAAATATATATTGGGGTCTTACACTTTTTGGTTGCCCCAGAGCCTGAACACCTTTAAATCCGGCCGGTGTTGACTTATAGATGCCTATTCTTGAATGTTACATATATTATTATCTATCTATTTACAATATTACACCTAACTGACCATAGGAATAGTGTACCTCGTAATTACGTTACCACCTTTGACAAAATTTCCCAGTCAATTGAAACTTCACTAAGGCTGAAACTCGCACGGTGTAGGTACTATAGCAACCCTGCGACCAGTCAAATGACCCTGTATCAAAACTTTCTTGGGGACCTCTTCACCCGACTGCGGCGAAGAAGTAGGTAGTTTTCTTTGCACTTGTACTAAAAAAATGAAATGAGCATGACCGAAACGGCTTATTCCACAAATCCCCCTGAAAATCCCCCTTAGGAGGAAAAGTGGAATCTGAAAACAGTCTAGAATTCACCCCTGATAATCCCGCTAAGGAGGGAAAACTAGAATTGAAAAAAAAAAAATTACTTATTCCAACATCCACCTGAAAGTGATTTTTTTACATTAGGTTTCAGTTTTCCACACTGAGGGGGATTCTCTCAGGGGGGATTAGTGGAATAAGCCGACCAAAACGAGCTCGAAAATGAGCACCCTGATTTCGATTTAGGTTAGAATTTCTGTGTGATTTTGCTAAATGAACGCATGAGCTTGAGAATTCAGCCGCACCTGGGGGGCCCCTGTAGCTTGGGGGCCTCTTATCATCGATACGTCTGATACTGTGCTACGCCCCTGAGTGGACATTTAACCTTAAGATGGTAACGCATTTATGAGGGCAACTATATCTACATCCGTTATAAAAAATCCTCGGAATTGTTGCAATTGACTTTTTTAGTACAAATAATTTAGTAATAATTATTTTAATAAATATTATGTATGTGCTACGTACTAGTATCCATTTATTGCATTTATTTTACAGGCCTTATTTATTTTATCACTACATATTATAATACAAAGTCCCCCCTCCGCGTCTATCTGAACGCAACTCAAAAACTACCGAACGGATTTTTATACGGCTTTCAGCAATGGACGGAGTTGTCCATGGGGAAAGTTTAGGTGTATAATTCAAAGGTTCTGTGTAAACTGGCTGAAATATGACGATGATTGTTGAAAAAGTCGGAAAAAATCATGCCGACTGGGAGCTTTACTGGCGTTCGCATTACCCCGCGTGCTTTTTAAAAGTGATCACCGCGCGAATACGCGATCGTTACGTGCATATGTCACTTTTAGATCGGAAAACTGAAAAATAACACAAAAATTAATGAATAAGTAATGATTAGTAGAATGAGTAATAACTCATTCATTACTATTCATTATTTATTCATTCATTTTTGTGTTATTTTTCAGTTGAATGAATGAGTGAGAATAGAATGAATGAGTAATAACTCATTCTCAGAGGAGCAGTGGGAACATTATAGGCTAATTATGCTACCACTCATCCCCCTACCCCCCTTTCCCTTATGGTTTTAGGATTTCAGACTTCTGGATTCCGGATTTCTGTCCCATTCTCTACCTTAAAGTGTTAGGTCAGAACATCTAGGAAATCTCAGGGCGAGTGATTTGATTAGCTGCCTAAGTAACTCCTATAGTTGGACCGGTAACACTGCGCCTTAGCTCCTTTCTTATATCTATGGTATGTTATGATGTGTGTGCGCGGCTCACGGGGGGGGGGGCAGTGCAGGCCGCTTATTCGTCATCGCTCACGACGTCCCGCCCCCCCCGCCTCGCCGTGCATTCCTAAGGCGCGATATCGGTCAAACTATAGTTAGCAGCAGATCTTCAGAAGCCTTACCAGGCTATAAGAAACCAATGATTACTTTGCAAAATAACTAGGTAACTTATCTAGTACGTAGCACATACATACCCAGCGTCCTAACCAAAATGATCGTTCGTACGAATACGCGATATTCGCGTTCAATATGTCACTTTATTGTTCGGAAAACCGGAACTGTTGGCGCGCCCACGTATGTAGTTCCACCGAACAAAATGAACACGGCAGTTGTTCTGGTTAGGACGCGACTGTAAACATTTTTTTTTTATAATTTAAATTTTCTGTAAAACAAATCACAAACTGCCATCTCTTTCTATCACACTTTCTCCCTACCCCACAATGAGGTAAGGTATCATGTTTTAAAAAGTAATTCATTGAATATGACTGAGAAACTTTTGTGTCACTTTTGTATATATTATAATAATTATGTCATTTATTTTTCGCACTATTGCATAAAAATTCAAGCGTGGGTCGAAACTTAAATTAATGACAAACAATTTTTTTGTGGACCGTACAAACAAATTGTTCGAGGATTTCTTTCTGGTCTAACATGGGAAGATTATAAATGTCATCACGCCCGTATCTTGTATTTCCCAGGGTAAGGGTCAGGCAGAGGTTTAAAAATCCAACCCTTACTAGAATAACATCCAAATTAAAAAGTGAGAAATTTATAATATTTTCTTAGCTAAATCCAAAATGAGACCCATGCTTATGTCAAATGCCAATTTTAGGCGCCCTTTCTTAAAGTCATTTAAACAATGAATTCGAAGATATAACTGTCATGGCTGCCGCCTTGGCGCGGAAAATTTCTTAAAAAAAATCAGCTTATGTTATTTTTTCATAATTGAAAGGCAGCCAAATTAGTACAATTTATCCGCTCCAAGGATCAAAATCAGCCAGATGATTCTGTAAAAATCTCATCGTGAAAACTTAAGTGAAATGCTCTTTCCAAGCTCACTCGCTCACGGAGTCAAACTAACAGTGATGTTAGTTTGACTCCGTAAAATACTTTACAGTTTAAAATCACAAGTTTTTTACTTTATTCAACAACTCTAAATGCCTTGTACCTCTATCATGTTTAACCTGTCAGAAAAAGACAGCAATATTTTTAGGTACTTAAAATCCTTTCGCGCCA
The DNA here is from genome assembly GCA_947523025.1 of Dryobota labecula. Lineage (NCBI taxonomy): Eukaryota > Metazoa > Arthropoda > Insecta > Lepidoptera > Noctuidae > Dryobota > Dryobota labecula. Next base: position 11,366,616 of record OX383312.1, read on the forward strand.
ATTTATGCGAAATGACAGAACATCTTCAAATTCCACGTTTTACAATGACAAATAATGTCTATGGTGTATTTATTTTTAAGGTCAGTTGTGCCCTTAGGCGTTTAATGAGGAGTGTAATACATTATTGTAAATAATAATACTTTGTCGCTGTGTCAATACGTCCACGTTAAATCTGATAGTAAAAAGTTCTTCATGTTTAAAGTGTGTTTTATTTCTTGTATTCTGCCCCATCCAAACCTCGGCAAGCCGTGCTGACTTATGATCAATCGATCTTTGCGACTTTAACTTGGTCTCGAGAAGAGAAATACACCTTATAAAGGATGGTTATTTGAGATATGCATGAAGGGCAACTGTCGACTACACGAAAACAACATCGTATCGCCTGTACCTAATCCCAGAAGTGTTACGCAGAGCTGTACACCTACATTTCGCCAGTTTTGTTTAATCCCCATGCTATTGGCGGTAAGCCTATTGCCACCAACCCAGACTCCGGGCTGGTACTGAGAAATGCCCGATAGAAAAACCCAGTAACAGTTTGCCCGACTTGGGAATCTAACCCAGGACCTGATGCTCAGCAGTACCGCTTAATGTTCTTACTATACAAATGGTTTCATCTACAAGGTGTTTTTTTATATCCCATAACTCTAGGGTATGAATGAAACCATATGAAAGAATCAACTGGCATATAAATTATTTTTCAATTATCTTTTTTTTTTCTTCATCTTTCATACAAAATAATTCGACCATGTCACGATACCTAATAATGTAAAACACCCTTACGTGAAATAGTGACGCATTTTCTTAGCTTTAAATATGAATGATTGGTTTGAATGAAAATGAATTAGGGTAAAGGCGGATATCCCCGGTCAGGCGACAATGCCGGTCTCCTCACTATCTTCCAAATTACAGCGTTTTGCGCACACACACATTGATTGAGGGTGGCGTGAGTGTTCCCCGCGGCGACGTACCGGCCCCCGCTCAGTTCCGAGTACGCGTCAGGGAGAACCGCACGTCAATTTGTTTCGCGCCACTTTTTCGTAATTTTTTGGCCGCGGAACATAAGAGGTGAGTGTCTTAATTTTCATGTTTCATTTATTGTCAGTGTTATTTATTGTCGTGTAGTTATCTATCTACCCATGTAATCTTAGATTTCAAGCACTTTGCTACAGGTTTTTGTTAAAATTATTGTTAACCAGAAAAGTATACGGGTGGCTAACGCCGGTCATGCTGACCGGTATTAACCGCAAGTTATGTTTGCAAGTAGATTATATTTTTGAACTTTTATTACGTTAAATTTTTTATTATTTTCCTTTTTAGGATGTCGGGGACCCGAAGTAGGAACAAAGGATTGAAGGTGAAATGGATCCAAAATGATTTGAGTAGGGCATTCAAACTTGTCGAAGAAGGAAAACCGATAAGAGAAGCAGCTCGGTCTAATGGCATCCCATTCTCAACCCTACAAGAAAGACTGAAAAACAAGAATAGTGAATTACCAGCTATGGGTCGAAATCCAGTCTTCGCGAAAGATCAAGAAGCAGAAATGGCAGACCAGGTAAAATTCCTCCAGACTTGTTTACAGATGAAGACTTTCTGGCTGCTGAAATGTTAAACAGCAGTGAATTAATGGTGTCGGTAGAAAATATGCACGACCAAGGCAACAAAACTCCAGAAACTCAAATTAACCCATTAAGCATAGAGCTCACATACCCAAATATAAGAGCATCTAATTCACCATCACTTTTAACCAACTACACGCAAATAACACCAGAAATTATTCCTGTCGCTTCTCCCCAAGTCCTGCAACCAATAATAGACAATGCCATTCCCACAACTTCAGGAGTTACTGCCAAAGATCTTCTACCAGTTCCGAAGAAACCCACACAAAATCAGAAAGTGCAGGGAGTCTCTCGAAAACAACATGCAACTGTTTTAACAAACACTCCGAATAAGGAAGCTTTGGTACAAAAAGAAGAGAGAAGAGCAACAAGGGAAAAGAAGAAAGAATGTGGTGTCAAAACAAAAGCAGGAATAAAAAAAGCAACAAAAAGAAGACCAGCTAAATTTAATAATGTCAGAAAGGTAAAAAAGAGAGTTCTCCAAGATGAGAAAAAGGACCAGAGTTCATCAGACTCCGAAATCGAAATGACTGACGTACGCGATGATGATGATGATACTGATGTCGAAGATCTGGAGAACAGATGCATGTTATGTGACGACTATGGCCGGAACAACGAGCTTTGGTACAGGTGCGTACAGTGTGGGCTTTGGGCTCATGCTGAGTGCTCTGGTTATGATTCTCCCGAAGGCTACGTGTGCGACTTGTGCCGCTAAAAGTTTGACCGGTTTTGGCAACCTGCCGACCGGTATTGTCTGCCATGTCGGACAGTACCGGTCAAAACCATTTTTTTTTTAAGAGATGATTGTGTCTTATTTGGAATTAATATTGATCTCAATGGTTGTGATTATGTTAGAATAATACCTTAAGTTATGTTTCATAAGAGTTTCATAAATAAATGTTGATTTTTCACTGAATTGTAGTCCTTTTTGCTTAAGTGACCGGCAATACCCTTCCTTACCCTACTCGTATTTATCAATGAAACTTAGATACCTACACACATCGAGGGTCTCAGTTTCATCAGTTTGAAAACGTCGCAAAAGTAAGAATTCGTCATACGGGTGACAATTTTTGACCTAAATTAATATAATTGATGATAATTATCTTCGAAACTATGCATTTTTGGACCACATATTCTAGAACTTTTAGTATTATTTTTACTTATAGAATATAACCCTAGAGTTATGGGATATCAATAAAAAACACGTTGTATATGTACTTACTCCATGGGCCTTACAATTAATAAACGCAGTAATTCAGGAAGCATTCACATAATTTGGAAAAAATAATAATAGGAATTTGAATGTAGTGGGTGGTAAAATTATCATCTGCCTTGCCTTTTTTTCCAACTATATTGGCATCGGATTCCAGTCTAACCAGATGTAGCTGAATAGGTACCAGTATTTTACATGGAGCGACAGCCTATGGGTCAGTTCACACCAAGACGTGAAGCGACCTGACACGGCGCGCACTTTTTAAGATAGTGGTACAAAATATATCTTTATTTACTACACATTTTATTGAGATAATTCGAAAACGCTCCGCGGCGGCGTCGCGCTTCGCCGCGCTGCGCCTCGAGGCCGCAGCGGTGCTTCACCGGTAGGCGCGGCGTGCAAGAAGAGCGCTGCGCTTCGTTAAGCCGCAGCGTGACGCCGTGCGCCGCGAGATGCAGTCTGACGCTGCCGTGGCGACTTGTCACTCTATTTTCCGTCCAGATTTCATGTAGAGTTGATGGGGCGGAAGCTCGCGGTGTATGTAGACACGCTCCGCTACGCAAGGCGGCGTATCGCTGCGCCGCGCGGTGTCTCGTTGCGCAACGATGCGTCGCGCGTCGCGCTGCCAGCGACTTCACGATGCGCCGCAGCGGGCTGCGCAGCGCGAAACCACTGGCCTATTCAAGCATCGTCGCGTCACGTCTCGGTGTGAGCTGACCCTATCTGAACTCCTCAACCCAGTTACTTCTTATACCGACAGCGTTAGATGACGTATAATGTTATAACGTTCGTGTTAGATGTCCTCCCAAGGCTTGCGAAATATAATAAAAGCTGCATGTTTAGGTGTATCCAGGTATACAATAGAATACCAAATGAATAGAAAACTTTAAATAGGTACAAGATTGTTCAAAATTAAATTGTACAATAATAATTGCTAATAGTTTTTACAGTGTTGAGGAAAATGCAACTCTTTTGCAAAAATGCCTCAAGCAATTTTAAAATTATAATAATTATGTAAAAATATAACACATAGATAAAAAAGAAATCGCTGCTATGGCTTTTTTATCACCTTATAGATATAAGGTGATAAAAAAGCCATAGCAGCGATTTCTTTTTTGATTTTAAGAGGACCATCTGGTCCTCTTAAATATTTCGTGTATGAATAGATACACCTTATATAGATACTAAGATAAGCCTTTTGTACCTTTTCTAAGAGTAAAGTGTACTTCTTCTTCTTAAATGATAACCTATTGTATCGTTATGCATGCAAAGTTTGCACGCTTGTATCTATTAGGCAAAACATGTTTGTTCACATTATTAACACTACCATCTTTTATACCACATTTTTTGGCAAATAAATGATATTATTATACTGCGTAACACAACCTACCCCTTGATAAAAGTCTTGAGGATAGCAAAATAAAACAATAAAAAATGTTGCTAACCGCATTTATTTAAACCGAAAACAAATACTGTTTATTCTTAAATTAGGTGTACATCGTTTATTAAAAACATTCAACATTAAATACACTAATATCGAAGGATTACGATGCGATTGCGATTTTGCGACAAAACAGTAAAGTTTTAGTTTCCTAGAAGAGCGGTGACCGCCACTTATAGGATGCAGTCACGACTGTCATAAAAAATATGGCAGCGGAGTTTGACTTTACGGTGTCAATCTAGGTGTGGCTGTGACGTGGACACGGTCTTGTGTTTAACGTGAATTTATACGTCTGCTGATATATTGGCGCCGTCGTTGATCCGCGCGGACCTCTTCCTTCTTTTACATTCCCTGGATTACTCTTGAAAAGCCCTTTCCAACCGGATACGATATCTATAATTTAATTTGGCTTTTTGACGAGTATATACCGACATTGCATTATTTATTAACTCCATAAACTATTTCACACTAGATCTTGACGAGAGCTAACTATTAAAACTCAAATGAACGTCGTAGCTTCTCCGAGACAAAATTTATAGTAAACGGAAATTATGTGAAGCAGCGAACGACCTCAAAATGGCGGGGCGTCCCCATCCACCGCGCGCGATGCGTCACAGTTCTGATTCAACGATTCTTTGATCCTTTAGCTATCGTGTGGTGTAACTATATTTTGGATGTAGATGATATATATGTAGCTGCAACACCAAACTGTATCCCCTGATTTTGTTATCATCAGTTTTCTGAATTGTCCCACTATGGAAGCAAATTATTTTTTAGACGTATCCACGTCAAAACGCTCTCTGGAAAAACACACCCAACTTATTGTTGAGACGCCTTCACTCAACATCGCCGCGCGCTAGCGGCAGTGAACGAGGGACGCGGGGACAGCGGAGAATCAGCCGGCCGAAGGCCGAGCGCGGGCCCCCACGCCACACCGCCACGGCAGTCAGCTGTTGCTCGCCTTTATGCACGGCTGCGCTAACGCATTTTAAAACCTCTCTTGTTTTCATATATATAACCGACCGTTGTTATTTAATTTCTTTTTATTCTTCTTCATCATTATACTTGTTATACAGTCCGCTATCTTTCATTTTGCTACACCACGACCTATCGTCGCGATCACTTATTTTCATAAATAATGTTTTAGTGACGTCATTCGCCGGTAAATTGCAATCAACGCTCTTCTACAAATTCGTAACATAAGGGATTTCGTTGTATTTGGCTCTATAAAATTACGCTCATCGCTATCGCTTCGAAATCTGAACTAAACAACACAAAACTAATAAATAAATGCCTCCATTCTAATTGTAACTGTGACTTGCGACTAATCGCGTCTTAACCAAAAGCGATCCTCACGTCACTGTTCAGAAAACAGCAGTGCTATTCTGTAACCATCTCACCGTGAAAACTTAGGTGAAGTGAGCGTAGAGTGAGCTGTCAATCTCCCGATTCCCTAGCGTCAGGTAGGATGACAACACATTTCAAGCTAAGTTCACCTAAGTTTTCACGGTGAGATCTTTACGGAATACCACTGTAGCACCCTAATTACGTAGGTAACACACTATCAATCATAATCTGAATGATTTTGAAGGATATTGCTAATCCATAGCTTCATATGTTTGAAAAATTTGTCTGCACAACAAACCAAACGCGTCGTCGCGCCGACAGAGGGCGTCTTCCTGTTGGGTAATTGCGAAACACACTAATGCCGGTCCCTAGACGGGCAAAATTGCTTGTCCAAGCATTTAGGTGCTCGTGCATTTCGAGGCTTGACGCAACGTCAAGCATGCTTGTCAAGCATCCGCATTTATTTTTAATCAAGCTTTAAAAAAGAATGTTTCATCAAGCAAATGTTTTATATACGCAATCGATAGAACTTGACGAGAGCTAACGATTGAAACTCAAACGAACGTCGTAGCTTCTCCGAGACAAAATTTATACTCGAAAATTATGTGAAGCAGCGAACGACCTCAAAATGGCGGGGCTTCCCCATCCCCAGCGCGCGATGCGTCACAGTCCTGACTCAACGTAACGAATTCTTTGATTCTTTAGCTATTGAGTGGTGGAACTATATTTTGGATGTAGATGATAGCTTTGTCGTTTTTGTTGATGTTGAAGCTTTGAAAAATAATTTTTCATCAAGCAAATATTTTATATACGCAATCGATAGAACTTGACGAGAGCTAACGATTGAAACTCAAACGAACGTCGTAGCTTCTTCGCGACAAAATGTATACTAAACGGAAATTATGTGAAGCAGCCAACGACCTCAAAATGGCGGGGCTGCCCCATACACCGCGCGCGATGCGTCACAGTCTTGACTCAACGTAACGAATTCTTTGATTCTATAGCTATCGATTGGTGGCACTATTTTTTGGATGGGCTTATTCCACTAATCACCCCTGAGAGAATCCCTCTCAGTGGGGAAAACTGAACCCTAATGTAAAAAAATCACTTTCCCACGTGTCTCCCCAAATCACATCTTGGAATAAGTTTTTTTAAATTATTTTTTTTCAATACTAGTTTTCCCCCTAAGAGGAATTATCAGGAGTGAATTCTAGACTGTTTTTATAGATTCCACTTTTACTCCTAAGGGGGAATTTCAGGGGGAATTTGTGGAATAAGCCTTTTGAATGTAGATGATAATTTGTCGTTTTTGTTGTAGACGTTGATGATGAAGCATTGAAAAATAATTATTCATCGAGCATTATCAATCATACAGCTTGCTTGTCAAGTATTAAGCATCGTTCTAGACGGTCAAAATTGCTTGACAAGCATGAAAAATTCACGTGCTTCTAAAGCAATTTTGACCGGGACCGCTTAACACCGCTTGACATTTCATTGCGTTATTTACGTTCTTGAGAAGACAATGTTTTCGAACATATGAAGCAATGGATTAGAAATATCCTTCAAAATCATTCAGATTATCATTGATAGTGTTACGCAAAGGTACTGATCAGAGAGTATCACATATATTTACAATATTATATTAATATGGTATATTAATTTTTTAAGACACAGGGTGGAAAAACGAACGTCATATGGAAGCAATTATAATTTTTACTCACCCTGGATATACAGGGTTATTGGTAAAAACCTTAACCTTGCGAGACTGTATTACTAACATAAACAACAACTTTTGTTCTATGACTTTTTACTAGGGATGGGCCGAATATTCGTTTTATATTCGGTATTCGGCAGGTTCACCGAATATTCGTATTCGGCTATATCGCCGAATGTTCGGCAAAGTGATACTCAAAGTTTTTACTGTATTGAGCCGTGTATGATTTATCATGAGTTGAGTGTTAATAAATGTTATTTTTATTAGGTAAGTAAATTACAGTGCAGCTCTAATTTTGTCGACACTGTAGCTTTATTTCCAATAACAGTAGATAAAAAGATGGTTATTAAAAATAAAATATAAGTATACAGCTGTTTTGGGCGAAGTTATACTCCTTACTAGATGATGCAATAACAACATCTCGTACAGCGGGGGGGTAGCGGGCGGGAGGGTCCGGCGCCAATCCGCGCGCTTTGCGTGAACAAGTTCAGACCTGTATTACTGTTCACGTAAGGGAATCAATTATGCCGAATATTCGGTTCGGTAAAAGTTTTACCGAACATTCGGCCGAATATTCGTATTTGGTGAAACCCATGTTCGGCCCATCCCTACTTTTTACAAAACATAATACATTTACCAAAAACAAACCTTCAAGATTTCGTTGTTCTATCTAACACATTTCAATTCTGTATTTTGTTGTACCTACCTACGCCTCCCGTGCACTGTCGCCCCTGCCTTTTGAACTAGACACGGAAGTTTGTTTTGCTACGCGTAGAACATTTAGACCGTTGAATTTAAATATTTTTATTTTTGTATGAAAATTATGATAAATTAAAATCTGATGAATTATTAAAAGTCATAGATTAAAATTTATTATTTTCAGTGTTTTACCAATGACCCTTATAATTAGAGATCGGATATTCGGATGCATATTTACCTAAAGTTAATTTTTAGCTAAGTATGGAAGCGGCTTCTTAAAATATATTTATTGTAAAATAAAAAACCTGTGATTCCAGGAACAACGGGAATGCATTAATAGTCGTGTGTGTAGTATGAAAGCGACTTCTAAAAAATATTTATAAAAAAATTAAAAAACAGGTATTCTTGGATTGCATAGCTATTCAGATGCATATAAAATTGGGATTTTTACGATTGATACAAAAGTGCCTTCCATAGAACTCAACATTCGAAAGTAAGTAAATATACACACGATTCTATAATCAGAAACCTAAAGTAGATCCCGGATCCGCGGGATTTTTTCGACACAAAAGTGAATTCCATATTGGCCAACATCGCAACTTTAGGTGAATATGCATCCGAATATCCGATCTCTACTAATAATACATACATGGTTGGTAAATTTTTATTTTATTTTTTTATTACCTTTTAACATACATTAGGCATTAGCCAAAGCATGTACAAAGTAGAAAAGTAGATAATTTCGAGTAGATATTAGTAGTTTCTTAATTATTTTCATTAAATTAATTATCAGTTATGACGCCAGCAGGTCAAGCTACCCGAAACTGTCAAATTTTCGCAATCAACCTTGAACCTTATAATGTAGTGATAAAGTTGAAAATCGATTAAAGAAATTTGACAGATTGTAGTAGCTTGATGTGCTGGCGTCTGTACCATCATTATTATGTAAGTTAAGGGCAATTCGCGTATTTTGTAATTTTATTTCTAGATATTTTGAAACACTAATAAAATACTACCTACTCTTCCAATTCCAAAATAATCAAGAATTTACAAAAATATTATGAATTTCTTGACAGATTTTTTTCTTTCTTTTCTTGTTATACATACTTAGGTACATTGCTTTTCCGTTTCAAAATTACTATTGTCATCAATTTTAATTAAATAATAAAAAAAGAATTATTATAGAGATTTCCCTAGTAGCATTTTTTGTTGGCATTTCGTTGGGCCACTTACAAAGGTAAGTGGCCCAACGAAATGCCAACAAAAAATGCTACTAGGGTTAAACCTAAATTTACCAAGAATTTAAGAGTAAAGCTCTGGCCAAACTGAAGCGAATCCCGCGCGGGATGCAGGACGAAATACACTCGCGTCGATTGTGTTCAGTAACTTGTAACTTGTGGTGTTCAACTAGCCCTTTCGATGCCAAGGACCCAGTATTTGTGGTCGAAAAATAATTCGTTCGTGTGCCTACAACCCGTATTCGAGCAGTCGCTATAGATGACTGCTGTTCATGCCCAGGACCCGACTAGCGACACCAAATCTAAGTATGTAAATTTGCCAAACAATTTATGGCTAACAAGAGAAAAAAAATATTTTTGAACTGGGCAACAAATGCGTGCATTGAAACAATCGACGCGTGCTGTCGCGTCCCGCATCTCACGCGGGATTCGCCTCAGTGTGGCCTGAATTTATTAGTCATTACGGTTTTTTTTTAAATAGAGGATAATAATATTTTGATGTCCTATTCTGCAAATTACTATTTAAGTACTTATAGGCCTTTTTAAACATAGTAAATTAAAAAACAATGATTGAAAATACTGTTTCCTTTTTTCATCAGAATAACCCATTTTCAGACATCCATAGCGAAATAATAGTGACTAGTTTCTCAGATCTTCAAATTATAATAATAATCGCGAAAATTGCCAATTAAAATTAAAAGAAAAATACAAATTAAATTATACGTTTGCATGTTTACCCCTTGGAGTTTCAACTCTGGGCGTTGTGCCGAGCGTTGCGAATCCAACAAAGCGCATCCTTTCAGCCCGAGGGTTGAAAATACAGTGCGCGGTGCGTCCGTGAGCTGACGTTACATTTTTAAGAAGATTGGGGAAAACCCTCATACTGCACCAGAAAAACATTTAGTTTTAAAAGATTTTTCTATTTCCTATTTTATATTAAGTTAATATATTGTTATTAATAATACTGGACAGTGTAAGTTCTAATCTAGATAGTGCATAATTTTTGTAATTTTTTATTTATTTTTCATTATTAAAAAAAAAAAGAATGTAGTGTGACGCGCGCTTTACTTGTGATAACCAAGATCAAAATACTACAATAAAAATAATTTTGATGAAATTGTATTTGATTTCATACTTCCTGAGGAAACTCAATAATAGTAAAACTTTGTTTTTTTTTTTTGCTTGCTTGTGCTATTCCACTCCTAGCTTTCCTCTATTTTTTCAATTTATTGAGTCCCACACATCGCCCTTCCTGATATAAAAAAATCAATCCAGTGAAACAGAATTAACAAGTGATTATACCATTCACAGCGTGTTTGTACACTTGGTTATCACAAGTGAAGCGGGGCAAACACGCTGTGAATGTGTGACTTACACTGACGATTTGCGAGAGCGATTTCAGCGAGGCGATTGTTCAATGCGCTCGTGGCGTGTGCGTCTCGAGCACGCTAGGTGAACGCAACGTGTTCGCTGAGTATGCAGAACGCGAGCGATTGATGTGACTGTACAAGAGAGAGTGAGACAAGCGAGTGTACAACTTTGTAAAAACGCGGCGATCACGTCACGTAGTCGCAGCTACCTCGTTTCGCACCCGCGGGGAGCCCGCTGCGCTTTCGCCTCGCTTTGAAATCGCTCGCAAATCGCTAGTGTGATAAGACCCTAAGAGCAGGAGCTCTCGATAACGTCCGAGACACGGGCGAAGTCGGAAATTTTTGTGTGTACGTGTATTATGTGCTGACGCTATTCTTCACGCACACATTCACAACGTGTTTATACACTCGGTTACCACAAGTACAGCGTGCGTTGCTTCGTGAGATACAAATATTGTATTTAGATAATAAAACACAATGCCTCTGTGTCTGTTTGTCCGTTAGTGCCGTTATAACAGAATCACATATCCGATTTTCATAATTAGGGTTCCGTACCCAAAAAGTACCAACGGGACCCCATTAATAAGGCTCCGCTGTCCGTCCGTCTGTCACAGAGCTATATCTTTTAAGCCGTAACAGTTAGACACTTGAAATTCACAGAGTGTCTACTACTATGTCCGCTATAACAATGAATAATAAAAAAGTTAAAAATTAAAAGCGGTCCCTTTTGTATTAGGTATCGAGAGTACATTAATACAAGCTTACTGGAAAGAATTTAAACGTTTTAACTCTCTCTGTACACATTCCTAAGAACATTACACGCATCCACAAAACCAGAAACGTGTTTTTTTTTCTGTGATTTATGATTTACACATTGTATTTTTTTAAGAGGATACCGAGCGCACAGTGGCGCCCTCATCGTTTCTTTGGTGATTTCTTTTACTTTAGAATGACAATACAGAAAATAAACACGTTAAATTGTGCTCTTAACAATGTAAAACTACTCTTTGTAATAATAATAACGTATCTTGTGGAGCATAACGTAACGTACTTACTTTCTGCATTTTTACAGTGGAACGGAACCCTTCGTGTGCAATTCCGACTCGCACTTGACCGCTTTTAAGTTTCAAGCAGCACCTAATAATAATGAAAAATAAATAAATATTCTTCCAAAACTGACTAATCGACTATAATATTAGTTAAGGCAACTAATTCTGACTAATTTTAACTATTATAAACATCTAGCTCCTATAAATATAACTACGCGACTTAAACAAATGGTCGACTAGTCAGTTATTTTTAAGTTTAAGACAGTACTTCTATAGAGGTATTCTTTATGCTATGCCCGGTTACTGAGGCCATGTAGGGCATGCATTCCGGAGTTCCGGAATTTCGCAATTCCGGAATTCCGTAACAATTTTTCTGATATTTCAATTCCGGAATTGAGAGGAGTAGTATCGGAATTCCGATATTTATAATGTGTTGATATTTTGATTATTATTTTATCTAAACGCAACCAAACTAGTCTGTGGAACTTTCCACAAGTCGCTAGACGGCCGGGCCGCTAATTAGAGTAATAAGGGAGAAAGATGTTTAATTTTTTATTAAAAATGATTAAATGACTGATATAATTATAAATCTTGTTTGATTTGAAACAAACTTTAAAAGTTACTAGTTCCGGAATTTCGGAATCAGATCTCCAGTATTGGAACTCAGTTCCGGAATTGAGAACCTTCCGATATTGCATGCCCTAGTCTACAGTACGGATGTTGCGAATTCAGATTTTTTTTACCTTTTGGCCGCCATAGTCATGTATAGAAACAGATTAATAAAGATGGGACACTCTGAAAAATCATTTAAGGCTTTGACTGCCAGACAACAGACACAATAGAAAAACTATTGTTAGCGGTCACCGGTGACCGCGGTGGTAGTCAATGTGTTAAATAAAAAGCGACTCTGTTATGACACAATAAAGTGCAATTTCAGTCACACAACCATGACAAACACAGCAGGTTTGATGATTATTTCAACAATAATTCTGTTCGTTGGCTTCCTTAAATACATAACTATTATTAAACACGTTCATCTGTAAGTACGCTCGCTCATAATCAGTGATAGGACATTCGGATTAATATTTACCTAAAGTTAATTTTTGGCTAAGAAATTATGGAAGCGGCTTCTTAGTTTTTTATTCTTAGTAAAAATCCCAGGATTCCAGAAAATCCGGGAATGCTCAACTAATTGGATAGATGGTATGGAAATGACGCCACCTGCACACATGCAGGTATAATTTTCCATCTCACTCGCACTCTTGCAAAATGCTTATCAGCCTTCATTATGAACCTTCATATGAACAACGGTGACAACGCTCTTAACACCGCGTAAGTAACCTTACTTACGCGGTGTTTTTAGAGCAGTGGCGCTAGTGGACCGGTGACAACCCTCTTAACATAAAAAAATAATATACTGTAAAAAAAAACGAAAGTCAAGGCACCGAGTTGTTTGTCTGTGTGTGGAGGAAATAAAGAAAATTACTTATCTTAAAATAACTTACGTCTGCTATGCCAGTTTGGCAATCTACTTTACAGCATTAGCATTCGATTTTATAGTCAAAAAACCGGCCAAGTGCGTGTCGGACCATGCACAATAAGGGTTCCGTAGTTGGTATGAATTTATCCCAAGAACAAAATTAACAAAAACATGTTCTTCCATACGGAATGTATGGGAGAACATGTTTTTCAACTGTAAATGTAAGTTGGTTGACTATTACTCGGTAACTTGTGACGCCTACACTGTGATAGTTTTCCTTTTAACTTCGTTATATATACTACTGCTGTGATTTTTTTTACATATCCAAGTACAACCATTTAACTGACAGGGGGGAGGGGGACTTGACTCTAACAAAAATTAGCACTTTAAAGCCTAATATTTTAGAAACGGATCCCTTAATCGAAAAATTGTTTTCACAAACCCACAATATTTTCGAAAGACCCATCTAACAATACCTCACCCATAGGGTAGGTGAAAAAAAAAAAAAAACCCACTTTACATGAACAGGAGGTACCCTAAATAACAATTTTTTTCATGATTTTATTTTACCACTCTGTCGGCGTGATTAATATGTATACCCATGCCAAATTATAGCTTTCTAGTACTAAGAGTCTCTGAGCTAAGCTGGGGACAGACAGACGGACGGACGGACGAACATGGCGAAACTATAAGTGTTCCTTGTTGATCACGGAACCCTAAAAAGTACTAAACTCATCAACTCCGGAATAGTCAACACCTGAACATAAGTAAATATACATTTGATTCTATAATCAGAACTCTAAATTCGTCAATAATGGAATCGCGGGATTCTTTCGATACAAAATTGCATTCCATGTTAGCCAACACCTCAACTTTTGGTTAATATGCGTCCGAATATCCCATCACTGCTGATAACTCATGAAAAACTTACTCGATTTACGAGAATATTCTATATTAAAGGTATAGGGCTAAGTTTATGTCAATATTAGTAGCATTTTGCTGAGATAGGGGCTTTTTTGGCCTCGTACAGTTTATTTTAGTGTCGTTAATAAATATTTATTTTTATTTATTTTCTTTTGTCAATTATAGAGATATAGTTATTTCAACAGTATCCCTTGTCTATTCTTATTGTTATAACTCGCGAACCGATACCCGATTTACCTACATGGTTTTTGTTAATAGAGTATATTCACTAGCTCAGTTTACTCGAATATTAGTACCATATCACTGCAATATTTATTTGTATGTTTATAAATGTCGCAGCATTTTGCTGAGGTTATTCTATAATTACGATATTATTTGTTTCTTTCCCGCAGCATTATGCTGAGATAGGGGTACTTTTGGCCTCGTACAGTTTTTTATTCACTGGCTATTTTCAGAGTCAAAAATAAACACTTTTCTTTATCTATTTCTGTTTGCAGCTATAGTTTTTCTTTTGAAGCTAGTATATATATCTATTTATACGTATGTAGTGTCTCGACATCAGCTATACATCGGCACCGCGAGATGTTGATGTTATTTCAATAGTTTCTCCTGCTCGTCCGCGCGCGCGTACACGTCGCCGTTACGCGCCTCGGGGGACGTGCGCGACGCGAACGAGGAACGTGTGTGCGGGGACGCGGACACGGGGAGCGGGTGCGGGGATACCTGGGGAAAAATAAAGGCATGTTATTTATATGTTTTTAGGTTAATTATGAGCCATACAAAATTGATTCCGATGGATTTTGTATACCTACATGACAGTGTTTTAGGATTTTATTAAACTTTAGAATCTGTCACTTAAAAACTGTTCCGTGAAGTAGTAAAAAGTCGTTGTGTATAACATTAATTGAGGCGTCTAATTGCAAACCCCGCTAAAACGATTTTTCTGGATATTGAGTTATTGATGAGTTTTAAATTCAATAAAATGTAATCGCACTCCTTGGTGCACGACACATTTACACAAGTCTCCATTGGTCCGCCATACTATTCGTAAGGTCACTTAGTGCAAAAGCAAGCGCTGTGATTGGTTGTTTTCGTTCTAGAGGAATTTGAATTTTACCCATGCCATTAAGTGGATTTTGTTACCAAGCATAAGGTTGGAAAATCGTTTTAGCGGGGTTTGCAATTAGACGCCTCAATTATGGTGTAAATTGACTTATATATTTAAAAAAAAATGTTCGGTCCAAATAGCCTTTTAATTAAAATAGTGTATCAAATTTAATAACGCATTCAGAAAACTGATGGGGTTGCCATGGCATTGTAGTGCGTTAGGAATGTTTGCGGTGGCGCGTGTAGATTATTTTTACACAATAATGCGCAAGCGCACAGCATCGATGGTGACTCGAGACATGGCCAGCCCTAACAGGGTTCTGAAAATGATTGCTGACAGAGTGGACTGTCGTATCGTGTTCTTTACTAACACTTAGTTTTAAGGACAATTTTACCAACCCTATATGAGCCTTGGCTCGAAATAAAGAATTTTAATAGATTTATTTCGAACAGCGAGCAAACTTCAGAAACTTTAGAGTTAATAAATAAAATAAATCGAATCGAATTTGTTTCGGTATATTGTATTGAAATCAATTCGATAGAAAGTGCCGAATGTAGTCTAATTTGCGTTAGACACCAAAAATCTTTCTAAAATCTATACTGGTGACCCCGACGTGATCTGAACTATTATTATGACGTGATGTGACTATTGCGCCATGCAGGATCAGAAGGTTGCGTTGGATCAGAACTTCTATACTATTATAGAAGTATGAGGAACAGTGTGTAAAGTTCACTCAAAGTCAAAAGGGAGGATCCTCCCACCAGAGGGTGTCCTGTCTGGTGAGCAACTGCCCGACGGTTGGTTTCGGGATGTTGTATATATGCTAGTCGCGCGGTAAACTCTGATTGCGCGATGCAGGATTTGTGACGTCTTTGATGCGTAGTTCACATGAGGCGTTGTAGTTGACGTCATTTATGTTCGCGTGCCTCGCTAAGCGAGCCGCGCTTCGGCTGCGGGACAGGCCGCGGTGTCCGAGGCTGTTGACAACTTCGCCACAATGACAGCGATGGGGAGAACAACAAGGAAAATGTATTATGTATTACCTGTCTTGAAGGAGTCTTATGTTCACCGCTGATGCTTATATCTTCGTCTACGGATTGCAATAACTGTAATAGAAGGAAACACCATTATTTTACCAGCCTCATTTAAGGCCCAGATATATGCCAGTGACCTTGAGTGGTTGGCTTGTGCGTTCTGTACTGAGCTCACGCAACGCGTCGTACGTCCAGCCAGTAATAGGACTCGCCCATCCAGGAGCGCTGTCCCAAATAAGACACATTATTAATTTATAATACATAAAACAAAAGGTATTTTAATAAAACACGTATACTAAAAGATAAATAACACTAGTTTACAAAAAAAAAAGTTTTTTTTTTTTTTTTTTTGTTCATGAATTGAAACATTATTTATGTAGGCTATGGCTATGGACGGTAATTAAAAAAATATTTTATTTTTCGTAGCACGTCACAATTCTGACATATTTTTAAACACGTTTATCGTTCTATTTTGTAAACAACTGTGTCATTCAAAAGTCTTATTTTTTATATAAAAATGTCATCAGAGTGTGTAAACTACATCCAAATCTATTTTGTTATGTTTGTGGGAGAATTGTTCAGTTAAATCGTGCAAAAAACAAAACCATTGCAAGAAGCCTATTTACATTATTTTGGGCTTTTCGGTTTCAAATAAACATACAAATTGGGTTCCTCATGTGATTTGCACTAATTACAGATTGGTCATCAACTCCTGGTATTCAGGTAAAAATAGATCACTGAAATTTGGTAAACCAATGATATGGAGAGAGCCAACTAACCACGTAACCGATTGTTACTTTTGTTTAACAAAAACTTTTGATTTTAACTCAAAAAATAAAATCATAAAAAAATAAAAATTGTAAATATGTCACAAAATTTTTTTTTTTTGCAATCCCTTTTAGATTTTTTCCGGAAATCTTGGTAGTGTGAGTGATGAACACGGTGACCTGAACACGGTGACCGATTTCACCAAGATTTAAAATCATTTGAGTAAAATTATCAAGTTTTTTTTAAACCAAAATATG
Source organism: Dryobota labecula (assembly GCA_947523025.1). Lineage (NCBI taxonomy): Eukaryota > Metazoa > Arthropoda > Insecta > Lepidoptera > Noctuidae > Dryobota > Dryobota labecula. The sequence goes on from OX383312.1 coordinate 11,383,874, forward strand.
CTAGGTGACTATTGTTGGTCTGTTGTGAGAGATACAGATGAAAATGGGCAAAAATTACCCATATTTAACGGTCTATTGTTTATTTAGATGTAGTTTTTTTGTATAAATCTTCTTAATAAATATTTCAAAAAACTGACGTGCTGGTTTTTTTTTTTTCGAGATATAGATTACTACCTAAATAAATACACGCAGGCATAAGATGCTTAGTTATCGAAGAACGCTACTCTAAAAAATATACTCTACTCAACTTCTATAATTATTCCATTATAACGAAACTTTTAATACCCTACAAGTAAATATCGATAAATATTTTACCCAAAATTACATTAAAAAAACCCATCAATTCTGATTCCTCTCCAGCATTTTAATAATCCTAGAAAGCTGCACCAACATCAGCTGCTCAGTCTCAACTCTCCTCTTTTCTAACTGCAGTCTCTCTTCCCTCCACTCTCTCTCACAATCTAAGTCTCTCTCAAACCCTATAAACTTTTCATATCTCTCTAAATGTTCTAAATGACGGTCGTTCGACTCAATTTCTTGCTGAATCGATTTGTAATCGATTTCGTTGGGTTTGTAATCGATTTCGAAGAGGGAATCTTCTTGATTAGGAGGGGAGAGGTCGTGGATTGTAAGGAGGGAGGAATCTGTGTGGAATGTAGTTGTTTTCTTTTTTTTGCAGTGGTCTGATTCTGAAGTAAATACGCGTCTATTTAAACCAAGGATTCCTTCATCAGATCACCAAATGATTATTTCTGAATGATTTGCATTCAAAAATAATCATTTGGTGAACTTTGGCTTGACTTGTTGATGAAAATACATAAACCGCTATATGTATGCCTATAATAATTGAGGAGTCCCCTGAATTCCTCATGGATCCCACCCTCAGAACTTCATTTTGATAAAAATGGGACCAATTTGGAAGTATACCATTTCAAAAAAAAAAATATATATATATATAGATTTGTTTACAAACGACGGAGTTCTGAGGTAACAAACATACTAAAAAAATACATCCAAATGGTGTATTCCCGCTGTCCCCACCGCCCGTGTCCTCATTAATGGAAATTCTCATAAAATGGCGATTTTAAAGGTTCCATTTTCCTTTAAAAATTTATAAATAATAATTAAAAAAATCAGTACTTAAAAGAAAATGGAACCCCTTTTTTTGCTATTTTATGAAAATTTCCATTAATGGGGACACGGGCGGTGGGGAGAGCGGGAATACACTATCTAGTAGTACTCCACTATAGTACTTTTTAACCGACTTCTGAAATTAGAGAAGGTTCAATTCGATTGCGTTTTTCACAAAAAGCTCTACTTGGTAACATTATGTTATTAAAACACTTACCACGAACTGTAATGTCATCAGAATTTTTACTCAAAACATTTTTCTTGAACCAAAAATTGTTTTGTACACATTCAGCACAATCATTGGCGTCCACATCATTCGCCGGATGTTTGGGCAAACTTTCAAAATTCACTTTACCATATTTTTCGTAGTTGGCCCAACATTTGGCTGAGTCACAAGCATTGGCGTAGGATTTCGATGGACCAGTTTTCGTCAATTCGATATGAGATTTGGTTGTAACTCCAAGATTGGTTTTTGAGGGGTCAGAATGTGCCCAATATTGGTTGGGTTTGGGCAAATATTTGTCTGAGTTAGCGTCCAATTCGGAGGTTGGATAGTTATGTGGTATTTGCATCAATTCTATGAAGTTGAATCTTGGGGGTAACTGTAAGAGCTAAAATATTATTTGTTACTAAGATTTAGGCCAATTTGCACAACAAATCACTAAGTGCATTTAAAAGCGTTCATCCCGCGCGGGCCGGCAACGTCACATTTTTTGAGGTTTTTCGTGTTTTTTTTTATTATTAATTATTTAATTATTAATTATTTAATTATTATTTAATTATTATTTAATTATTAATAATAATTATTTTTTACGTTTTTTGCAATTTGCAGTGTCAGGTTGTATGTTGATTAAAATATGATGTCGCGATCGTAACAATTATGACTTTACAGAATTAAAATCACTAAAATCAGGAATACAACTCCGTAAGTTAGAATTAGCCTCAAATGTCCTGATTTCATGAAATAGTCATTCAATAGAATAATATGAACTTAGAGAGTTGTACTGATGATTTTTAGGGTTCCGTAACTCAAAAGGAAAAAACTGAACCCTTATATTATTATTACTGAATTTAATATTTTTGACATTTCCATACCTAATATTTGGCTAATTTGCAATTTGAATTTTATCATATTTTATTTTATTCAATGTTATATCTAATAATCTAACCAAAACCCTGAAAATGTATTTGTACGCCGGAAACGACAGATTATTATGAAATTTAAAAAAATTATGTAACAACACTGTAACAATATTCTGACTAATCAATGGACTAGTACTATTATTTATTTATTAACAAAGTTTAAAGTAATCATCTTAGAAATCTAAATCATCTTGATCTATCTTTATGTTAGTAATCCTATATTTTTAGGATCACTCTTGTGTCTGTCTGTCCGTCCCTCTGTCACAGCCGATTTTCTCCGAAGCTACTGGGCCGAATAAGTTGAAATTTGGTACACATATGAACTTCTGTGACCCAAACATGGACGTGTAACGTAAATAAATTAATTTTATATAATTCATATATTAACCTTTTGATCGCCACGTCAAAAAAGCAAAAACATGCCCTCGGCGCCAAAATACTGTTGCGCGCCTCAATTAATGCCTGGTACATCGTGACAAGTTTAAGTACTACTAGCGCCATCTAGTATCGAATAGCAGAACTAATGACCACTAGCGCCATCTAATATCGAGTAGCCAAACTAGTGGAGTCAAGAATTTTCTAGAAGGCTCAGTGCTAGAACTTTCCAGAACTATCGACATCTGGTCAGTCGGGGCCGGTATGTACTCGAACATTCTAGATGTTTCTACAGTAGAAGGTTCCGGAACTATCTAAGGACTATATAAGGCCGGTATGGACCGCGACCCGAGACAGTCGAACAACAAGCGATCATAGAGTGCGACTTTAAAGTAATCAGTAGTGCAGTTGTGCTTTATAATTAGTGTTTTGAGTTGTTATCAGTGCTCTTTAGTTAGTATCATTTTTGGTTTTTAAATATGAATTCGTCCTTTCGAGTTTTTCTCATCTTATGCTAATACATACATGAAATATAAAGAAATAAGTTCAACTAATATAAATTAGGATGAGTCAAGGAACATAATTAGCAAAGGAAATAAAAAAACAATGTTGTTTAATGAGCTTTATGTACAGATATACTATATAAAAATAAGTCGGGTTTTCCTTCCTGACGCTATAACTCCAGAACGCACGAACCGATTTCCACGGTTTTGCATTCGTTGGAAGGGTCTTTGGCTCCGTGAGGTTTATAGCAGTTTTTTTTTTTTTAATGGTTTTTACGAAAAATTAGGGTAGGGTAGAGTAGGGTAGGGTAGGTAGGTAGGTAGATAGGGTAGGGTAGGGTAGGGTAGGGTAGGGTAGGGTAGGGTAGGTAGGTAGGGTAGGGTAGGGTAGGTAGGTAGGGTAGGGTAGGTAGGTAGGTAGGTAGGTAGGTAGGTAGGGTAGGTAGGGTAGGGTAGGGTAGAGTAGTGGAGTTTATACTATAGCTTTTGACAGAACGAAGTCTGTCGGGTCAGCTAGTTTACTTATAAAAGTCTTATCATGTAGTCGTGACCGTGGCGTGCTGGGCACATTTTAGTTTGTCATCTATACATGACTGTGGCGGTCAAAAGGTTAAAATTTGATATGGCCGCGAATCATATTTAGATCAACATAAAACTTGATACTGTCCTGAAAATTGGAAAAAACGCAAGAAAATTTAAATTTCACGAGGTACCTTGACGCTTACACCTTAATAGAAATGTCAAACAAACGGGTAACTAACGTGACAACGGACGAGTTAGATAGAGTTAAATTGAACCTTATTATTAGTGGAAGTAGATCCTAAATCGTCTGTGTTCCTGGTGGCGACCGTGCTGGCAGATTTACTTATCAGTTTCTTAGATATGAGAGATAATGGAAGGTTTCCACTTGATCTGCTCGAGTTACATAAGTGCTGGAATAGGATAGGAAAGGTTAGGATAGGAATACAGGATGTAAGAGACAACCCTCCGTAGACTGATAGAGTGAATTCAGTATATCATACTAAGAAGACCATACATGAAATTATTTCAGGAACATTATGGGAATCCAATAAACCTGAATTGTTTTATTACCTCACACGCAATGTATCGTTACCGTGGCACAATGCACGTAGCGAACAGCAGCAGAGCGAGTGAGTTCGATGAATTCTGTAGCTAGGCAGACAGTGAACAGCTGATTTCGCGCGTCGTTTGTTAGAGTATTTCAACGTCCATTGCTGGTTTTTTATTTTAGCTGTTTTATTTACATAAATAGAGTACTTCGTACAGAAAATGTAACTTTCCATTAAGATGAAGGAATCGTAACAGAAAAAATTCAAATTTTCCTGAGCAAATTTCCAGTGGAATATGATTCAAAATAAGGAGCTGAATGCACCCACCCTGTTAGTTTGCGGAGGACTGTCCCTTACATCCTGTATAGGACAATAACCGAAACCAGAGTAATTTAATTTAGCCCGCGCTTTGTCTTCAGACAGATACTCGTTCATAGTGAAAATGTAATTTTTCAAATTAATTTCAATAACTTACATTGTTATTTTTGTTCATTACATATTATTTGTTTACTACTTAATAAAAATAAATAAAAAATATTACCCGTACTCAGTAAAAATATAATTAAAATGGCCACCATTTCTAAACAGTAGGTGCAAAATGATTTATACTAGATTTGTCTGACACACTATATACAGGAAAAGTTTTTAATCAATGCTCAAATTTGACAAATTAGTCTTAAACGTGTTTTATTATACACCTATTTCTTATTTTGATGTCTTAGTACAAAAAAATTAAGTTATCGTTAACGAAAGATGTTTATTTTGAAACTGGTATAATGGATACTCGCCGCGCAACGCGCCGCGGCGTGGTCAGTGAAGCGGAACGCAGTAGTAGGTACTTATCAGCTGTGCGCTCGCCCATTGATATTATTACGAATAGATTGTATCCATATTGTGCTGATTTCAAGTAGGACCAAAAAAAAAAGGATTGAACAAATTATGGAAATGTGTTCTATTACTGATACTGAACCACCAAAAAAAAATTGCGCATGTTTAAAAACTTATCCTGTATAGATAGACGCTTACCTTATCAACCTCAGTGTCAAATTGTTCGTTGGTAGCGCCTTTGGATAGAGCACCCTTTTCCATCAGGGTAGCGCGTTTGGCTGCTAGATGGAGTGATCTGGAAATACATAGAGAAAAAAATATTGGTAAAGGTATGTTGCAAGTTCTTCAATGTTTTTTTTTTTTTTGTTTTTTTTTTTTTTCATTGTGTATTTTGAAAAAAAGCGGTGAAATGCAAGTCGGATTCGCACATGAAGAGTTCCATACCACCGTACAATATTTAATATTAAATACTTAGGTAAGTAAATAAAAAACATTTCTTGTATGGTCCCCTTTAATTTTTAACTTTATTAAATTTTATTATTTGTTTTTATAGTAGTACCTACACACTCTGTTAAAATTTCAAGTTTCTACCTATTACGGTTGAAAAAATACAGTCCTGTGACGGACGGACGGAACCCTAAAAAAGATCAAGATCAGACAAAATGTGGTGTTTTTGTTGAAAACACAAATAATGTAGTTTTAGATTCTCCAAAATCGAGTTAATTGCCTTTGCCCACTTTGCTTCTGTGTCAATAATTCACCATGTATAATCATATTGCCATACGACATGGTATGCCTTTTGGGCACTTTTCCTTTTGACAGAGATGCGGACGAGTTTTTTGATGCCCTATAATTATTTCACCTCCTTTTTTATATACTTGTACATATTATTATTAATATTTTAAGACTGTAAGGGCCTCTTTCACCAACCTCAAGTATAGTGTCGAGTAGGCTAATCTCCAGTTTAATTCCCCCGTAACTTCACGTCCGAATTTCACGACATTCGAGTAGCACTACTCATAAGATGAACTGACCTGTAACTTACTTGCCACGTCGTCCACCAATTAGAGTGAGAACTGCAATGACGTTCGACGAGTGATATTGACGTAATATTGAACATATGTAACGTATGTTTTGATACGTCATACACTTAAGCAATAAGTTATTACTCGAAGCTTTTTCTTCGCTTGTGAAATTGACAGAAGATACTCGTTACTTTTACTTGCCAATTAACGTTAATCGGGAAGTTACTAATCAACACTTTACTGGAGATGGTGAACAAGGCCCTTAGCTGTTTAAATGATGTAAATATTATATTCCACAAATACATAATTATGCTCATCTACATCGTGCCGATACCGGGAATGTAACACTTACCGCTTAACAGTTAAGTAGAAGAGCTCTGTGATGGCTCTCACAGAATAATCTGGCACGAACGTATGACGTAGCATGGAATCCATGTTGATGTTCTGCAGAGAACCCATGGCTGAGGGTGTTGGGGATTCAGCTGTTAAACAAATGGTACAATATTAAAATGGATGATATCTAAAAAAATACTGGAAAGCAGACAATACATAAAAAACCGGCCAAACGCGTCTCAGACCACACACAATGAAGGGTTCCGTAGTTGGGATTAATTTATCCCAAGAACAAAATTAACATTGTAGTTGAAAAATCAGTTCTCCCATACATTCCAACTGAAAATGTAAGTTTGCAAGCAGAATATTGAGAGATGTACCATGTTATTTTAAGACCATAGACTTCTTATAGGGTTTCCTGTAATCTATAAGTAAAGAACTATTTTCTTTATTTTTTTTTTCAAAATTTTAGGCTCTGTACTTTTGGAGATAAGGGGGGGAATGGTAAATGTTCATCTAATTTCTTAAATAACTTTAAAAGTATTTCTTTTAAAATTATAAAAAATATATATCTAAAATACTCACAATAAGAACTATCATTTAATATGTCACACGGTACAGTTTGCAAAACATTTTTTTATTTTGTTGTTTGCTCCTAGAAGTTACCAAATATCATTTATTTATGTTAAACGTCCGTGTTTGTGTCACGGAAGTTCATATGTGTACCAAATTTCAACTTAATCGGTCCAGTATATTCGGAGCAAATTGGTTGTGACAGACAGACTCACGAGTGATCCTAAAAGGGTTCCGTTTTTTCCTTTTGAGGTACGGAATGAATGAATGAATGAATGAAATGCACCGACCCCAGCGAAAATCTTGTTATGGTAAATTGATTCCTAGGTTCCTGGGCTCTGTCTTGCATAGGGTCGCAGCATAATGCTGAGCGATAGCCATTTTGCGTGGATGTGACGCATTTTTCCCCCATAGTTTTCAATATTTTTTTTTACCGCAAATAAACGTTTTTCTTTCTTTCTTTCTTTCTATATTGCCTAGTTTTTTGGTTAAGCAATCTTGGTATTTTAATTTGATGGATTTGCTGTTCATCATCATCATTCATCATTTCAGCCGACAGAGCTGGACTGGAGCTGGACATAAGCCTCTCCCAATGGGGGGGTTTGCCATAATCGCCACGCTTGGCAGGCGGGTTGACGATCGCAGTATGGTTTAAAAATGCATAGAAAACGCTGCTGCCCGTTCTCTAGTAAGTCCCTTAGTCGCCTTTTACGACATCCACGGGAGGAAATGGGGTGGTGTTATTCTTTACGTCCGGCACCACACGGTACATTACAGTACGATACGATTTTGCATCACGGTACGATTTGCTGTTGAGTGCGGCATAATAGCATTATTTATCCACCTAGCATTTTGCCTAAACCAGCTGCCGATGATGAAAATAGCATGATATCGTTGGCAAAACGCAGCTTGGTCAACCTTTTATGCTGGAACAATATATGCTGATCATAAAACATGCGACATACGTACCAACTCCCACATTCTGCGTGAGCGCCTGCACGCCGAAGTAGGTGAAGGGCCCGGCCTCAAAGACCAGGTTCTCGCGCCCCACCGTCACCTCCACGCGACCCTCCAGGATCAGCACGAAGTAGTCCACCTGGAATACGAGTCAATAGTAAATAGGGTGATGATATAGAGGTATGAGGAACAGGGTGTAAAGTTCACTCATACTCATGGAAAAGGGAGGATCCTCCAACCAGACGGGTGTCGTGTCTGGTGGGCAACTGCCCGACGGTTGATGTCGGGATGTTGTATAAATGCTAGTCGCGCGACATACTCTAATTGCGCGATGCAGGATTTGTGACGTCAGGTCTTTGATGCGTAGTTCGCATGTGGGGTTGTAGATGCTGCTACAATGATATCAGTATGTAAGTGTCCTTCTGCAGGACAATGGCCTTTTTCTCATACAGAGAAAGAAGGAAGGAAGAAAGAAAAATATTTGACTTGGAACACATGCAAAAAAATGAGCATTTTTAACTACCAAAATTGAGATATCATCATTTCAGCCGAAACACGTCCACTGCTGGACATAGACCTCCCCCAAGCACCGCCACCTCGACCGGTTTTGTGCTTCCCGCATCCAGCGGATTCCTGCGGCTTTCATAAGGTCATCCGTCCACCTTGTGGAAGGCCTTCCAACGCTACGTCTTCCGGTACGCGGTCGCCACTCCAGAACCTTTCGGCCCCAACGGCCATCTTTTCTGCGCGCAATGTGCCTTGCCTATTGCCACTTAACTTTGAAGTGGCAATTGTTCGAGCTATGTCGGTTACCTTGGTTTTCCTGCGGATCTCTTCATTTCTGATTCGATTACGTAGGGAAACTCCAAGCATAACCCTCTCCATTGCCCTTTGGGTGACTTTTAGCCTTCTAATAAGGCCCATTGTGAGCGACCACGTTTCAGTGCCGTAGGTCATTACTGGCAACACGCTAAATTATATGTGTGCGAAAACCAAAACAAAAAATAAATAAAGATAAAGACCTGTGCGACGCCAAAAAGGCTCTTATCTCAGCATAATGCTGCAATGTTTAAAAAAAAGAAAAAGAACTGCTCACCATTACCGAGTTTTTTTTTTTTAGGCAAAACAAACAGTACTGCCGTAGAACGGGGCTGTTTGGATTTTCAGGAGTTATTTGGAACAAAGCAATTGTAAGATTTGAGTTGACATAATCACATAAATACTACTCATATTTTCACACATCTTTGCGTCTTAAAATTAACTTTTAGAAAAATTAGGTATTACTAATAAAGTTCACAAAATTGTGTATTGTTTTTTGGATTTAATTGGGTCAAGGACCTGATCATTTTTTTTTTTTTTTTATGACGTTTTTACTCACGATCTTTTAAGATTACGAATTAAACTTTATTGCTTTTAATTTCATTAATCAGGTTGGGTTTTTAGTGGCCAGTCTATCGATCATAAAAAGTAGGTTGGGAGACTCATTTTCTACAAAATGAACGGCAAAGGTCTTTTGCGATTTCTGACTTTTCTATTACTCAAACCTCAGTTGATTTGGTCCGATTGAGTTTTTTGATACTTCATAAGAAACAGGATCGATTAGCGAAGGCCTCGCCTACGGCTCGGCCTTCTAACTCATACTCGAACTGCAATTGCCTATTTCCCGGCCTTTACAATAATGTACAATAATTATTCATAGGTATCAGCGCCCACCCTCGTTATCATTATAGCCGACGGTATTGTTTTATATACAGGGTGGATTTTTGAGACGGCAGTAAGGGTTGGGGTCCGTTGTAGTTGCAGAAAAACGGTTTCAGGAGACTGTCATAATTTTTTTTTTTTTTTTAATTTGATCCCGATTTATAGATCAATAAATAATAAAATGAATAATGTACCTTTGCAATAGCAAAGGCCGGGAAATAGGTAATTGCAGGTCGAGTATGAGTCTGAAGCCCGAGCTGTAGGCGAGGCGTAGGCTTCACTAATCCGAGACAGGCAATCGCCATTTCCGCCGAGGCATATATAATGCTTTTCTCAAAATAATGCATGGAAATATGACATACTTTCATGTATTTTTCTTTTGAATTCGCTGGAATCAGGTTTTACATTGCCAATTTGGCTTCTGATCTTAAATCTGGTGGAGTACAATCAATTTCCATTTCACACTCTGAACCGTGGGAATTCATTTTAATTAAATTTATATTTATTAAGTATGTAAATAACAAATTAAGACGAATTTTCAGCTTTGCCGCCAATTTTTTTTAATTTGTTCTGTCGGTTAAAGACATGTTATGCTGACCCTAAATAAATTGGGATAAGATTAAGAAAATGATGACTCACTGGCTTCCCCTGCTGGAACACGTAAGTGCTGGGATCCGTCTTGGTCTTCCCTTTGAGCTTGATGTGGTGGATCACGTCCTGTTTGAGTAGCCGGCGAAGGACTGTCTCCGAGATTGTATCTGGACGGAAGGCGTCTACACCTAGGGGCGAATAAATTTCAGTATTAAATTATTATAAATTTCACGCCTTAACCGCTGAACCGATCGTCATGAAATTTGGCTGAGATATAAGCCTGGGATATGGAGAAGACATAGCTTACTTTTTTACGCGATAACCGACATGCATGCGGGCGGAGCCGCGGGCAAAAGCTTGTAGTCTATAAATTCCTTATTTTTAGGCCATTAATAACTAAAGAAACCTGAACAGATTAAAAACAATGTTTACGTAAGCATAGGAAAGGGGGGTATGAACTTTGCTTACTTTTGCTGAAAAGGGGGAGGTGGGGGTTCAGATTTACTAAAATTCTACTTACGTAATACTTGAATGGTTCCCAAGCCTTAAATAAAGTAATTTTAACCTTACTACTCAACACGCAAACCTACGACCCAGCATAATGCTGCTCATAGCAAGAGCCCTGCGCTCGCGTTCGATATCTTCATGATCTTTAAGAGACAGGTCTAAACAAAATCAAACTGGTTGCTAATTTAATTGTATAATTTTTATGACATTAATTTTATTTTCTGTGATTAATATACTTTAACCCACACACTGACTTATTATTATGTAATTTTTTTTTTAATGAAAATCATATACAATGTTTGCAAATAATATGTGAGCACCATGTATGTATCTATCGCATTTATTAATTTGTCTGTCATTACTTCACTTTTCATTATTTTTACCTACTGTGGTATAGTAATTTTATTCTATACCCAAAGTCTCTAATTCAGATAATTTATGTAAACAAAGTAATGTCAAGAAATGTCACTGTCAAAATGACAGGACAGTGGTGCAAAACATTTATCCATTAAATGTTTTTGTAAATAATCATCGATAAAATTAAAGTGAATTAATTATAAGAACTATGCAAACAAAATACTGTTGCCAAACAATGTTTTATGTAGTGTGTCGGAGACACAGCCTATGATCGTCATAATCAGCCCTTTTAAGTCCACTGCTAGACGTAAACCTCCCAAAATCGATTTCCTCTCGAAACAGTTTACAGCCGTTTTCGTCCAACATGTGGCTAGATAAGAATCAATAAGAATCTATGAATGAGAGTTGTAATATTAGTGTTGTTGAAGATTTAAAAAAAATTAAAAGGTTTGGATCTCCTGCATTGTTACCAGTATCATAAAATATTTTATACCAGAAAATCTCATTTTTTTAATAACTTACTTTAAAACCGAAAATTTATAAAAATAATTACGGTATGATTATTTTTTTATTATTATTTCTTAAAATCAGTACTTAAAAGAAATGGAACCTTTTTTTTTTCGCCATTTTATGTGAATTACCATTACGAAGATTTTTTTTTGATATGTTATGTTATGTTTTTTTTTGATATGTTATGATATGTTATGTTTTTAATTTAATGAAATACAGTAAAATTATTCCACTTTTCAAATCCAGGGACAGCAAAGACACTAATAATTATAGACCCGTTTCGATTTTGCCAGTTTTCAGCAAGGTGTTTGAAAAAGTAATGTTAAATCAAATGCTCAATCACTTTAATTGTAATAACATCCTACACGATCAACAGTATGGTTTCACCAAAGGACGTTGCACATCCGATGCTGGGGTCACTTTATTAAAACACATCTATAAGGCATGGGAAGATGCACAAGATGCAATAGGCATCTTTTGCGACTTATCAAAGGCATTTGATTGCGTGAATCACGAAACACTGCTCTTGAAACTTGAACATTACGGACTGGGTAAACTTGCGCTTAGCTTAGTAAAATCATATTTGAATAATAGATTGCAGCAAGTTCAAATAAACGGTGTTAATTCATTGGGTTTAAAAGTCAAAATGGGTGTACCGCAGGGCTCAATACTGGGTCCGTTCCTCTTTTTAGTATATATAAATGATTTACCTTATTTACTGAAAAACCGACCCCAAATGGTGTTATTTGCTGATAATACATCACTGATTTTTAAAGTAAACAGACATGCCCAGGACCTTGACGACGTAAATAACGTTATGATTAAGGTCCATAATTGGTTTACTGTAAATAATTTGGTATTAAATGAGAAGAAAACTAAATGCATAAGATTCGCTTTACCGAACGTTAGAAGTAATGAATGTCACGTTGTATTGAATAAGGAGATACTAGAATTCGTCGAAAAGACGGTTTTCCTGGGGATTACGCTTGACTCAAAACTACAGTGGGGTCCTCACTTAACATCACTTGCAGGGCGGCTAAGTTCAGCCGCTTACGCTGTTTGGAAAATCCGCCAATTAACAGACGTGGATACCGCGAGACTGGTCTATTTTAGTTACTTCCATAGCATCATGTCTTACGGTATTTTGCTGTGGGGACGAGCTGCAGATGTTGATTCCATCTTTATTCTGCAAAAGAGGGCTGTCAGAGCTATCTACAACCTCCGCAAACGCGAATCTCTGAGAGAGCTGTTTAAAAAAATTAACATTATGACGGTACCTTGTCAATATATATATGAAAATATTATGTATGTTCGAAAAAATCTACACCTTTTTAGTAAAATAAGTGACAGGCATAATTATAACACTAGAAATAGGAACAAATTAGATCAACCACGCTTCAGATTATCTAAAGTACACACTTCTTTTATGGGGTACTGTGTAAAATGTTATAATAAAATACCACTCGATATTCTTCAACTAAATGAGAAGAAATTTAAAACGTGCATTAAACGCACACTATGCAGACAAGCATATTATAAGTTGGATGATTATATCGTAGATAAAAATGCTTGGCTAAATGCTGGTCCTGCTCCACTGCCACTTGGGCTCACTAGATAAAATTTGAATACTTGGAAGTTGCTTCCCCCTTTTTTATTTTATTTTATTTTCTGACATTACGAACTTAATGTTTATTTTGTTTTTATTTAAGCATGTTTTTATTGATGAATACTCCAATAGATAATAATTATTTTCTTTTTTGGTAGTAAATTTTTATTAATCTCTCAAATACATTGCAAACTATAGTTCTGTATAATTTAGCAGCATTTTTTTCAATTTTGTAAATGTGAATACCATGGAGTCGTTTACTATGTTATTATAATTTATGTTGACTTGAAAGAGCATGGCAGTTGAGAGTATGTCATGCTCACTTAAATGTTTCACTGATGGTGGCGCGTGTGTTGGATCATTCGGTTCCCTACAAAATGGTTGAGCTGGATGGTGCTGATCCATGCGTCATGTTCGTGAACGGGCGCCGTCAGTTGGGACTGGTCATCTCTTGACTGCCAGGGCTTATTTTTAATTTGTAATTTTATATTTTGAATTGTTTTATTAGTTTTTACATTGTCTCACATATAGAAGCAACAAGAATAATGTACCCAGGATTATGTAATATCTTGATTTAAAAGAGTGTCCTTGGAGTTTCTTGTCCGTTCTTCTCCATAGTGATCTACGTATTGGAATGGGCATCTAGCTTCAACTTGCCGACTCTGACTAACTGACCGTCTCTTTGACAATTCAAAAGTGCCTGTAAATGGTTTAATTGAAATAAATGCTTTGAGTTTGAGTTTGTTATCCCCTTTGTTTACATAAATTATCTGAATTTGAGACTTTGGGTAGGTACATCGTCTTCACCTATAATTATTAATTAATGAATAAAAACTATTGTTAGCATTTTAAAAGAGTAAGTATGGAGTTTCTTGCCCATTCTTCTCCATACATAATCTTCTACCTTTTGGAAAGGGCAACTAGAATAAATTAACTATTTTTGTAATTTTTGACGTTCAAATATGTCTTATATGTGCTTATTTCAAATAACTGATTTGACTTTGACTTTGGTCCTCCGTTACGTAATGCCCTAGGTATTTTAATTGTATAATTGCATAACACATGTGTGAGAACTATATACCTACTATAAAGTTACCATTTACTGAGTACGTCTTTCATTGACTTGAATGTGCCCTGGCTGCTGAGAGTATGTCATGCTCACTCAAATGTCTCGCTAGTGGTGGCTTGTGTGTTTATTAATTTTTATTTATTTGGTTAAAAAAAACATGTACAACGTTACAGACTCAGGTCCAAGTTATTGCACAATCAAATTTACATAAAAACAGACATATTTACAATAAGGAAGGAATGTGTGTTGGATCATTAAGTTCCCTTCAAAATGGTTGATCTGAATGGTACTGATCCACGCGTCATGTTCGTGAACGGGCGCCGTCAGTTGGGACTGGTCATCTCTTAGCTGCCACTGCTTATTTCAATTTATTTTAATTTTAGATTTGTTTTTATTACGGACGCTTCTAACGTGCACGTCTTTCTACATTGTTCTCACATGTATAACTTCAACATGAATGATGTGACCCATATTTTGTAACAATATTTTGTTTTAAAAGAGTGTCCATGGAGTTTCTTGCCCGTTCTTCTCCAAAGGAACCTACTACGCTTTGGAATGGGCAACTAGCTTCATCTTTCTGACTGACCGACCCCTTGACAATTCAAAAGTGCCTGTAATAGGTTTATTTAAAATAAATGCTTTGAGTTTGAGTTTATCCTATCTGGGTCATCTCGTCACTAATCTAAGTGACGTAACTGATTCGAAGCATATTTTACAGGACAAGCTGTTTGCAGTTGAGGGTTACCTATGATTAAGGGTAACTTGCTCTATATAAATTCTATTGATACAAAATTGAGCACGTGTTGTTTAGACGCCAATTAGACAGATCGATTTGACTTGGAAAATGTATCAAATTACTATAGTTAGGTCGGTTAATTCCAAAATGTCAGATACGTCAGTTAGATTAGCGACGATCTGTGTAACTTCCTTTTCAAATGTGACTCTTCTTCATAGCGTGTCGATGAGAATCTAGATTATGTCAGCCCTGAACTACGAGCTTAGCTTTATCATCAGCGTTCATTAGTTCCTGTAATTTTAACTAATTTAACTGATAGTTTGATGTCAACTGTTTCTAGGACCCCGTACGTGAAAAAATGGAACTGTTACGAGCTTGCGGTTCGTGACAATAAAAACTGCCGATTTAAAAACCAAAAAATTACACTTTAATTAAACAACACTGATAACAACTCAAACACACTAATTATAAAACACAACTGCACTACTGATCACTCTAATCGCTTGTAGTTCGACTGTGTCGGGTCGCGGTCCATACCAGCCATATATAGTCCTTAGATAGTTCCAGAACCTTCTACTGTAGAAACATCTAGAATGTTCGAGTACATACCGGCCCCGACTGAACAGATGTCGATAGTTCTAGAAAATCCTAGCATCGAACCTTCTAGAAAATTCTTGACTCCACTAGTTCAGCTACTCGATACTAGATGGCACTAGTGGTCATTAGTTCTGCTATTCAATACTAGATGGCGCTAGTAGTAATTAAACTTGTTACGATGTACCAGGCATTAATTGTGGCGCGCAACAGAACCCTTATAAAATCATTCGTTATATATTATTATTACTAGCTTCTGCCCGCGACTTCGTCCGCGTTAAATTTCTTGGTCCCCCGACCCACCCCGTCGCAACAGATTGCCTGCCCGTGCTTTTACTTCGTTTTCGCATAAACTTTCATTTTTTTTAAATGGTGTTCTAGTTAATAGTAATGTAATTCTTCCTCAAGAATTGGGCTGTAAAATGCAAAAAGATTTTTTCAAATCCAATTCGCAGTTCCAGAGATTAGCACGTTCAAAAAACAAAAAACCGGCCAAGTGCGAGTCGGATACACGCACGAAGGGTTCCGTACCACCCATACAAATCCTTATCCTTACTAATATTATAAATGTGAACGTAACTCTGTCAGTCTGTCTATTTGTCTGTCTGTCTGTCTGTATGTTACGTTTTCACGCCTAAACCGCTGAACCGATCGACCTGGGATATAGACAAGGATATAGGCTACTTTTTTACGCGATAACCGACATCCACGCGGGCGGAGCAAAAAAAACGGCAAAAAAATCATGTCCGTTGTATGGGAGCCCCCCTTAAATATTATTGTTTTCTGTTTTTTAGTATTTAATGTTATAGCGGCAACAGAAGTACATCATATGTGAAAATTTCAATTGTTTAACTACCACGGTTCATGAGATACAGCCTGGTGACAGACGGACGGACAGACAGACAGACAGACAGACAGACGGACAGCGGAGTTTTAATAATAGGGTCCCATTTTACCCTTTGGTTACGGAAAAACTAACTCTTCAGCTTTAGAATAGACTACCTCGCAGAGTTGATCATTATTTTGCTGCGGAGTTATTATAAAACAGTTATATCTCCTAAGATATTCATTGAAATTAAATGATGTAAGGGCAACTTTGTTCAAAATTAAATACTTGAGATGAATAACGTATTTATTTGGATAAGGATTAATACCATGTTTATGAAAACTCCTTTGCAAATAATGCATTAATTTCGAACAAATTTGATTACCATAAAAAAGGTTATAGTGAGTAAATCTTAAAAAATAGAAATATGCTGTCGTGGATTTTTTTTTTGAAAATTTTAAGAGGAACAATTCCATCATACATGATATTTGCGTAACTTAAACCGTTTACGCAGCGCACGCAACGGAAGCTCTCAAAAAGGAATAATTTTTCCCGTTTTTGCAACATTTTTCATTTATGCTCCGCTCCTTTTGGTTGTAGCGTGATGTTATATAGCCTATAGCCTTCCTCAATAAATGGACTATCCAACACAAAAAGAATTTTTCAATTCCAACCCGTAGTTCCTGAGATTAGCGCGTTCAAACAAACAAACAAACAAACAAACAAACTCTTCAGCTTTATATATTAGTATAGATTATTTATTTATTTACATACATATACGCTACCATTACAGTGTCCCAATTCGATAGTGTAATATATATATATATATTTTTTTTTTTAAGTATTGCTTATCATACCGTGTGACATATCAAATGATAGGGCTTATTGTGAGGATTTTAGATATATATTTGTTTATAATTCTAAAATTCAAGCTTCACAGCTTGGCTCATCGCCGCAAGGTTGCCTGCTTGTCGGTCTTCTACAGACTGTACTTCGGAGAGTGTGCCCATGAACTCCACGACCTCATTCCACCGGCCCCTTTCTACCATCGGACATCTAGACGCACTGCAAGGTACCACCCCTACCTAGTTGATATTCCACCAACTCGCACTAAGCGTTTTCAAACGTCTTTTATAATGCGCGCAGCAAAGGAGTGGAACTCTCTGCCTGCGTCTGTGTTTCAGAACGCATACAACCCTAATCTATTCAAAGTGAGAGTGAACAGGCTTCTTCTGGGTAAGCTCACTCCATCGTAGACTTTGTCTCTGTCATCCAGACCTAGACTAAAGTCAAGAGCAAACTCATAGTAGAATAAAAAAAAAAAAAAAAAATGAATACTTTTAAAGTTAATTAAGAACATAGATGAAAATTTACCATTCCCCCCTTCCTCTTGTACTTACTACTGAGCTCTGAGCTGAAAATAGTTCCATACTTATAGATTACAAGAAAACCTATAAGAAGTCTGTACATGGTGACACCCTATGTAACAGTTCTACATTTATATCTGTAATTTTTATGGTGTACATAATAAAGAATATTCTATCTATTTATCTATCGTATTACCCAATAACTGGGTTGTAGAGGTCAGACAAAAAAAAAAAAGATAGGGAGTTGCTCCATGTTAGATACTGGTATTCAGCTGCATGGTTAGACTGGAAGCCGACCCCAACAGACAGATGCTGTTAGATGCTGACATCACGTTTGTAAAGTTCTGCCAATTATCAGAAGGTTGCGTGTTCATATCACGTCGGGGACACCAGTATAGAGGTATGAGGAACAGGGTGTAAAGTTCACTCATACTCTATAATAAAGGGAGGACCCTTCGAGCAGACGGGTGTTGTGTCTGGTGGGCAATTGCCCGACGGTTGATGTCGGGATGTTGTATAACGGTATAAAAAGACACTTAACGAAGCCGAGAGTCACTTATTCTTCCCGTCATTGTGATTATTTTCTTGTACTGGAGTGGTCCAGGTAGGTGTTAAGGTAGGAAGGCATGGGCCTTTTTACCTTAACACCTACTTACCAAGAACCTACCTTCTGGTTACGGAGATATTGAAGGTCAAAGTTCCAATTTTTATTGACGGTTTTTTTACAAAAAACAAGTTTTAATTGTTATAACTAAACGTTAAACACACCCGACACCTGTACTTGCACCCATAAGTAGGGTTGCCACCCGTACTTTATAATAAAGTATTGTACGTTATTTCAGGTAATTGTACTCTATACTTTATGAGAATAAAAAAGTACACGAAAATACTTTATTTCGCATGATTTGATATCTTTGAAATTTTGAAAGGTTTAGTCGCAAGTATTTTTTCGTTAAACCAAATATATCGATTGGTGCTGAATCGATGTCGCGACTCGCCAGCGCCACATCACATAAGCACTCTTTTTTAACCATTTCTGAACGCAACCTAATCTCAAATGTCAACAATTTCAGTGTCAGTCATTGTCACAATTTCTTGTTTGTTTTGTGCGAAGCGGTGTGAGTGCAATAGAATACGATTTAAAGTTTTATAGATTTATGCTATAGTAAATCATGGACAAGAATACTCCACATACACCTACAAAACGTAATTTCGATAGTGAAACGGATCAAATAGATAGTGAATGAATATGACACTTACACCGCAAAAAAAATTAAAAAAAAATGATGCGACAAAACAGAATAATAAATAATATATTTTTAAACATAATAATAAAGTTAAATAAATTGTACGTACTTTATTTTGATTCTGTGTACTTTTTTTTTTTTCTTACCTATAATAACCAATGTACTTTAATTGCAAAAAAAAGGTGGCAACCCTACCCATAAGCACAAAGTTTTGCGTGCGTTACAATGCACACTAACGTAAACGGCGAATTTTCATACCAATAATAAAATACTTTTCCCAGTAATTATTTTCGCACAAAGTTACTTAGCTTGATGTACAGAATGCGTAGATGATGGCTTTGTGATGGTTCTTTTTACATCCTGTATATGCTAGTCGTGCGGTAAACTCTGATTGCGCGATTCAGGATTTGTGACGTCAGGTCTTTGATGCGTAGTTCGCATGTGGCGTTGAAGATCCACAACTTAAAAAGGCCCTGTTTATTATAAATACTCACTGGAACTCAAAAACTGGAAGGTAGCTAGCGTGAGCTGTGGAGATATATGTATGCGCTGGTTCTCGTGTCGCTCTGCGAACGCAGCGAAGTCTTGTAGTTTGTTCGTGGGGCGGTTGCGACGACGCTTGGAACGGTTGTCCACTGTTCCGAAAAAAAGTTACAGTTAATTTCATCATTTCAGCCAAAAGACATCCACTGCTGGACATAGGCCTCGCTCAAGCACCGCCACTTTGACCGGTTTTGTGCTTCCCGCATCCAGCGGACTCCTGCTTCACAAGGTCATCGATCCACCTTGTGGGAGGCCTTCCAACGCTACGTCTTCGGATACTCCAGAACCTTTCGGCCCCATCGGCCATCTGTTTTGCGAGCAATGTGCCCACTGCCACTTAAGTTTGACAATAATTTGACCCAGTATAAAAACAAAATAAGAATACTGTGACGTAATTTAATATAACATCTTGCATGCCATGTCATGTTTTGGTCAAATAAGAAGCAGTCAGAAAAAGAAGACTAATCACAGAAGAAGTCGGTCTCATCCATTATCTCGGCCTGTATCATATCCTTGATGACGTCTTCCAGTGTGACCAACCCCATGTTTTCGTACAACTAGAAGACCGTCTACTCACAGAAGACGTCGGTCTACTCACAAAAGACGTCGGTCCCATTCACGATCTCGGCCTGTATCATCTCCCCGATGACGTCTTCCACTGTGACCAGCCTCATGGTCTCGTACAAAAAACTAAAAGACAGTCTACTCACAGAATACGTCAGTCTAATCACAAAAGACGTCGATCTCATCCACGATCTCGGCCTGTACTATCTTCCCCATGACGTCTTCCGCTGTGACCAGCCTCATGGTTTCGTTCAAATAACTAGAAGACGGTCTACTCACAAATAAGAAGCAGTCAGAAAAAGAAGACTAATCACAGAAGAAGTCGGTCTCATCCATTATCTCGGCCTGTATCATATCCTTGATGACGTCTTCCAGTGTGACCAACCCCATGTTTTCGTACAACTAGAAGACCGTCTACTCACAGAAGACGTCGGTCTACTCACAAAAGACGTCGGTCCCATTCACGATCTCGGCCTGTATCATCTCCCCGATGACGTCTTCCACTGTGACCAGCCTCATGGTCTCGTACAAAAAACTAAAAGACAGTCTACTCACAGAATACGTCAGTCTAATCACAAAAGACGTCGATCTCATCCACGATCTCGGCCTGTACTATCTTCCCCATGACGTCTTCCGCTGTGACCAGCCTCATGGTTTCGTTCAAATAACTAGAAGACGGTCTACTCACAGAAGACGACGGTCTACTCACAGAAGACGACGGTCTACTCACAGAAGACGTCGGTCTACTCACAAAAGACGTCGGTCTCATCCACGATCTCGGCCTGTATCATCTCCTCGATGACGTCTTCCAGTGTGACCAGCCCCATAGTCTCGTAGAAGGGGTCTCCTTCGCCCTCGTTATTGATGCGGTGGACGAAGGCCATATGACCTTTGTGGCCTGTGAAAGAGATTTTTTTTTCGTCATAGTCATATTACAAAAATAGAATGTTCAAAAAAAAATGCAAAATGACAGACAAAGTATTAAAATTTTTAACTACATAAAAATGACAAGTGTATATAAATTCGAAAGTAATTCTATCTGTCTGTCTGTCTGTATGTTACGTTTTCACGCCTAAACCGCTGAACCGATCGACATGAAATTTGGCAGAGATATAGCCTGGGATATGGAGACGGACATAGGCTACTTTTTTACGCCATAACCGACATCCACGCGGGCGGAGCCGCGGGCAAAAGCTAGTAAGACTATAATGGGAGCAGACAGTGAACTGTCTGCGGACCTTGACGAAACGGCTGATGGGTGCAGATGTGGAACTAGATTGCACACTATGCCCTTTTTATTTGGTTGGGAAATTATCAAATAACTTCTCCCGCTCTGGGCGAAGCGAGAGGGCATGTCAGACGTTTACTGACTAAAACCCACCCGTGTTCCATCAGTTGCCTGTGTGCCAGCAATGGGGTGAATGAATGAACGAGTGAATGACGACGAATGACTCATTTATTTGTTTTATTCTTGCTTCATATCCAGCCATGAATAATTTACATACCTTCCTTAAACTGCTTGAATATAACATCCAAGGTAACATCTTCGAACACAAAGTTGCAGGGGTTCTGGTAGTACTGGCAGAGCGTGCGTAGCGGCGTGTTGTCATCAGGGTCCACAAACGCCAGGTCTTTGATGAAGAGCACCGTCACTATGTTGCCGCGACCACCTTCGTAGACTGGGATGCGGGAGTAGCCTGGTGGAAGAGAGGATAGAATTTAAGTAGTTCAAAGTCCAAGTATTTATTTGAAATAGGCACATAAAAGGCAGTTTTGAACGTCAAAGATTACAAAAATAATTAATTAATTCTAGTTGCCCCTTCCAAAAGGTAGGTATTATGGTACAGTAATTTTATTCTAGGTAAGTGCTTCGCCTTCACAATAATGATTAATTAAAGTATACAAAATACTGTTAACATTCTAAAAGAGTAACCGTGGAGTTTCTTGCCGGTTCTTCTCCATAGGAAACGACCAATTTGTACCTTGCACCTAGCTTCTGAAATTTCATAAGTGCCCATGTGGGTTTATGTGAAATAAAATATTTTGATTTAGATTTTTTATTTCTCGGACGGTACCGAAAGCTCCTGCGCATACTCACAGCCTGTTTGTACACTTGATAACCACAAGTTACGCGCGCGTCGCTTCTAGGGATTGCAATCCCGCAGCTCATTCAATCCCGCGGGATTGCAATCCCGCAGCTCATTCAATCCCGCGGGATTACTCAATCCCGCGCGATTGAAATTATGTTATAAAATCAAATAGTATTTTTTTTTTTTTTTTGTATAAAAATCAACTTTTATTTAACATTTCTTACATTATGCAACATAAATTATTTCTTTTCTATTAATTAAGTACTTAAGTATAAGTAATTAGTAATCTGTTTTCTTAGATTCATCTTTAAATGTTTGGCATAGTTTAATAGTTTTGTTTAATTTTAACCCTTACTCCTAACAACAGTTTTATTTAATATTTTTAATTCAGTCTTATTCATATAATGACTAATAAATCAAGTCATAACTTTTTCTTAGGTACTATTATGATATCAACCTATGGTGATAACTTTTGAAAATACGCTCTTAAGAAGCAACATTTTTAATTTGCGGGATCCGCGTATCCGCACTTTGAAGGTGCAGGATCCCGCGGGAATGCGTGATCCCGTATTGCGGGATTGCAATCCCTAGTCGCTTCGTGAGATAAAGATACTCATCAAAAATCAAAATCAAAATATTTTATTTCACATAAACCTACATGGGCACTTATGAAACGTCAGAAGCTAGGTGCACGGTTCGAGTTAGTCGTTTCCTATGGAGAGGAGCGGGCAAGAAACTCCACGGTTACTCTTTTAAAAATAATTGGCTTTACAATATTATTAAATAACAGTGATAATAGGTATGGGAGGACAGTGTAGGCCTTTCAACAATTACCAGGTACTTAACAAAATAGAAAACCGCCAAAAAAATCTACACTCTACTAGGCCTACAACGTTCTCACATTCACAAAATATAAAATAATCTAAGTATATAAAATATTAATGACATGATGGCAATTACAACTACAGTAACATATCTGAATAAATATCATGTCCACAAACTTACGTACGTACTTATTATAGCACATGACATTCTACAGTTTCTGCCTACCCCAATGCAAAAAAGGTGCGAGTTTATAAATGGGTGCGTTTATACACACGTGTCAAAGATATAAAACTTGCTGTCCCTTGGTGATTAGCAGTTAATGAGTCATTGTCCACATCTCATCAATTATAATTATCACTGGACATGTTAACGATTTAAGTCATTATGTTACTCTGTTGCTATATGTTAACGATGTTGCATGCTGCATTTGTACGTAGTTACTTCATTTACAATTATAAACGCTTGTAAAGCCTTATTATTATTATTTTTACAAAATACAGTTATAAATTACAGCATTTACAAAAAGTAGTTATATTACAGTCGAAAAAACGTATAACCCACATGATTGTCCACGATTATGATATCGGAGTACGAAAACGAACACATGTTAAATACACATCGCACCTTTAGAATTATAGAGACC
The DNA here is from genome assembly GCA_947523025.1 of Dryobota labecula. Taxonomy (NCBI): domain Eukaryota; kingdom Metazoa; phylum Arthropoda; class Insecta; order Lepidoptera; family Noctuidae; genus Dryobota; species Dryobota labecula. The sequence goes on from OX383312.1 coordinate 11,407,588, forward strand.
TAATTTCTTCAGAAGTTGAAAAACATCACCAAATTGGGTCACTATAATAATATTATAGTGACCTATATTTGAAATTTTAAGATTTCAACCTTTCTAAAGAACATCACCAATGAGGTCACTATAATATTGTGAATTAATTGATGATGTCATTAACTGATGATGTGATTGATGATTTCAAATAAGGTCTCTATAATCCTAAAGGTGCGACATGTTTCATACTTAATATTATAAATGTGAAAGTAACTCTGTCTGTATCTGTATGTTACGTTTTCACGCCTAAACCGCTGAACCGATCGTCATGAAATTTGGCAGAGATATAGCCTGGGATATGGAGAAGGACATAAGCTACTTTTTTACGCGATAACCGACATCCACGCGGGCGGAGCCGCGAGCAAAAGCTAGTAATATTATAAATGTGAAAGTAACTCTGTCTGTCTGTGTCTGTATGTTACATTTTCACGCCTAAACCGCTGAACCGATCGTCATGAAATTTGGCAGAGATATAGCCTGGGATATGGAGAAGTATATAGGCTACTTTTTTTACGCGATAACCGACATTCACGCGGGCGATGCCGCAGGCAAAGGCTAGTCAGTAATAAAACGCATTTCCATTATTTGTTCAATACTTTTCTTTTTTGGTCCACTTGAAATCAGCAAAATATGGATACAATCTATTCGTAATAATATCAATGGGCGAGCGCACAGCTGGTAGGTACCTACTACTGCGTTCCGCTTCACTGACCGCGCCGCCAGCGAGTTGTGCGACGAGTATCCATTATACCAGTTTTAAAATAAACATCTTTGGTTAACGATAACTTATTTTTTTTGTACTAAGACATCAAAATAAGAAATAGGTGTATAATAAAACACGTTTAAGTTTAATTTGTTAAAATTTGCGCACTGATTAAAAACTTTTCTGTATACCTACAGAACGAAGCGGAGGATGTGGATGACAAAAGCATCCGTCTTATAGGCGACTTGCAAGAGTTTGTGAAACCACTCTTTTAAATTTAAATGGCAACAGCGTGACAATTTCAAAATCAATTAATTGTGAGTTATAGGATTTTAAAAGTCGGCGGAGAAACTCACCAACAAACCGCTGAAAAGAAAGAAAAGAAAGAAAATACTTTTTTTTTAATCTTTTTTTTATGTAATGGTTTGCTTGGGTTTGCACCCACGACCTAAAACCCGTCACCTAAGGGCCACTAAAGCTTATTTACATTCATAATCTGCCCGCCTTTTTCCAACTATGTTGAGGTCGGCTTCCTGTCTAACCAGATGCAGCTGAATACCAGTATTTTCAAAGTCAAAGATTTATTTGCATATAAACATGGTTACAAAAGTTCTTACAATGGTAGTATAATAGTAGCTTAACATATTTAATAATAACATAATGACATGCAAATTTTTGGTATACAATTAGATCATTTTAATTTAAACTGATGGAATTCTTTTATATTATAGAAGGATTTCTCAATTAACCAACTGCGTAAGGCCCTTCTGAAGCGGATCATTGGAAGTTCTTTAATTTGATTAGGAATCGTGTTATAAATCTGAATACACATAGGATAACAACTTCGCCGATATAGTTCCGTTTTCATTCTAGGAACAATTAATCTATTAGGATATCTAGTTTTGAACTCACATTTATCTCCCAGTTTTTCAAACATCTCAAGGTGAGATTTTACATGGAGCGACTGCCTATCTGACCTCCACAACCCAGTAACTGAGTAATACGATATCCCTTATTTAAGATTATCCGGTTCACAAACCTATTTTAGCTAAGTATAGAACTTTTTTGTCCCTTTCTTTCAAACTTCATTTTAACTTGACAGAAAAGGACAAAACAGTTTGATGAATAAGAATAAGACGGTAACAGTTTGGGGCTTACTGGCAAAAGATATATTATAACCTAGCTGTAGGTAGTATTTTAAGCTACCCGTGTCGTCTCAACAATCTTTTCTATTTCTATTTACATAACCATTATTAATATACATAATCCTTACATCCTAAAATATCGCAGACAGATCTAACTGCGCATTTCCTCACGCTGCAATATTTCATAACCTAGTTCTAATTATGGCATGCTTATATTTACCATAAGAGCCGTCCCTTGGATGACGTCCAGAAATCTACACGCATTATACACTCGGCGTAACAAAAATCGCACCTCTTGAAAACTATCCTTCAAAATAATTTGAACCGAGTAGAAACCTCTTCGACGGTGAAGTGCCAATACCTTCTAACTAATTTTTTTCTAGAATTCACTCTTTGATCATTTTTAATTTAAAGGGGTCATTCGCATGTTTTATTGAAATCTCCTATGTGTATTTTTTGTTGTAAACTATATGTGGAAATACCTCCAACTAAACCAACGTGCCTATTTTATGGCATTACCGCCATGCATGCATCCTCATTCAGTTTGTGTACATTTTTGACTTTGTCAGTTAGGTGTTAATGGCACTTCACCGTCGATATCATTTTTGAAGACCTATCCATAGATACCCCACAAGTACGGGCTTGATGAAAAAAAAATTGAGTTTCAGTTCTAAGTATGGGGAACCCCCAAAATTTCTTGTTTTTTTTTTTTTTTTTTTTTTTCTATTTTTGTGTGAAAATCACAGTTCTACTTACCAAGTTTCAACAGTATAGTTCCTATAGTTTCGGAAAAAAGTGGCTGTAACATACGGACGTACCGTCTTCACCTATAATTATTAATTAATGTATACAAACTATTGTTAACATTTTAAAAGAGTAAGTAGGTATGGAGTTTCTTGCCCATTCTTCTCCATACATAACTACCTTTTGGAAGGCGCAACTAGAATCAATTAACTATTCATGTAATTTTTGACGTTCAAAAGTGCATCTTCTTGCCTATTTGAAATAAATGATTTGACTTTGACTTTGACTTTGGACGGACATGACGAATCCATAAGGGTTCCATTTTTGCCATTTGGCTACGCAACCCTAAAAATCGGTCCAACCGTTCTTACTCCACTAACCGTTACTGGCTGACTGGCTTCGAGAAGACTAGCTTTAACCATCGGATTTAAAGATACGTTCATCAAGCACATAAGACGCTGGTCTCTCCATGCACAGTAGCCCATGATGGCCTGCCACAGTAGTGGCCAATGATGGACTACCACCGTGGCCCATAATGGACTACCACCGTGGCCCATGATGGTCTCCCACAGTGGCCCACGATGGCCTACCACACTGGTCCATGTTTTTTTTTTTTACTATGGTTTGCTCTTGACTCTAGTTTAGGTCTGGGTGACAGAGACAAAGTCTACGATCGAGTGAGCTTACCCAGAAGAGGCCTGTACACTCTCACTTTGAATAGATTAGGGTTGTATGCGTTCGGAAACACAAACGCAGGCAGAGAGTTCCACTCCTTTGCTGAGCGCATTATAAAAGACGTTCGAAAACGCTTAGTGCGAGTTGGTGGAATATCAACTAGGTAGGGGTGGTAACTTACCACTGTGCGTCTAGATGTCCGATGGTAGAAGGAGGCCGGTGGAATGATGGCCCAGCCTACCTAAATAAACCTAAAAATGAACTCACCAGACTTGATAATCTCGGACATGGTCTCGAAGTCCAGCACAGAGCTGATGGGCAGCATGAACACGTCCTCCAGCTTGGTCATCACGTCCGACACCGTCTTCTTGCGGAGCTCCAGGGCTCCGCTGATGATGTTGACTTCATCTTTGTCCAGGTCATTTACGTCTGTTGTTATCTGAGGGGTACCGAGATGGGTTAGATTGACGAATATAGCCGAGTATATTATTTTGTTAATTATATTAATTACTACAAAGATCTTTTGGCTCTAAAACGATATTATTAATACGTGACGATTTTGGTAAATATTTGAGGGGCTTGTTGTGGCTAAGAAAATAACGTCGATCGATCAGGATAAGCTACGCCTGCCGCGGTTAATAAGTGACTACATATCAAAACCCCTCCGTGCCTAGGAAAGCACGTTAAGTCGTTGGTCCCGGCTGTCAATCGTGGATCTTTGACAGTCGTTACGTGTCGTCAGAAGCCCGAAAGTCTTACAACCAGTCTTACCAAGGGGTATCGTGTTACCCAGTAATTGGGTTGTGGACGTCAGTAAACGTTTGTGTAATTGTATGGAAAAAGCAAGATTATTTAATAATAATCTTGCTTTTTCCATACAAAAAAAAAAAAAAATTTGGAACTAATGTTCCAATTTTTTTTTTGTTCCATGAGCCAAAAGATCCTTGTACAGCAGTATGTTTACTTCAAGCTTGGGTCTCGTAAAAAAGTTGTACCGTCATATAACGGCGGAAAAATGACAGCTGTCAATAACGAAGCGTCATTTTCAACCGTGTTTTGATATTAGGGTTTCGAAAACCGGTGTTTATGACAACGGCCGTCATATGACGGCACCATTTTCTTAAGAAACTGAAGCTTTTCACGGTCAGTTTTTAATAATTACCAGAAATACTCAAATGCAACTCAATTTTAAGAGGGCTGTCTCGGGTCCACTAGTCAAAGTCAAAAGTCAAAGTCAAAACGTTTATAGCGCCGCTCCTTTAAAAAAATACTATTTCGTGACTGAGAAGGAATTATGAAAAACGGCTCAACCAGCTGCCTCGGTAAGTGTGTCTAGAATTTTCTAATACCTTTTATAAAGTTTCACATTGACACACGAAGCAACAAAATTCGATTTAAAGAAAAACGGCCACATTCCTCCAGATCGAATTTGTTGCTTCGTGTCTCATTCCTTCTCAGTCACGAAATAATATTTTTTTAAAGGCGTGGCGAGAACCAGAGACAGCGCTCTTATGTCGGTATGTTTTGTGTTTGTCACTTGAGAACGACAGACATACGTCAAAGTATAGGAGGTAGAAGTAATAGGGTTCTTTGGCTGAGCATTATTCCTGTCACTGACAAAGCAAGTTCAAAGTAACATTTCTAGACGCGGCGGCCAAAATTACTTAAGTCAAATCTATTTGACTTAAGTAGTAAGCACTTAAGTCAAATCTATTTGACTTAAGTGCTTATGGCTTCCGAGTCTAGATTTTTCGATCACGATCTTAAATTTAAGTAGTGTTTGAGTGTTCCGGAGTTAAACTAATTTTAAAATGATTTGCGTGACACATCTAACCTCCCATTATCAATAATCTTACACATTATGTAATCATCTTCTCGTTTTTTTAACCTGCGTGTTTCATGGACTGTTGCCAAAAGTTTTATAGTTCTTTCTGTCTTCACATATATACAGGGTCATTGGTCACCATCGATCGATCGTTGTCTCACTAACAACCTCTCCGGACTATACCACTTACATCATAAACAACAGCTTTTGTTCTATGACTTTTAATAATTCATCAGATTATAATGTATCATACTTTCATACAAAAATTAAAATATTTAAATTCAACGCTCTAAGGGCCGATTTTTCAATCCTCAATAAAATCATCGAATAGCTACCTAGCGTATAAAATTATCTGGCTGTTTACCAGGCGAATAAATATTTTAAATTTGTCAATCGTATATTATCTGAAGAACAGTTATCTGGGGTCTTTGCTAACCAACTTCACACAATCAATGTGCAAGCGAGATGCAAAGATACAGTATTCAACGTGTTAGACAATAATAGAAACAAAACATTTTGTGTTTGACATTTTGACGAGATTTTGATTAACTTTTACCTGAAGAATAAATTGTACAGTTGTTTTTTGTTCTTTTGTGCTTACCGTCAGAATTAGTGAACAAATATCGGTCAGTAATTTAAAATAAATAAACCGACGACGCTGTGAACAACGGAGAAAAAGATGATACTTGAAATAAAATTGTAAACACTTTCAATGCTGCATCGACTACACGAGTGAATGTGCAGTACGTACGGCCAAAACATTAAAATTAAAGTAGGTACTTACAAAAGGAAAAAGACACAGATGACTCTACACAAACAGGAATTGTATAGAACAGATGGCGGACAATATTAGCCTCAAACAAAAAAAACGTCAAAACATTATTCCCTAGAATAAACTACTAACTGATGCTTGAAGGGACAGTTAACTTTATTCCTCAGTTACAGGCGAGTTATCTGACGAGTTAACTCGTCAGATACTGGATATCTGGCTACTGATAAATACAGAATCATGCTATCTAGGGACTAAACGCTATTCGATTCTTTATCTGTGGATTGAAAAATCGACCCCTCGAACTCTATGCGTAGCAAAAGAAACTGCCGTTTCTAATGCAAAAAGCAGGGGCGACAGTGCACGGGAGGCGTAGATAGGTACAACAAAATACAGAATTGAAATGTATTAGATAGAACAACGAAATCTTGAAGGTTTGTTTTTGGTAAATGTATTATGTTTTGTAAAAAATGTCATAGAACAAAAGATGTTGTTTATGATATTTGTAATACATTCCTGCAAGATTGTTAGTTTTTTAACAATAACCCTGTATACATACATATCTTAATCCGATATCAATAATAATTCGTTCATGAAAAAATCGATAATCCAGTACAAGCAGTCAATGTATGTACTTTCGATTTATAATAAGCGGTAGCTCTAAGCTTTTGACATGTGTCATACAAATCATCATATAAGTAAACTCCGGCCGATTAGAGATTGCGTTCCTGTCAGCTGAGTACACACGGCCACAAATCAAGCTATAATTTTCCAGTATAATCTGACCTCTCATTGTACGGAAATCCTATACAATACGAGATCAGCCTAAACTGGAACTGTATAGCTTGATTTGTAGTCGTATGTACAAAACGTGTTTTACGAATTTAAACTTTGACTTCCATATAGTGTTCAAATGACAGATGTCAAGAACGTATTCTCTCGGTGGCCGAAATATAGTCAGATTAATAATTTAGCAATGTAAATAATAATTAGGCTTGCAATTGTATCGTTTGTGACTGTAAGCTCGTACATGTGCCGTGTCGGTGCCGCGTTTATTTTGCAAGGGATTGACTTATTCTAAATACTTCATATTTTTTTTTATGTACTTGCATTTGCAGAATCTCAGATCTTTGGTATCGTTCATCGAGTCGTTGCTCTCCTTAGTTCTGAGTGGAGCTACACGATTACTGACAAATGCTTGCACTGACTGGACAGGTCCACTCAAAGCTGGGTGGTTCTTTCCTCAAAAGACCACCTGATCTAACCAAGATTATGTCTGGACTTTAGAAGAGACTGTGACCTTTGACTTTGTTTCGGCCTTTCTTCTCAGAGTAGAAAACGCCGACCTTATCTAGTTTTTACAATACAATTGACGTGTAAAATTGTTTGTACAAACCAAGTTACAGAAGAAGAAAAAAAACAATAGAAGGAATTTACTTGAAGAAGTTATCTAGGTGTACTTCAAGGCAGCATTCTTAGTTCACTCTTATTCATATTTTACACTAACAAACTCTAGTTTGACTTATAAACTATACATATAATTAATATTCAAATCAATGGTATTTAAATACACTACAAATCATGGCTTATTCTATTGGGGAACTGTAGTCTAATAAAAAACATAACACTTTTTGTTGGAAGTCGTGTAAAAACACTCACAATTATTGTGTATTGAATTTGACAGATTGACAATGTTCGGTAGTTTTGATCAATTAATTTGTTAAAATTACATATCTGTATAAATAAAAATGAAATGCTGTTCGTTGGTAGACGCATCACTTGACAGCGGCTGAACAATTTTTTCTTTTTTAGGAAATGTTTCTAAACATCCGAATAAAGTTTTTAGGGAAAGAAAAATCGTAAATGTTGCCCAGAAAATAAGGACGATGACTAAAAAAATATTTTTTATCCGTCATGTAGATTATTAAAAAATATTGGACACGTATTTTTTTCTTTTTTTACGTAATCAAAACATTACGGCGATACATAGAGTTCAAATGTGGCATGATGTCACTTCTAATTAGATTTTATACTGAGCTGTGACGTAACGAGCCCCCACTCCCCAAGTTTAATGTGTTTTATCTTAGTATTTTTTTATTAATATGATAAAGCAAAAAATACGTGTCTAATATTTTTTTAATATCTGATTGACGGACTAAACAGTTTGTCTTTTTTTTTACCCAGGCATCATCCCTATTGTAAATTTGGGAAAAACTGAACGTATTTTTTCTATGGGATTCTTGTATGAATTATTTAGACAAGAGGTCTGTAGGGTCAACAAGTTTTTTTTATATTTTTTTTATATACGATGATTGATGGAATATGAAAACAAATATTGTTGAACTGTCAAACCAAAATCTATAGAAATCGTGAGTGTTATGTAATAAATCTCTGGCCCAACTGAACCGAATCCCGCGCGGGATGCGGGACGAAATTCGCTCGCGCCGATTGTGTTAACTAACTTGTATGAAGGCGTTCAAACTGGCACGAATAGTTACGGGATTTCCTAATCATTAAGGCGAATGCACCAGGGTAGCCCACGAGATTCAAATTTTCTTACGTTTTTCACAATTTTCAGGTCATTAATAAGTTGTATGTACAAGTACAAGTAAGTATTCACAGAATTATACTCATTAAATCATCCACACAACTGTCTAAGACCAAGAAACCCTATTACGAACTACCAATTTCATGAAATCATTACATTTGAGGTCAATTCTAACTTAAGGCGACGATAACCGATTTTTAATGATTTTATACTGAAAATCACGTCTAAACGAGTAGTGTTAATGATTTGGAAAAAATATAATGTTAAATTAGAGCATTTTCTTAATAACTTAATATATGAATATTTTAGATTATGTTTATATTACATAGTGAAATTAATTTGTAAAGTTATGTCTAACACGGATAAAAAACTTATAATCACGCAAAATCTATCAAGCGTATTTTTCTGAAACCTTCACCTTTTTAAAGATAATTTAATTATTGATCTTTTAGTATACGTGTTTTATTAAAACACCTTTTGTTTTATGTATAATAAATTAATTAATGCGTCTTATCGACGGTGAAGTGCCAATACCTCCTAACTTACATTTTGCTAAGATTCACTTTTATATAATTTTGAACTCAAAGGGGTTATTCGCATGTTTTAGTGAAATCTCTAAGTATATTTTTTGTTTTTAAACTATATGTGGAAGTACCTCCAACTAAACCAATGTGCCTATTTTATGGCATTGCCGCCATGCATGCATCCTCATTCAGTTTGTGTACATTTTTGACTTTGTCAGTTAGGTGTTATTGGCACTTCACCGTCGTTATTTGGGACAGCGCTCCTGGATGCTCGAGTCCTATTACTGGCTGGACGTACGACGCGTTCCGTGAGCTCAGTACAGAGCACGCAAGCTAACCACTCAAGGTCACTGGCATATATCTGCGTCTAAAAGAGTTCTAATGAGTGATTCTTATATGATTATAATTCTGTAAATACATACTTGTTACGGTCGCGAACCATATTTTGATCAACATACAACCTACCATTGACTTGAATATTTGAATTACGGAGCTATCTTAGCGCTTCCCCCTTAAAACAATTGCCGCGCGGTCGTTTCTGCATCCCACGCGGGATTCGCCTCACTGTGACCAGCGCTAAATATTGGTGATCTATTAAAACAAAATCTATAGAAATTGTGAGTGTTATACAATAACGGAGGACACACTCTAAGAGGGAGTCTACTTTAAATTTAGCAGGAGAATCTGCAATGGAGATAACACAGTCAATATAACATGCACAGATTGGCATCACTAAAAAATACAGAACCTGCAAAATAAAACTACGCAATACTTACAAGTGGAAAACATACATAGCAATGTATGTAGGTGTAGGGTACCTATTTTGTTTATACATGTAGGTATGTATAAGTATTAAAGACTCGACACTGTAGGATACCCAAAAAAAACTTATATACTTAAAGGACATGTCCAGTGGAATAATGGACGATTGCCTAGGTTATCAAAATCAATGTTCAGTAAAGATTGTTATATTTTTATAACCGCTATATTTTCTAGTTTATCAATTAATAAGTATAAGGAGTCAGGAACTTGCCGAAATTGTTCAAAATAAGGTTCAAAGTCCCTGGATTTTAGTATGCTTTTTTTTATATAACGCCATCTGTGAGTGAGCACAGTTACGAACAGGGGTACTCCTGTGTGAGATCAGTAAAACATTTTATCTTTTGTTGGCCTGATCAGATAATGCAGTTTTTTGATCAACATTCTTTTATTGTATTTATCTCTCACTATAATGTTGAAAGGCGACTAACAAAAGGTATTTACAAGGCAGATGTGAGTGGCAACGCCGGGAGGGGACGCTCTAGGAGAACATATATAGTGACCTAATTGATGATGTTCTTCAAGAAAGATCAGGTACAATCGCAACCGGTGTGCATGTATGACCCGATGTATGAATGTAAACGAAGCAAAAGGAGTAAGTATGGAGCGTATCAGGTGGCATGGAAGTGAGACTAGCAGTCAATGGAATGAAAAATGATAAATAAATAGGTCTGAACGGAATACCAGTTGAAGTGTGGAAGTTATTACGGGTAGCTGGATGGACGTGGTTAGCTTTGCTCTCCAATACATAAGTTGTTGCTGGAAGAAGCCATACTTGACAAATGGTGTAACGGTTCGCTGGTAAAATAACCGGCACGAGTCGTGAGCACATATGGGCAGTAGTGGGGACAAGCTAGCGCATGTACACTTTCGGCTAAATAAAAATGACACGCGAGAGTCCAACAGACCACGAGTATCGGCTGACGAACCAATCGCATGCAGCTCGGCGCCCCCCGACTTCTTCATTCCGTCAAAGAGACCTAAAAATTTACTACTGCGCTGGTGTCAGTTTGTGCTCACGACTCATGCCGGTTACTATACCCATCTTTAAAAACAAAGGTGATGTGCTGGAGTGCAACACGCAGTACTATGAAAGTTATTGAAAGGCGACTGAGAGAAGAGAGGGAAATTTCGCAAAACCAATTCTGTTTTATGCCTGGTCGGGAACAACAGATGCCATCTTTGCTATCCGCCAGCTGTGCGCGAAATAAAACCAACCAAACCAAAAACCAGAAAGAAAAACTTGCACATGGTATTCGTTGATCTCGAAAAGGCATACGACCGAATGACTCGTAAAGTTTTGTGGTGGGTACTTAAGGAGAAATGTGTGTCTGGAAAGTATGTGCAGTTGATTCGAACGATATACAGTCGATGCAGTACCCAAATCTGGTCTTCAGTAGGCACTACTGATAGCTTCAATATGGCTGTCGGTTTGCACCAAGGGTCGGCACTCAGCCCTTACCTCTTCCTGGTGATAATAGACGCTCTTACGTCGGTCATCCAGGAAAAGGCTCCCTAGTGTATGCTTTCTCCTATGACATTGTGCTGGTTACTGAAAGTGGCCTCGAGGTCCAGAGCAGATTGGAGGTGTGGTGGGAAAGACTGGGGATAGTTTTCCTGACATTAAGTAGAACCAAAACAGAGAACTTGTTTTGTGATTTTGGCGCTCTCCAGTCTTATGCCCATATCTCTCGCCGGAACCCCGTTACCGATCTGCTCCAACTTTTGGTACCTCGCATCGCTTGTCCAAGGAGATGGCGAAGTAGACCGAGACGTAACGCATCGGATAAACTCAGGGAGGATAAAATTGCGACAAGTCACAGGAAGAACTTGCGACCCACCGATGCCCCTCAAGTTAAAGGGCCTTGTAGATTTACAAGTCCGTGATAAGGCCTGTCATACAGTATGAATCGAAATCCTGGGCAGTGAAAAAGACGGATGAAAAAAGATTGCATGCAGCGGAGATGGGAATGTTGAGATGGATGTGTGTAGTGACAAGAATGGATAAAGTAAGAAATGAGTATATAAGGGTAAGTTTGAAGGTGGCGCCAGTGACAGAAAAGTTGAAAGGAAATCGTTTGACTTGGTATGGGCATATGATGAAGAGGGATGAAACGCATGCGACTAAAATTGTGTTGAACATAAATGTTGATGGATAGATGGAAAGAGAAAGGAGTGAATGATAGCGTGACGGATGACAGGGGAGAACGGAAAGAGAAAACGTGTTTCGTCGACCACAAGTAACATGGGACAAGGGCAGGAAGATAACGCTAATGTTCCAACTGAATTAGGATTAAAGTAAGTAAAGTATTTTTTGTACGAATTTGTTCTGTAATCCATGCACAATTGTAAGCAAAGCACAAAGTAATTGGTTGTCATTGTCAACATAATCCAAAAAAACACAATTTATACCTACTTTTATCATCTGGAAGATCCGCGCGTTAGTTCATATTGAAAAAAAAAGTATATTTTAATAAATATTTTTTTTATGGATCTTGTTTTTTTGGGACATATTTTTAAAATCTATACTAATATAATATTTGAACGCGCACATCTCTGGAAGTACCAGTCCGATTTGAAACATTCATTTTGCATTTGATAGCCCAATTCTTGAGGAAGATTATAGGTTATTTAATATCACGCTACGACCCTTAGGAGCCGAGCAAAAAGATATAAAAAAGTCAGAAATAACGCTATGCGAAAACGAAGTAATAACGCGGGCGGAAAATGCGATGCGACGCAGTGGGTCGGAGGGACAAGAAATCTCATTCGGACGAAGTCGTGGGCAGAAGCTAGTTACGGGATAAAAATTAAACATCAAAAACATTTCTTTCTTTCTTTTATTTCTTTCTTTTTTTTCTTTTTTTTTTTTTTCTTTTTCTTTTTTTTTCTTTTATTTTTTTTTTCTTTCTATTTCAGCACCAAGCTTAAGATGGCGGAAGCTATTATTAAAAACATTTTTTTTTGTTCTGCAAGTTTTAACGGATTGATAAATCCATAGAAATTTAGCAAAATTGAAATCGTTAGATTTGCCCTTACCGTAAAGTCTCGCGAAAAGTATCCATATATGTAGAAGAGTGAGCTGCACAATAATAATGACCATTCCATGACAATCAAGTGGTGAAGTCTCTGCGTCAGAGGTATCAAAACGAAACAGAAACGCGACCCCCTTTTGACACGGCAGGTCGAATCTGCGATTGAAATCTTTTTAATTTAGGTCTTAATATTGAAATCATAGTGTAAAACCGACAATCTTGAACATTACCCGTAACCATAGGGCAGGAACTGGACATGTCCTTTTTAAACCCTGTATTTTGAAATGATTACTTTGTTATTTTGTGTTCACAATGTTTTGTTATAGTTTGACCGGTATCGCTGTTCCGCGTCTAAAGAATCCGCAGCGAAGCGGGGGGCAGCGTTGACTAATGAGCTGCGGGACGCCGTGAGCGTTGACTAATGAGCGGCGGGACGCCGTGAGCGTTGACGAATGAGCGGCGAAACGCCGTGAGCATTGACTAATGAGCGGCGGGACGCCGTGAGCGTTGACTAATGAGCAGCGGGACGCCGCCGCACCGTGAGCGTTAACTAATGAGCGACGAAGCGCCATGAGCGTTGACGAAAGAGCGTCGGAACTCCGTGAGCGTTGAATAATGAGCGTCGGGACGCCGTGAGCGTTGACGAATGAGCGGCGGGACGCCGTGAGCATTGACTAATGAGCGGCGGGACGCCGCCGCGCCGTGAGCGTTGACTAATGAGCGGCGGAGCGCCATGAGCGTTGACGAATTAGGGACGGGACGCCGTGAGCGTTGACGAATGAGCGGCAGGACGCAGTGAGCGAGTTGTACTTGTACTTTAGTACGGGATGCGTGCTTGCACTGTGCTTCAAGTAAACGCAGCAATCATGTGTCGTCGTTTTTAGAACGAGTAAACTTTCCGGAACACTAAACGCCCATAGACGTCATAACAATATACTTCTACTGTGTCTCATTCTGTGTCCCGGAAAGTATTAAGTGCCCGATCACACGTACTCGTACTATCACGGTCATCTGACCACTTTGAAAACAAAATCCCGTGCACACAATGACAACATCTGTTTAGCGCCCCTTTTTGTGACAACAAATAAACAAAAAAAATTGATTAATTAGTTCTCAGGCTATTTTACAATGATCCCAGATGTCTGACCACCTCGGTTGTTTTTTTATTTTTTTATTTACAAAAAACAAAGGGATCAGCAAAATGAGCAGCGATGCTATTGGTTGATGAGCGTAGGTAAGCGTTACTACAGCAGCCGAGCGCTGCAAGTAGAAATAGTCCTTACGGTGGTCAAATATCCAAGATCGCGATAGTACCACAACCACACCACGCTACAACCACAACACGTGGACAGGCGCTAATATGAAAATGAATAGTTTATTCACACAGACCACATTTGGTCGTCAAAATCCACCATGTGGGCGATACCGACCACATCTAGGCCACGTCGCAGCCACAACGTAACCACCAGCGACACCGCGCACTAGCGGCCGGCTACATCACATACACAACGTTGCGTCAACCATTTGATTTTGTAGTTATCGCAATGCCGCTGCAAGAAGTCGCAGCGACACTATTCACAAGTAACCACTGCTTGACCACATTTTCTCGCTGCGATCGATGGTGTGGTTTTGGTAAAGTGGCCAGCACATCCAGCTAAACGAAACTGTAAAATTTCTCCAAACGATTCTACACTTTAAGTTCAAAATCGAACGAAAAGTTTGTGGTAACTTGATGTGCTTGCAGCGACACTATTCACACGTAACCACTGCTTGACCACATTTTCTCGCTGCAATGGTGTAGTTTTGGTAAAGTGGCCAGCACATAAAGCTAAACGAAACTCTCAAATTTCTCCAAACGATTTTACACTTTAAAATGTTGACGATTAAATACAAAATCGAACGAAAAAATTTGGCAGTTTGTGGTAACTTGATGTGCTGGCCACCGTATGTGTGATACGCAACCACAAGCGACACCGCGCACTAGCGGCCGGCCACATCACACCCACAACTTTGCGTCAACCATTTGATTTAATTTTATAGTTATCACAACGCAACTGCAGGAAATTGCAGCGACACTATTCATACGTAACCGCTTCTTGACCAAATTTTCTCGCTGCGATGGTGTGGTTTTAGTGTTAGTTTTAATTTATTTTTATTGGTAACTTGAAAATAACCGCTGGGGTTATACCTGTGATATTTTGCTTTACAAAACCACAATATGTGTGATATAACCAAGCCCTTCAATTTTTTTTCAATCAAATACGATCTGGAGACGACAAAATGCCAATAAATTAAAATACTGGCATTACTAATGCATAGGAGTATTTTGTGTGGTCGTTACCAGTGGTGGGCCAGTGGTAACGATCGCGACATAAGAGTTGTAAGTCATAGAATTTCATCTCCACTGCTCTCAAAACGGTGAAGGAAAACATCATGAGGAAACCAGCATGTCCTAGGACCGAAAATTCAGAGACAAGTGACATCTACCAACCCGCACTGGGCCCACGTGGTGGATTACGGCCCATTCACTCTCGAAGAGAGGTGGTTTCCCAGCAGTGGCAATATTATGGGCTGATTATGCTATATTCGTTTGTATGAAACCGACAGGTGTCAAGAACGCATTATCTCAGCGGTCGCACTTTAGTTATACGAAGTTTAATTTATGGTCGTATTGTCGTCTCCATGTTGTATACAGGGTTTAAGGGCGTGGACACATGTCTACGGTAAGGCACTGGCCACCGTGTAACGGCACGACGCCGCTACCGGGAGACGGCACGATGCCATGTACGGTGCACCGCGGGCACAAGGCCGCAACCGCCATTCAGTTTTTGTCTTGATATGGACCGCGAATGACGTATTATTCTGCTCCTATTACTAAGGCGACGAACGAAGAAAAAACAGGATCAAAGTATCAATGTTTTCAAATTTGTATCCTTATAATTCTCCTTTGTCTTGTCCCAGAGAACGGAACGTGCTTCCACTAGTGAAATAAAAAAATCGACATCTAAATTGTCAGCCATTATTATGAATTAATTAACACGTGCGAACTAAACAACAACAAAACATTAAGTAACGAGCGGTTCGCCGTAAGCCACCGCGCTGCACCGTGCCGCGGAACGACGCCGTGCCGTCTCCCGGTAGCAGCGTCGTGCTGATACACGGTGGCCGGTGCCGTACCGTAGACATGTGCCCACGCCCTAAGGGACAGCCTCCCGCAGACTGATGGGGTGAATTCAGTATATCATACTAAGATTACCGGTACAAATTATTTCAGGAACGTTATGGGAATCCAACAAACACGCAGTGTATCGTTACCGTGGCATAACGCACGTAGCGAACGGCAACGCAGCGAGCCTTCGGCCTGCCCTCCCCATAACGGGGCGCGGTGGTGAATTCGATGAACTCTGTATGAATGTAGTGTAGTGTATCGTTACCGTGGCAAAACGCACGTAGCGAACGGCAGCGCAGCGAGTCTTCAGCCGCTTTCCCCGCCACGGTGGATTTCACGCGTCGTTCGTTAAAGTATTTCAACATTGATTGCTGTTGTTTTTATTTTTATTTTAGCTGTTTTATTTACACACATGGAGTGCTGCGTATAGAGAATGTAATTTTACATTTAAATAAAGGAAATAGTAAAAGAAAATTTCCGGTGGAATACGATTCAAAATAAGGAGCTAAATGCATACTATTGCTAATGCGCACTGTATTATTATTGAAGTAATACGTTTAAAACACAATTTAATTAACATTCTGGATACATCCTGTATAACTAAGTAAATAAGTGTTGTGGACAAATGCGTCTACGGAGTGGTGAGGTCTTGGTTCGAGTCCCAGGTTGAGCAAAGCTCTATAAGGTAGCGGATAGCAAAAGGCTTGCTATTGGGAAGATGGGACCTTGGACACTAACTGTGGATATATAAGAAATTATAGTGTAATAATAACATATAGGTGGCTAATACATCGTGAAATTTTGGCCAATTCGTTGAGGAATTCAAAACGGTCGGCGCTGACTGCCGTCACGGCACGGCACGGCAGGACAGCCCGAAGGACGCTTTGGTATGACGCGGCATGCCGCGAAACATGCCATTCGCCGAAAACACCGCCGCACCCGTTTTAAACCTTATTTCAATTAGTTTAGCTGTCATAATCCTGTGACCTATGTGGCTCGCGAGACGCGGTGGCACGCCGCTACAATTCGTTGAATGAAACGGCATGAAATTCTAAACTCATTGAAATAAGGATAAAAAGGACTTGATCAGAAATAAAATCCTTTACCGTGCCGTGCCGTGCCAGTCAGTCAGTGCCGGCCCGAATACAGCTGTGTACGTGTAGATAGATCAAAGTTTTCAAAACTGTGTGACTCTAAGGCTTCCTGCATGACGCCGGAGCCGCACCGGCGCCGGACCGCGTGTTTGTGTATACGAATATCTAGAATGCGCCGCATCGATACCGTACCGCAACCGCGAGTACACCGCATTGATACAGAGTTAAATAGTATAGCAACGATCACAGGTCAGTAAAGCATTGCCAACGCAACTGTAAAGACGTCATCACCGCAGTGCGTATTGCCAGTGATGACCTATGGCACTGAAACATGGTCGCTCACAATGGGCCTTATTAGAAGGCTAAAAGTCACCCAAAGGGCAATGGGGAGGGCTATGCTTGGAGTTTCCCTACGTGATCGAATCAGAAATGAAGAGATCCGCAGGAGAACCAATGTAACCGACATAGCTCGAAGAATTGCCAAACTTAAGTGGCAATGGACAGCGCACATTGCGCGCAGAACAGATAGCCGATGGGGCCGAAAGGTTCTGGAGTGGCGACCGCGTACCGGAAGACGTAGCGTTGGAAGGCCTCCCACAAGGTGAACTGATGACCTTGTGAAAGCCGCAGGAAACCGCTGGATGCGGGAAGCACAGAACCTGTCGAGGTGGTGGTGCTTGGGGGAGGCCTTTGTCCAGCAGTGGACGTCTTTCGGCTGAAATGATGATGATGATGATGATGATGATGATGATGATTATCAATGCCTCCTCATGAGGTTTTCAGTTATTTCAATTAGAGCTTGTAGATTTTACTAAGACTCTTAAATAAGTCTGAAATCGCCAACGCGTCTTGAGCAAGCATGGTAATCAATGCTCGTGTCTTCTCTGTATGAAAACAAGGCTTAGCCCTGAAGTTGGACTATTAAATACAAATAATATAATTTACAATTCGTTGAAATTCAAAAGAAACGCTGCTGATATTCCGCTTGTATGTATAATTTCCGGTTTCATTCGATTTTACGTTAAAGGACATCGCCGGAAATGGCCCCAGGACCAATAAACATCTGACCTACATAATAATTATAAATATATTTTATTAGAGTAATTGCGAATACCTGTATGAAACGGACATTCTGCGTTCCATAATGAACAATTAAAAGAGCGACTATCGACGTCACATAAAATATGCCGCCATCTTTGACAATTAGATTAGACATGACAATTAATGATGTCCGATCTATCAATAACATGACAAACATACATGAGGTAATATGACTTCCTACCTAAGTATAAATAAATAAAATCAAAAAACAGGATAAAGTCGGTTGCATTGAAGTTAAATAAATAAGTACTTATTTACCTGTTTTTTAATACAAAAACTAGAAGATTTACAAAATACCTAATAGGTACTTAGATGTACTTAAATGTTTTTCTGATTCTCTTAGCTTAACTAACCACATACAGGCAATAGAAATAATAGTGACATGCATTTATTAGCATGTATTTCGAAGTATTGAAAGGATTGTTTCTTACTAAATATAACCTCAAAATCTTTGTTTTATTTTGAAATAAATCCTTTCTGCAAGTTGTCCGTCATTAAACTTTGTCTTCATGGGCATATGCTTGTAATTTAGAACACGCAAAGTAATTTTCGTTTGCTGTTGGTTCTGGGGCGAATGATGTATGGATGCAGAACAATCTCATTTGAACAGTAATCGAAAAAAAAATTAACTTGTGTAAAAATTTTGATCATTTTCACGATGCATAATACAGGGTGTAACGGACAGCCCTCTGCAGACTGATGGGGTGAATTCAGTATATCTGTATATCATACTAAGATGACCGATTCATGAAATTATTTCAGGAACGTTATGGGAATCCAATAAACCTAATTTGTTTTATTACCTCACACGCAACGTATCGTTACCGTGGCAAAACACACGTAGCGAACGACAGCTCCCCACCACGGAGCGCGGTGAGTTCGATGAAATCTGTAGCTAGGCAGAAAGTAAACAGCTGATTTCGAGCGAGTATTTCGACATCCATTACAGATTTTTTATTTTTCCTGTTTTATTTACATAAATGGAGTGCTGCGTACAGATATTGTAATTTTACATGAAATAAAGGAATAAAACTGAAAAAATTAAAAATTTCCTGCGGCATATGATTCAATATAAGGCCTGACTGACCGTTACATCCTGTATAATCAAAAAAAAAAAACGTATACACGGCTACATATCAGGCTATCAATTACCAATATAAGCTGATCTCGCCTTGTATAAGATTTTCGTACAATGAGAGGTCTGCTTATACTGGAAATGTATAGCTTGATGTGTGGCCGTGTGTACTATCATCAAAATTAACGGAAACAATAAAGGTCCATACCTACTTTTCTAAATACTCAAATCAGGGCTACCATTCACTAAATTTGCTTAGTGTAAATAATACCGATCGCTCGTAGGTACGGTACATACCTTCCTGACGTTTTTTGTACGGAACGCAAAAAGAGACAGAGTCTCTCTCACCTTCACGAGCTCCTTGAGTCTCTCTCTGTTGTACACACTGCCAATCTCCTCGCCTAGGAAGTAGTCTAGGAGCTTGCTTATTGGAAACGCTAGTGGTGCTGTGAGAGCCATGACTGCCTGTGGAGGAAGGGGATTAGTGTGTCAATTTTAGGTCGAAAATTTGATCATAATAAAGTACAGTCAGATAGGTATAGGGTTGCCAACCCTACTACATAATATAGTATTCTACTATATTAGAGGCCTAAATACTATATTTCTAAAGAAAAAATATAGTAGGCGAAACTACTATATTTTTATTTTAATACAAATGGCGAGATGATCGCAGTAAGGCCAGTATTAATCTCATAAAAGCTAAAGTAATGGTATTTTCTAACCTTAATTTAGAGTGTAAAAATAGTTACGAGACATTAATAATAAAAAACCTGTTAATAAAGGTTCATAGTACCAAAAAATATGCATTTAAAGAATAAAAATGTTTTTGAAACCTACTATATTTTTTCTTTGTTTGGTATAAAAAGTTGGCAACCCTAGTTAGGTACTGCAATTAGCTGACCTTGCTTAAATGGTTGAGGTTTTTTTTATTAACAAATCGTATGATTTTCATATTTTTCTAGTTTTGGGTAGATTTCGTATAGTTATTTAAATAAAATTAAGAATTATAAAATTCTATCGAATCATGTTAAAAAAAATCTCAACCATTTATGCAAGCGGGGGTCAGCTAATAGCAGTAATTGACTGTATGAGTACATGTTTTTAAAGAAAACGTCTCCAAAAACGTAGAATGCAACTAAAATAATTCATAAAAAGAGTATTTGACTTATATTTTACTATTTTAATTACGGCGAAAGGGGTAGCCCGCGAAATTCAAATTTCCTTACGTTTCTTGCAAACTTTAGGTCAGTATGAGGTTGTATGGTTGTATGTTGATCTAAATATGTTTCGAGGCCGTAAAAAATATTTATTTATAGAATTTCTAGCTTTTGCCCGCGGTTCCGCCCGCGTAGATTTCGGTTATCGCGTAAAAAAGTAGCTTATGTCCTTCTCCATATCCCAGGCTATCTCTGCCAAATTTCATGACGATCGGTTCAGCGGTTTAGACGTGAAAACGTAACATACAGACAGACAGAGTTACTTTCACATTTATAATATTAGTATTAGTATAGATAATCATAAAACCGGCCAAGTGCGTGTCGGACCACGCACAATGAAGGGTCCCGTAGTTGGGATGAATTTATCCCAAGAACAAACTTAACATAGTAGTTGAGAAACATGCTCTCCTATACAGATTGTATGGGGGAACATGTTTTTCAACTGCAAATTTAAGTTGGTCGTCTATTACTCGTAAACCTGAAAAGCCTACTTAGCTGTGATAGTTTTTCTTTTAACTTTGTTATATATACTACTATCGTGAATTTTTTTCATCTATGCAAAACTAACCATTTAGCTGGCAGGGGGGGGCACTTAACTCTAACAAAAAATAGCACTTTAAAGCCTAATATTTCAGAAACGAATCCCTTAATCGAAAAATTGTTTTCACAAACCCGCAATATTTTTGAAAGACCCATCCAACAAAACCCCACAACATAGGGTAGGCGAAAAAAAAAAACATCCCCACTTTTTTTTTACCATTGTCGGCGAGATTAATATGTATATCCATGCAAAATTATAGCTTTCTACTACTAAGAGTCTCTGAACTAAGTTGGGGACAGACAGACGGACGGACGGACGGACATAGCGAAACTATAAGGATTCCTTGTTGACTACGAAACCCTAAAAATCATCAATACAAAGTTCAATATAATCCTCATATAGTCGCGAATCATAATTTAAACAACATACACCCAGACAATGAGCTGTAAATTGCAAAATGAGTAAGAAAAAAAAAAACCGACCAAGTGCGTGTCGGATCACGCACAATGAAGGGTTCCGTACTTAGAACGAATTTATATTAAGAACAAACTTAACATTTTAGTTTGTAAACATAATCTCCAATACATTCCAACTGCAAAAGTTTGTACGCACAATATCGAGAGATCTACCATGTTATTTTAAGACCATAGACTTCTTATAGATTTTCCTGTAATCTGTAAGTACAGAACTACTTTGTGTTTTTTTTTTTAAATTTTAGGTTCAGTAGTTTCGGAGATATGGGGGGAATGGTCAATTTTCGTCTATTTTCACTTTAACTTTAAAACAATTTATTTTAAAATTATAAAAAATATATATTTGAGATCCTCACAGTAAGCCCTTTCATTTGATGTGTCACACGGTACAGTTTGCAAAACTTTTTTTTTTTTGCCCCCCAAAACTGACGCCAATATTCTAAATTCATTTATTTACGGTTCACGTCCGTGTTTGGGTCACTCAAATTGATATGTATACCAAATTTCAACTTAATCGGTCCATTACATTCGGAGCAAATTGGCTGTGACAGACGGACAGACAGGACACACGAGTGATCCTATAAGGGTTCCGTTTTTTCATTTTGAGGTACGGAACCCTAAAAACTACCGAAATCGATCCACATACCTTAGTAACCATAATACTCTTCGCGCCAACCATCAAGCCATGTCTCGAACAAATCGCCTGAGGGGTGATCTCTCCCAACAGCACAATAGCCAGGGTCGAGAATATGACGGCAAAGAGTCCAGACGTCAGCTCATCCAGGAGAATGGTGAAGGTGGAGTTCACGGCTACGTTGCCCAGGAGTATGCTGCAGAGGAGGTAGTTCCCATGGTCGCGGACTGGCATTATTGCCCGCGCGTATTTGCGTTCTTGTTCTGTGCCTGTAAGAGGTATTGTTTGAGTAGCAAAAGGGGCGGTGCTTGTGGTGACTGGTCGTCTTGCTGACCATGGTTTCGTTATTGTTATTAGTAATTAGCTGTTTATTTATTTATCTACGCCCATGCTATAAATCCTCTATAAAAGTTTCTGAAACAGTTAGCTTATTGCCAACATTAAAACACCCAGTGTCATAATAACCATAATAGCATCCAAACGGGAGTTATAATGTTGTACTGAATTTCATAATGCAACTCCTTTGCTTTTACGAGGATGATGATCCCTTCCTTACTCATCTGTTTGATGAGTAAGGATTCTCTATTCGTGGTATCTTTATGAATTTCAAAAAAAGAACATTGTCACGCACGCGCGTTTCACTATACTATACCATAGCGTCGTATACCGCCATTTTTGTTCGATATTAGTATTGCAAAAACTGTTTCAGAACCTTTTATAGAAGTTTCATGTCATGGGTGTAGATAAAGTCTTGTATGCAACTGTAATAATTAGGTATTAAAACACTCATGTGATACTATTTCCGTTAAACCCACATTCGTGTTTTAATACCCCTTATTATACAACAGTTGCATAAATAACTATTTACTTCGATCGATGATATAATGCTTGGTTTTCTCTTTTCAGTTACGTGTTTTTGCAGTCGGGTAGTAGTAGTCGGCGCTAGTGGACCCTTGTATACCCTCTTAACGTGCTTTCCGCGGCACGGAGGAGTCTCGGTATGTAAAGATGGTCACCCATCCATGGACAAACCCCAGCAAGCGTAGCTTAACTTGGTGGATCGATCCGTACGGCTATAATAAGTAAGCCACAAGCTCCTCCAGTATGATAAACAAATAAATGTAGCTCATCAATTACCTGTATTCGAAATAATCTTGAGCTCCGTCCTATCCAGGGACATCAGCCCCAGGTTCAGGCCAGAGAATAATGCGGAGAACGTCAGACAAGTAGTGATCAGGAGCATCGTCGCCCATAGCGGTAGTAGCTTGTTATGTGATGCAAACATCTTATATACTTCCATACCTAAAAAGAATATGAACGATGAAACGTATATGTAAAAGAAAGAATAATTGTTTATATTGCACAAACAAAACGACGCAACCAATTAGCTTAATTAGCCGTTTACTTAACAGCCGAGCGAGCGCAATTCCCAATGGCTAGGCGCCTTTGGAAGATGCGCTCGCTCGGCTCGCACGCAATTGGTCAGTTCTGACCCTTTTTAGGGTTCTGTAGTCAACAAGGAACCCTTTTAGTTTCACCATGTCCGTCCGTCTGTCCGTCCCCAGCTTAGCTCAGAGACTCTTAGTACTAGAAAGCTATAATTTGGCATGGATATACATATTAATCACAAAGTGGTAAAATAAAATAATGAAAAAAATTTAGTTATTTAGATTCCTGTACATGTAAAGTGGGGATGATTTTTGGTATTTTTCGCCTACCCTATGGTGTGGGGTATTGTTGGATGGGTCTTTCAAAAATATTGCTGGTTTGTTAAAACAATTTTTCGATTAAGGGATCCGTTTCTGAAATATTAGGCTTTAAAATGCTAGAGTTAAGTGTCCCCCCCTCCCCGCTAGCTAAATGGTTGTACATGTATATGTAAAAAAAATCACAGCAGTAGTATATAATTATAATGAAGTTAAACGAAAACTATCACAGCCAAGTAGGCGTCACAAGTTACCGAGTAATAGTCAACCAACTTACATTTACAGTTGAAAAACCTGTTCTCCCATACATTCCGTATGGAAGAACATGTTTTTCAACTACGATGTTAAGTTTGTTCTTGGGATAAATTCATACCAACTACGGAACCCTTCATTGTGCGTGGTCCGACACGCAATTGGCCGGTTTTTTTGTTAGGATGGAAATCCTCATGGATATCCTCCGCCCTGTGATGGGCAGAGGGGTCTGTCAGACTCTTACTGACTAAAACCACCCCAGTGTTCCCTCGTATACTAGCATCCGGGGGCTGCGGGAGCAAACCCAACTTCCACTGCCCCGAGCTGGTGACGGCCCACGCTAGGGGGGCCCCGTCCCATTGGGGAAGAGAGGTGCTGAACTCCCCACGTTACGTCTTAGAGATGTGCGTGGAATCCTACGCGCCGCCCTCTCATAATTTCGGAACGCCACGCAGGCGGAGCTGGGGGAAAAGATAGTATACCTAATTACCTTGATGTAGATATTTCTCTTCATCTTTAAATGGATCGTCCACTCCAAGCTTGAGGTTTTTGGCGCATATGTACAACTTGGAGTCGGTAATCGGTGCTGGTGCCACGACGTCAAAGAGCGCCGTTTTTGGTCGTAAGGAGCCTTCTTTTACCTGTGGACAAAAATGAAATGACAGTCTCAACTCGCAAACTATCCGAAAAAAATCGGAGTTAGTTTTATTTTACTTTATGCACAGCGGGGAAGCTCTTGGCTTTCACCTCACCTGATGGTAAGTGATGATAAGGCCGAAGGTGGAAACAAGCTTCACCCGGAATCCTCAACCACAGAGGAACTGGTTGTCTTACCTCTAACTGCCGAAACACAACCATTGCTGTTAACATTGTTGTTACGGCGACAGACTTAGATAAGATGGTGGTAGCTAGTCAGGCGGACTCAGAACAAGCTCTACCACCAACCAAACCGAGCAGAAAATTTTGCCCCCGCTGGGAATCGAACCTTTGGGTCTGAGACAGGTGGTCTTACCACTAGACCACAGAGGCGGTTGCTTGGACCCTACGTAGTATTAGTAGTAGTTCCACAAATCAAAAATCAAAAACAAAATATTTTATTTCATATAAACCTACATGGGCACTTATGAAACGTCAGAAGCTAGGTGCACGATTCCAATGGATTTTTCCTATGGAGAAGAGCCGACAAGAAACTCCACGGTTACTCTTTTACGGGAGGTATGAGAGGACAGTGTAGACCTTTCAACAAGTACCAGGTACTTAACAATAAAGAAAATTGTCAAAAAATCTAGTCTTATAGGCCTACTCCTAAAATGAACGAGGATGATCTGTCAAAATGTAACCCATTGCGATCAATTGTCATTTTATGTGTGTTTCCACAATTATCCCGCAGAACCGGCGGAGAAAATAAGGCTCCCATCAAAAAACAATGTGCCTGCCAGACCGGAACGTGTGGAGGCGGCGGCGACCGCCACTGCTGGCCGTGCCTGCTGGCAAAACCAACCTGCTGTCAAAAACACCCCTCACTCGCACAATGTGTGTACTAAACTAAGTGCATGAGAGAATTGACATATTTTCGTGCAATCTGAGTGAATTCGCAAGAGTTTTGTTGAATTTTGTTAGTTATATTTAAATGTTAATATTCTGTGTTAAGTCTGATTTTGTATGTTAGAGTTTAAGTGTTGCTTTCTATTTTGAAAAGTTTATTTAAGTGTTCTCCCCAATTGGGGGAGGCTTGTGTCCAGCAGTGGACGTCTTTCGGCTGAAATGATGATGATGATTTGTGTGTTTGCAAACCACTATCGTATTGGGGTCATCCTGTAAAGTGTAGTTTTTAAGTGTAATAAATAAATAAAATATTATTCATTTCCATATTCGGTTTAGATTTTCCCCTAAAACAAATGGCTCAATTTTAAGTTACACATGAGTTCTAAAACTCAACGTGGGACTCATTTTGGGTGTGTCTTAACCACGGTCGCTCAGGGAGCTAATCATCAAATGGATGTGTGGTCTAGTAATGTTGCAAATTGTAGCGTTCCCCAGGTAAGCGGATGACAAGCAACATTAATTGATTGCGACATAAATTTCTGTTCAATGTCGCTCGCTTTGTTCTAGTATGCTAGGGATCTAAACCAATAATAAAGCTGAAGGGGTTGTTTTTAGACTTCCGTAGTCCACAAGGAACCCTTATAGTTTCGCCATATCTGTCTCAGCTACAATTGCTGTGGTTGGTCCGTGGATGGGTGACCATCTTTACATACCGAGACTCCTCAGTGCCTCGAAAAGCACGTTAAGCCGTTGGTCCCGGCTGTCATTCGTGGATCTTTGACAGTCGTTACAGGTCATCAGAAGCCCGAAAGTCTGACAACCAGGCTTACCAAAGGGTATAAGTATTATAGTAACCGGCATGAGTCGTGAGCACAAACTGACACCTGTGCAGTAGTAAATTTTTAGGTACCTACAATAAAAATAAAAAAACTACTTACCACAATTGGTAAAAAGAATGAAAAGTGAAGTAATGAAAAATTTATAAATGCGATAGGTGCTCACATATTTACAAACATTGTATATGATTTTCCAAAAAAAAAAAAAACATATAATAAGTTAGTATGTGAGTTAAATTTATATCAATTACAGAAAATAAAATTAATATCATAAAAATTATAAATTATACAGTTAAATTAGCAACCAGTTTGATTTTGTCTAGACTCTAAATTGTCCTATGGAGCAGGACCAGCATGTTTCCAAGCATTCTTATCTTGGATATAATCCTCTAATTTGTAATATGCTTGTTTACAAAGTGTGCTTTTTATGAGTTTTAAATTTTCTTTCATTTAATTGTAATATATCAGAAGGTATTTTATTGTAACAGCTAGGCAGATTGAGTAAACATAAATTTTATACTGTTTTTCATAGTATGGTTGGCAACCCTGAATGTAGGTAGCCGACCTCAATATAAAACATAGGCGCCCAGTTAATTAAGACTACCCGTACTTTTTACTGTAGTTAGAAATGTCAACGTGACCTTTCGACAAATGTGAAAACTATTTATAACGGCGGACAAGTTGTTTACTATGTCAACCTACGCATAGGTAGCAATAGAACACATCAAATATGGCGAGGGGGGTAATGGCTGATCTTTGCGTTATACTCGTGAACGGGTGCTGCTTGTGGTGACTGATCGTCTTGCTGACCATGGTTTCGTTATTGTTATTAATAATATTAACTGTTTGTTTATTTTACTTCGATGTTCCTAGTTTATCATTTTGTGTTACATAATCCAGCATTGCATATGTAAGCGGGCACGCCCTTTATGCCAGAAGTCTTTTATTTAGGTAATTAGTTCTTTTTTTTTTTGCATTTTTTGTGTTTTGCTTGAGTATAGTTTGTCACTATATTGGCGTGTGTTAGCTGACATATGGCAAATATTTTAATTTACTGTTCTGTGTCTCGTAATGTTAATTAATTTGCATACCTACTATTGTATTGAATCAAGTTTATCTAATTGGACAGAGCTGTGCTGATGGCGAGTTTGTTGCGCCACTTCTGCTTCCCAGCTAAAGCACTAGGAAGTGGTGAAGGGCGGGCGTTTTGGGGGACTAATTTAAGACTTTTTGTTTTTTTGTTTCTCGATTTGTTATTATTTTATTTTCTTTTTTATAGTATATTTTTTATTTTGTGAATGTGAGAACGTTGTAGGCCTTGTAGATCAATAGATTCTTCGATTTAGTGACCATTTTCTATTTTGTTAAGCACCTATTGTGTGGCTCCTGTAACACAGGTTTTTCCTAGCATAGGGGTCATTGATCAATATTTTGTGTCAGGCTATTCCCATGTTTAATTAAGTGTCACTCTATATGTGTACTTTTACGTCAAATAAAAATATTATTATTACTTGTTGACAGGCCTACACTGTCCTCTCATACCCATCAATAGTGTAATTTTAAAACATTGTAAAAGCCAATTATTTGTAACCGTGGAGTTTCTTGCCGGCTATTCTCCATAAGAAACGACCAATTGGAACCGTGCACCTACGTTTCAGTGCCCATGTAGGTTTATGTGAAATTAAATATTTTTATTTTGTATTGATAATTATTCGTAAATTTCAAGTATAAAAGTACAATATATTGTTAGTAATGCACTTACCATGTATTCTCCTTTAAGAAGAAACTTGCAAGGCTGCCCATACTGTTGAATCTCATGCGTGAAGGCTATCACAGTCCTTGAGGTTATACCATCGCCGAATAATCTAGAACACCAAGCACAAATTTTTCTACTTATTTTTTATGCCTGAAGGACCTCGGAAAGCACGTTAAGCAGTTAGTCCCAGCTGTCATTCGTGGATCTTTGACAGTCATTACGGGGCGTCAGAAGCCCGAGTCAGATAACCAGTCTTACCAAGGGGTATCGTATTATCCAATTACTGGGTTGTGGGGGTCAGATAGGCGGTCGCTCCATGTAAAATACTGATGTTCAGCTGCGTCCGGTTAGACTGGAAGCTGACCCCAACATAGTTGGGAAAACCAAACTTGACCCAGAACGTACACACACATACAAACATAATGTTCAATATACCTTTTAAAGTAGTGTTTAATTAAATAAACTGTCATCTAGATAGGTAAATTCACCTTTTAAGCGAAAATTATGTCTCAATGTCCACTAAAATTATTTATATATATTTTACAGCCCTGCAATTAGCCGTAAATCATTAATAGCATCTCTATTTCGGGTGTCTGACCGTTACGGTTCGCAGTAGTCTTAATTAACGAATCTATGGACAATAGCTAGAAAGCTCTGACCAATTCCATCTATCTCTAGACAAAATGCGTGCGCTGTTGGCGAGGTCTAAAGACCTCGCCAACAGCGCACGCCTTTCGCCTTTTTAAACCTTCTATCTATACTATACTAAAGTATAGTATAGATAGAAGGTTTAATTTTATTGCATGGTCCTCTACCGCTGCTCTCCATCTCTCTTTGCCCTCATTTAGGTCAGTTCCGTTCAGCGGAAATATACAAATATTCGCCTTATTTGGCCAATACAGTTATGCCTACTTTATGACAATTCAAATATCTGCCTAGCCTTTTCCTATGCTGGGGTCGGCTTCCAGTCTAACCAGATGCAGCTAAATATCTGTATTTTACATGGAGCACCTGCCTATCTGACCTCTAGAACTCAGTTATAGAATAAATATATTAATATAGTAATAAAATACCCCCTTGGTAAGGCAATTCGAATAAAGTATTTTTTTTTTATACTTGTTCAAACGTGTGAAATGCGTTTTAACTATTTGCCCAAATAATAGAGTCACAGGTGATGTCATAATATGATTTCTAACTACATTCATAAGAATTTCAGTGAGCTTACGTAGATTGATGGCCCAACGGAATGAACTTGCAATTCTGTATTCATATACAGTTCAAACTAAACATTTTGTACGATTTCGAAAACAAGTTCTATTTTATGCAATGAGACAGCGGCATCGGTCAAGGGTAGGGTTGATCGAAACCTATTTCTAGTTCGAATCAATAATCTATAAATTTTGGATGCAGTCGAATCTACGTCTCTTATCTCAGTAATGAGTTTAAAAAGTATTTAATTATTTATTTATTTACTTAATACTTTAGCACAAAAATGTACAGAGGCGGAGGTGTGTATCTAACGAAGGTGTAAACAAACCCCGTTCAGGTTAAATTCTGACTCGAATCACTCAGTAAAGAAATTAATAATACATTCATCTGAATTTAGAAGGTTGCAACTTTATATCTCACCACTTTTTCTAACAATTTTTGTTTAAAGAACATTATTAAATTGCATTTTGGAATGTCAAATAAACAAATCAAAGCACTCAATGTGTAAGCGGCACTACAAATTGGCATTCACAGATACGTTTTCTAATCCATTCGTTTACATTTTTATCAGACACTTTTGGATCAGACCATATTAAACAATTTACTTTGTAATATACGGTATGGACCAAAGAAATACACACCTCAAAGTGACCCTAGAATCAGCCAACACGCTAGGAATGCTCTCCTCAATAATCTTAGGCTCTTTATCAGAGTTCTCTATCCTCAAACCCTCAATATTAACGACAAACGTTTCCGCTCTTACGCTGAAAAACTCCTGTTCAGGTATAGTCACGTCCCGTGGCTTTCTCCCCACAGATTCTAACCCAAAACCTTCAGAAATTCCATCAAATTTATCGGAAACAGTCCTGGAAGGTTCTAGCTGTGCAGGTGTCGTTTTTTCTGAAATATCTCTCTTGAATCTTTCAATAGAATTCTCATTAATAGAATCCTCGGTGTCTTTTGGGACATCAATCGTTTTCGCATGTTGTATCTCGGTTAAAGGCACATATTTGTCGTTAAATAGCACTTCTATATCTTCTCTCTCTTCTCTTGTTAGTGATGGAGTCTTCTCGAGGTGGTTGACGTCTATATCATGGGAGAGGTCTGCCCATTCTGAGTTTGTTTGTTGATCTTCTGTTAAGAGAGTCGGTTTTGTGTAATCTTGGTGTCTGGGGACAAAAGAGAAGTGTTTATTAGAGCTTGGAATATGAAGAAGAGACGCTTAGGTGTACTACACACTTGTTGGGGACAGCACATTCGGCAGTATTTGTTGAACAACAAAGCCGACCCGAAGCATTTACTACACATATTCGGCTTTCATTCGGCTCGTGATCGTCAAACTCCATTCGGCAACTATACCTCGGCTGGTCGGCTCGCCTCAATTCGGGCTAAGCTGGACGGCTTTTTCCTGAACATATCTACATAGTAATAATATATTCGATTTAGTAACCCTTTGTACATACATGTTTTTCTTGCCGTGAAAAACTACTGTTTTTTTGCCGTATGTAGGCACGGTCTGTTGTATGGATCACTATGGAAGATTGTTGACAGACACGTTTTTTCTACTGCACGGTTTATACGCCGCCGCCGTTCAGAAACCGTGCCGTGTACAAAGGGCCTAAGGATGCAGGTTGGTTGGTATTTGTTAAAGTTTCAGTCGCATTGACGAAAGCCCATCTCCATCGCAAGAATAATTATTACGATAATTCGAAAGGGTTCAAAGAAATACTATGCTCCATTTATAGCATTAGACAAATAACAACTAAATAATAATAAAAAATAAAAACAAAAAATAATAAAAAGTTTTATTGATTTCTAAACTAGTGTAACAATATTTATGTATGACACTGGATCCCACACTAGGATACCCTGTGTCGCAGGATCCAGTCTCTTTCGACAGATAATATGAATCAATAAAGATAGGTTAACGAATGCACCGGTTTCAGTGTAATTAATTAACTTAGGACTAAAAAGTAACCAAATGTATGTGTGAATGTGATGAATTTAAGTGTGCAAGTGAGGAGGGTGAGTGTGAATGTGATGGGTTTATGTATGCATGTGATGAGTGTTAGTGTGTATGTATGTATATAATACTGTAATATGTATTTGAAAGAATAGATTTTCCGTTTCAGCAGAAATATCGACAGTTACTGTGTAATATTGTTGAAATTGCTGCACATAAGAGTTATTTTTTTAATATAAATAGTAAATAGATTCCATTGCCTTGTATTTAACCTTTTGACCGCCACATCAAACAAGAAAAAACGTGTCCTCGGCGCCAAGATATGACTTCATCCTTTCGAGTTTTTGTCATCTTATCTATACTAATCTATACTAATACTATACTAATATACTAATACTAATATATATAAAGCTGAAGAGTTTGTTTGTTTGTTTGTTTGTTTGAACGCGCTAATCTCAGGAACTACTGTTTGGAATTGAAAAATTCTTTTTGTGTTGGATAGTCCATTTATTGAGGAATATTATAGGCTATATAACATCACGCTACGACCAATAGGAGCGGAGTATAAATGAAAAATGTTACAAAAACGGGAAAAAGAATTCCTTTTTGAGAGCTTCCATTGCGTGCGCTGCGTAAACGGTTTAAGTTACGCAAATATCATGTATGATGGAATTGTTCCTCTTTAAAAGTTCTAAAAAAAAGTCCGCGACAGCATATGTCTATCTTTTAAGATTGACTCACTATAACCGTTTTTATGGTAATATTTTTTTTTTTTTCGAAATTAGTTCATTATTTGCGAAGGAGTTTTATCAACATAATATTAATCCTTATCCAAATAAATATGTTATTAATCACAAGTATTTAAATGTAAACAAAATTGTCCTTGACATCACTTGATTTCAATCAACATCTTAGGAAATATCATAATTTTAAAATAACTCCGTAACAAAATAAGTAGTAAATTCATTATTTAAACCACTCTCTCTCTCTTAGGTGACGCAGACGAAGTTGCGCGGGTCAGCTATATTATAAAGCTATACAGTACAGTATAAAGAAGAGTTTGTTTGTTTGGTTGAACGCGCTGATCTCAGGAACTAGATACTGGTTCGAATAGAAAAATTATTTTAGTGTTGAATAGCCAATTTATCGAGGAAGGCTATATAACATCACGTTAGATCCTTAGTTCCGTGTGGTGCCGGACGTAAAGAATAGCTCCATCCCATTTCCTACCTTGGGTGTCGTAAAAGGCGACTAAGGGATTTACTAGAGAATTGGCAGCAGCATTCTCTATTTATTTTTAACACCATACTGCGATCGGCAACCCGCCTGCCAAGCGTGGCGATTATGGCAAACCCCCCCAATTGAGGGAGGCCTATGTCCAGCAGTGGTCGTCTTTCGACTGAAATGATGATGATGATGATGAGATCCTTAGGAGCCAAGCGAAAAGAACAAAAGTCAGAAAGAACGCTAAGTGATAACGAAGTTATAGCGCGGGCGAGCGACGGAATGCGACGCACGGAGGGGTATTTGATCCAAAAAGCTGGCCAAAATTATTTAATGTGTTTGTGTATCTACAATTGCTCTCTAGTATACTGTTCTCGAGTGAAAATGACACGAAAAGTTTTTTTGACTTTTTTTCAGGACAATAAAATTAAAAATATTTCAAGTTCACCAATTTTTTTAATTACTAGTATAATACAGCTTATACAATAAATATTTACAATAATTAGTCACTATATTCGTGTTCCGAATCACTTTGTGGGTTTTCGTCATCATCATCATCATCAGTACTCTCGTTACTGGCGCTGGTCACAGATAGATTTGAGATTTCAGCAGGAAGTAACATTCCAACGGTTTCTTTTAAAAATGGTTTGGATTTTTTACTTGATATAGGTTTCATGCCTGTCAAAAATGGATCTGAGCGCAACAGTAACCTGTTAACAATGTCCCGGTTACAAGCTTCCCGGGAAAATTTTCTTGAAAACCCAAGCCTGTACTGGCGAAAATGCTTGTTGCAGGCTTCCGCGGCTTCTTCGGACAGCTGTCCTATTGGCAAAATTGCCGAAGAAATAACAACAGCCCCATGAATGAGGACTTTGTGCACTGTTGGAGGCATGGGATACCAAGCATAAAGCTCAACATACAGTTTGGCGGTGTCGAAACAATATTTGCCAAATTTTTCTGTGTCAATCTTTAGACCACTGGATATTGTTTCCAAAATTACTTTGTGACGATATAAAAGGTCTTCATTGACGCCTGTAATTTCCGATGTTTTTTTTATGTCCATATAAAATCGCCTGGAAGAATTGCCGTCATTTGTATTGCCGAAGCCTTGTTTTGGGAAATCGACCAACAAACCAAGCTCCTCTTTAAATGCTTCCTGAATGACCTTCTTTCTCTCATCTATAATCTTCTGGTTCGGGCTATTTTTTCTCACTTGCCATTGTTTAATTGGTAATTTGTACGACAAGTGTAGCACACTTTCGAAGAATCGTATTCTGGCATGCAATATTGATAAGCCAAACGTCAAATTTTCAGAGTCTGAAGGCTCAAAGACGGACATATCACTCAGATCGTTAAAATTCTTTGAAGTCGCGCCACATATAAAGCATCTCTGTGTGTATTTTGTACCTGTCACGGCATTGCAGACTTTTCCATCCACCATTGTGAAAAGCAGGTTGTGTTCCACATTAACTGAGCCACAAATCAACTTTAATTCAGTTTTCTGGAGAGCATTAATCTTTCCTTTAATGTAATTAACCTCTTCATTGGTGATATCCGTTGTCTCGTGGACGAATCTTATACGGATTGGCCTGCAGTACCTGGGTGATGACGGAGTTGGGTTTTGCCATATTACTTTCTTTTCATCATTATTTGTCACAAGTTGCAGGATACAAAAGAGCTTTGAAAGATATTTGCATCACTTTCGGCTTTACTCTCAAAATTCTGTTTATATTGATTTTGCTGGGAGCCGTCACATCCCCATTTTGAAATCAACTGAAGATTATTTCTCTCTCCTTCAGGTACTCTCTCCAAAACTTCAGACAAACTTAAACATAGTCGACTAGTGGTAAGGTCCAGTAACTGTTGCAACTCAAGTTCAGCACAAGTCGATGTTACTCTATACCATTCGTTTGGGGGGTAACATTCTGATTTCGCTCTCTGTAACACAGTATAGCATGGGTATTTGGTCTTGTCCACGTTTCTTATTATTTCATACTGCCTTCTCGTTAGTTCAGCTTCAACAAATACTGATAAAGCCTGTGTCGGTGAAAGCTGTTCTTTCGAGAATATCCTCCTTGTCATGGCAATTTTATATTTTTTTGACCGAGTAGGAGTTGTTTCAGTGACATCTTTTATGACATTAGCTGCATCCACTTGCCCAATATTTCTTAAACTCATATGAGTAGCGAAACTCAATACATCTGAGGATGTTGTAGCTCTTAGGTCCTCCGTTTTACGCCTCTTAGATCGTTCACTTGAGTCCGAAAAAGTTTTGCTTGGACGACCAACTTTGACAAATTGATGGGTTTGTATTTTGATCGTTCCTCTTAACCATTCATCATTTTTCTTAAGAAATTTTGCTTCTGTGTTTCTAGCTGCAGACCACCTTTGTTTAAATTGATGTTTAAAATGTGAAAGCTGGTGTTTCATGTCTTTGCGCTTATTTTCTGGATAATTAGTAATATGCATCAGTTTTGTTTCAAGGTATTCCATTTTTTCCTCGAACTTTGTTCGGCATGACTCTTTAATTATGTCATATAAAGCTTTCCTCGTCATAAGAATGAATGTTACTGGTGGAACTGTCAACAAAACATAAAAATAATCAATACTAGAATGACCTGGAAAGTTGCGAGCGCATGGAAGCCTTTAAAAAATTGTTAAAAATTTGAGTGGTCTCTTTGGGTAAGAAATTATTACTGATTATTAAAGCTAATAGATTGGGCTATAATATCTTATGTAATATCATTGCTGGGCAAAGCTTGGAAGTATAACTAAATAACTCATGTTTACAAAAAATCATCTATATAAATTCTATTTTGATTGGTTACTTCAAACACGGAAATATTTACAAGGATTTCATAATAAAATGTTTTATATAGTGCTAAACTATGTACATACCTTCATCATCAGGATCCATTTTTAAAAACTTCGTTATATTACACCAATTCACTTATATTTTAAGAATATTAGGTTTGTATTTTATAGCTTCGACAAAGTTAACGTATAGCGTGTGCGACAGTCGACTTGCGAATGAACAGGTTTCGATTCTATTGTTCCGTGAAACAAAACAAGTGCGCAGGTAGCTAGCCCGAACCCTTGGCTAGTTCGGGGAATTCTCTCATAGGGTAAATACGTGGTTTGAAAAAAAGACTTTTGGCCAACTTTTTGAGCCAAATACCCCTCCGTGCGACGCGATGGGTGGCCCAAAATTTCACGCGGACGAAGTCGCGGACAGAAGCTAGTGCTAATATAAAATGGTTTTACTTGGATATGTGAAAAACTTCACAACAGTAGTATATACAGGATGTGGTGTAAAAGTGGTCCAACGTTTAGGGGTCGATACACCATACATATATTCAGCTATCACATACCACAATTTCAACAATTTTTTTATAGGTCTCCGAATAATTTAGATTGTTTTACTAATTTGGCTGTAATTTATAATACTTTAATGTCATGTATAGAAATTATATCCAAATAAGTTAGCCGTAAATTTTTCAAGAGAAAAAAAATCGGAGAACTAAGAAATATGGTTCACATTGTGGTATGTGATAGCTGAATATACATACGGTGTATCGACCTCTTAACGTAGAACCACTATTTACATCACAAGTTACCGAGTAATGTCGACCAACTTACATTTACAGATGAAAAACATATTCTCCCGTACATTCCGTATGGAAGAACATGTTTTACAACAACGTTAAGTTTGTTTTTGGGATAAATTCATCCCAACTACGGAGCCCTTCATTGTGCGTGGTCTGGTTTTTTAGATAATAAATTAGATTTTGTGTGTTAGTTAATTTACTTAAAGAGTAAGTAGTTATTTGTAAAAGCACGATGAGATTAACATCGTCGCATATGTATACCAAAATCCCTTAAATAAATAAATGTTTAAACAAAAAAAAATCCTTCAATAGGATTAAATTTCCAACACGCAGTGAGTATGCGTACTCTCTGCATAAGAAAAGCTTTTGCGTTGCAAAAACATTCACAGTCTAATATTCAAGCCTTTGTTCCTATATCGTAGCCGCGTAGCGAATAGCAAAAAGTGATGGTTACTAGACCATTAGCTTAATGAAAAACTCCCACGGAATATAGCTATGTCCATATTATTACACACAAGTTCACGTTTTAACACATTTTTAGAGGTATGAGGAACAGGGTGTAAAGTTCACTCATACTCTATAGTAAAGGGAGGATCCTCCGACCAAACGGGTGTTGTGTCTGGTGGGCAACTGCCCAACGGTTGATGTCGGGATGTTGTATATATGCTAGTCGCGCGGTAAACTGATAGCGCGATGCAGGATTTGTGACGTCAGGTCTTTGTTGCGTAGTTCGCATGTGGCGTGGTTGATACTGCCACACATTCTACCAATTTAAAAGAATTCACTGTAGTGAGTTTCGTAAGGGCTACAGTTTTACATTTTTGTTTTTGGCCTCAAGAACAAAAATGCACGCAACCTCGCCTTAACACCTCTATTGGGGACGTTGCGTGGCTTAATCTAATTTTATTTATCTAAGTACTAGTACAGTCTCAAAAAGATGATTCATTTAACGGTCTATAATATTTTTACCATAATATAGTATCAATGTCTAGCCACAAGAGGCGTGAAAGTAGAATAAATGCAAGTCTATTACTCATCAAAAGGATCCAGTAGTCGTAACTTTTTTACTCTAATATGAGCTCCCATGTCTTGAACATAAAATACAATAAAAGTACTCACTAAAAAAATTTGATTGTCTTTGATATGAGTGGCTAGTCTGGCAGACCAATACTCAAGATTTTTTTTTTTCTTTATAAAATTCCAAAATGCAAATTGTATTCCAATTTTATCCCAATTCTGTCTAATTTTACCTAATTTTATCTAATTTTATCTGATTTTTATCAAATTTTGTCAAATTTTGTTTTAAATTTGTTTAATATCATCAAATGCTGTCTAGTTTTATGTTATTTAACCAAATTTTTAACCGACTTTATGATTATAATGTGTAATCACAAGTATTAACCGATAACTTGTATGTGTAGAGTAAATTGTAAATATAAGTTGGTTATTTATAAATAAATTGCATTTAATGCTGTGGACATGCGTTCCATGCGATGCTTTTGTGGTGTCTCTATAAATCATAGGCTGAAGAATGATGTGATATGGCAAAGTGACAAACATTGAAAAGAATATGCTTAAATGGTTCGGTTTTTTTTTTTTTAATTTTCTTGTTTGCTCCCAAAAGTGACTCTCATATTCAAAATTCATTTATTTACGTTACGTATTTTTACGTTCGTGTTTGGGTCACAGAAATTCATTATGTGTAATTGCAACTTAATCGGTCCATTCGATTCAGACATCAGACACACGAGTGATTCTATAAGGGCGTACGGAACCCTACAAATTTGTCAGAGATCGACCTCGGTAGTCAAACAGGCAATGAACTGGGTATCAAAGGCAACCTGGATATTACGAATAACAGCCTACAGGCGTCTGGATGTCTAGACTAGAATCTGTATTGAGGAGATATTCGGTCGGATACTTGGCACGACGCCAAATAAATGTTTTAGGCTTCTAGTTCTCGTTTATGGAGATTCAGAGCAATGTCTTCTTCTCTTCTTTAAAGTGAAGGAAAGTGAGGCTCACTGCCTGTTGGCTCTAATGCCTGCAGTTTCACCAGCTTATTTGGCAGATTAATTCAAATCAAATTTTGACGTTCAAAAGTGCATCTTCGAGCCTATTTGAAATAAATGATTTGACTTTGAATGATTTGACTTTGTATGAGGAACAGGGTGTAAAGCTCACTCATACTCTATGGAAAAAGGAGGTGCCCAAATGCCCGACGGTTGATGTCGGTATGTTGAATATATGCTAGTCGCGCGGTAAACTCTGATTGCGCGATGCAGGATTTGTATGACGTCCTGGTCTTTGATGCGTAGTTCGCATATAGCGTTGTAAATAGATGCCGCCACAAATCTATTATTGATGTGCAAACATTGGTAATTGTTCATAGATGTTTTTATTATAATAGTCCTCCATTTTCTACCGCTACATGGGCATGCAAATCATATAATTATTTAATATACACAAATTTATTATTTATTTAATACTTTAAGCACAAAAAAAATGTACAGAGGCGGACTTAATGGCACAGGCATTTTCTACCAGTCAACCTTTGGGTAATGCAGAGACAAACAGTAGTAGGTGCAATAGCGAGAATTGTAACTGTGCCTATATGGGACCTCTAATATATAACTCTTTGCCCAAAGGAATGACTGACCTGCCATATAAAAGATTCTGTTGTGCCTTGCGAAAATGGTTAATCGCGGAGAGTTTCTACACTGTCAAAGACTTTTTGAATAAAAGCACATGCCGATTTGGTGTCCACTAAGATACTGGTTCTTCGTCTTATTTCCTGTGACTTTGTCATTAATAATAATTTAAATAATTTAAGTAATTTAAATCACAATATTTCTAATAATTGTAATTTAAATGATTCTGATTCAGAGAATGAATCTGACTTCAGTAAAGAAGAATATCATCAGGCAACTTGAACTTACTAGTGTAAACTGATAGCACGAAGATTTTCATCATGGAACTCGCGTCATCGTCACCGAACGCTTTCCATGAGCTATATTGTACGACTACTATTGTACTTAGTTTTCACTTCTATCGGCCGCGGCAGTCCCCAAAGACTGCCCCGTTTTTTTTTTTTGATGCTTTTTTGTTTGCAAAAATTAAGAACCAATTACGCGGTCAACGATTTTCATCACCAGAAGAGGTTGCCAAAGAGAATGAAAAACATGTTTTCAAGTTCACCACGGAGGAGTGGCATAAATGTTTTCATAATTGGTTTATTCTTATGAAAAAGTGCATTTACGCTAAAGGAGAATATTTTGAGAAACAATAAATTCATTTTTCTCAGTCATTCCAGTAATATTTAGTGTGCCCTACGTACTAATGGATTTTAAAATAGACTCTCATTCATTGAATGGCGTGTCAAGTTGATCGCGTGACGTAACACCACACGTTTTTATACATAGATTCAATCTATTTTTACCGTGTATACACATTGTAGTAAATAAACAAACGCTTGAAAAACTAGGCCAGTTGCATAGGAAAGGGCACTCCACAGAGGAAAGAATGAATTTAACTTAAGGTCATAGCATACATATCAACTCTGAAACGGATCGTAACCGTATCAACTCAAGCCGTTTAGTATTCTTGGCTTGAAACTCCCTACTGAAAAGCACACTAATCGGAATCGTAACGTAAACGATTCGCCTCGGGACAAGCTCACGAACCGCGGTGTGGCGCGTGGTCAACCAGCGGTTCCCTTGCTTACGGCTCGTCGTCCCCGCGCTTACGCCTCTCCGTCGCCGCGCTTGCGTCTCTTCGTCCACCCTTGTCCCTCTCACCCCTCCCGCGTTCGGGCTTTCGGAATCAAACTGATCTGGTGCCAGCCAGGTCAACCAGCAGTGGTCAACGAACCGTAAGCGCGGCGTCGCCTAGCTGTAGCCGAGTCGACGTGTCGGAGCTGATGGTCCGCTTTGGTTACGTGCTTACGTTAGGTTGACGCCTGTTTGACGGCGAGACGAATGGCGATACGGTGACGATCCCTTTCCGAGTTTATATGTGTGCTACGACCTTTAAATCACATTCATCATCATCTGCTCTATGTTGTTGTTGTCACTATATTGGGGTCGGCTTTCAGTCTAACCGGATGCAGCTGAATACCAGTATTTTACATGGAGCGACTGATCTGACCTCCACAACCCAGTAACTGGGTAACACGATACCCCTTGGTAAGACTGGCTGTCAGACTTTTGGGCTTCTGATGACCCGTAACGACTGTCAAAGATCCACGAATGACAGCCGGGACCAACGGCTTAACGTGCTTTCCGAGGCACGGAGTAGTCTCGGTATGTAAAGATGGTCACCCATCCACGGACCAACCCCGGCAAGCGTAGCTTAACCTGACGGATCGACCCGTGCGGCTGTTATTACTTAGCCACGAGCTCCTCCTTTTTTTAAACATAGGCATGCACATTATTTCCTATTAGGTCTGACGTCATTCACACGACAGACTGAAAATTAAAAAAAATATATTTGCCGGCCGACTGGTCGCTGAAGTGAAAACGTATTTCGTGCATTCATACAATTAAAATCGCTTGAAGTAAATTCCTTGTTTTTATTATGAAACACAAAGAATTATTCGAGAATGAATGAATTATCCGAAACGCGTTTCATTTTCAGACTCAAATAATTGTAGAAATAAGATTGAGTTCTTTATAAAATTATTGCTTTAAATAGGTATTTGGATCGTGAACTTCAGTTTCAGGCTTAAATAATTGTAAGTTTTGGGATGAGTTATAAAAATTATTTTCATTATTTGACATTATATACCTTGAAATCGAATTCCAATTCTTGATTAGTGGCTTTTGTGGACATGATATTTATTCAGATTTGTTACTGTAGTTGTAATGGCAATCATGTCATTTGACTCTTTTAATCTTTTTTATAGATTCTTTTCTATTTTGTGAATGTGAGAACGTTGCAGGCCTGGGGGCCAAGTCTACTAATGTACAAACGTTGCAATGGTCTCTTCATTGTGAGTTTTTGACAGATTTGCCATACAAACACTGTCAAATACTCACAATGGCGAGACCATTCTGACACTATTGTAATAGCAGACTTGAGGCCCTGGTAAAGTGTATATTTGTTGGCACTTTTCAATTTTTTATGTACCTACCTGGTAATTGTTGAAAGGCCTACAGACCTCCCATACCTATTAACAATGTTATTTAAAAATATTGTAAAAGTCAATTATTTTTAAAACAGTAACCGTGGAGTTTCATGCCGGCTCTTCTCCATAGGAAACTAAAAAAAAAAAAAAAAAAAGTGAAAAATAACTTTAATTTCGGAAGTCGGTGTCTTTCGTTCTTTATTTTCGTTTTATACCACCGACTTCCGAAATTAAAGTAATTTTTCTTTTTTTTTTTTTAAAGATAATTGTTTTAATTTTTATTTTGAAAGACGGTCTTTTTTTTTTTTTTGTTTTTTGTTAAAAAGTTTTTATTTTTCACTTTTTAGTTATTATACGTACCCCACACCAATTCATCTTCCACTACATGCTATGTAAACAATAGTGACAGGAAGTATTATAAAATCATCAAGATAGACAAAGTGGAATAAATACGTACTATCGAAGTTAACTTAAAAACTGCCTATTCAAAGTTTATAAAATTTATATCGGACCAACGCGCAAGCATTTCTAACTAGGGAAAGAAAAATTAAAAAAATAGGTACCCAATTGACGGAGAAATCGGTGAAATGACTATAAAAATTGAAGATTTCCCTCGATTTCTTTGGGATCCCCATATCAGATTATGACTTGGTGACAATGGGACCACCTCGAAAGCATACCATATATACTTTGCTTATTTCCACAGTATTATGTCTTATGGCGTTCTGCTGTGGGGATCGGCAGCTGACGTAGATTCCATTTTCATTCTACAAAAGAGAGCAATCCGCGCGATTTATAAAATGGGTCCTCGTGAGTCCCTTAGAAATAAATTCAAAGTAATTGATATACTAACTTTGCCTTCTCTTTATATCTTAGAAAGTATTTTGTATGTTCGCAAAAACTTAGGACTTTTCAAAATAAGAAGCGATTTCCATAATATAAATACACGTAGTAAACATGAAATTGTGATACCCAAATTCAGATTAACTAAAACTAGCAAGTCATTTCTTATAAATAGTATCCGCTTTTATAACAAGTTGCCAAAGTCGGTTACAGAACTTAGCGACGGAAAGTTCAAAACCCACATCAAACGTGTCCTTATCAAAAAAGCATATTATAAGATAAAAGACTACGTTGAAGACAAGGAAGTTTGGCAATAATTCCTTCTGCACATGTGGCTTCCCTGGTACCTCATACACAACATAACTATGTCAATGTCTATTAACTGCTCCCAAGTAACGATGTTTATTTAGAATTTTTTATTTTACATACTTCCTTGACATAATCTTTTCATTATTTGACATTATTTACCTACAAATCGAATTCCAATTCTTTATTAGTGGCTTTTGTGGACATGATATTTATTCAGATATGTTACTGTAGTTGTAATTGCAATCATGTCATTAATATTTTATATACTTAGATTATTTTATATTTTGTGAATGTGAGAACGTTGTAGGCCTAGTAGAGTGTAGATTTGTTGGCGGTTTTCTATTTTGTTAAGTACCTGGTAATTGTTGAAAGGCCTACACTGTCCTCCCATACCTATTATCACTGTTATTTAATAATATTGTAAAGCCAATTATTTTTTAAAGAGTAACCGTGGAGTTTCTTGCCGGC
Source organism: Dryobota labecula (assembly GCA_947523025.1). Lineage (NCBI taxonomy): Eukaryota > Metazoa > Arthropoda > Insecta > Lepidoptera > Noctuidae > Dryobota > Dryobota labecula. The sequence goes on from OX383312.1 coordinate 11,450,553, forward strand.
TCTTCTCCATAGGAAACGACTAACTCGAACCGTGCACCTAGCTTCTGACGTTTCATAAGTGCCCATGTAGGTTTATGTGAAATAAAATATTTTGATTTTGATTTTGATACCCTTTCAAACAAAAAAAGAATTTTCGAAATCGGTCCACAATTGACGGAGAAATCGCTGAACATACATTTTCAAAAAATACAGTCGAACATAGAACCTCCTCGATTAAAAAACCAATAACTGAATTCGTCAGTAATCGGATTAATTCCACAATTCCGTGAAATTAATAATCTGTTTTGGATGACAGATTTACTCAGAAATTGTTGTTGTGATGACAAATAATATTATATTTCCAGAATAATTAAGTGAATGTATACTCCATTTACTTATAGCATTAGACAAATAACGGCTAAATAACGACCGTAATTGTGAATATTGTTGAAATAACTGCACTTTAGAGTTATTTTTTTTATGTAAATGGTGAATAGATTACAGTGCTTTGTATTTATCGTGAAATAACGGAGTTTATTAAACGTTTACATCAAAATAACGAAAGGGTGAGAACAGTTACTTGTCTAATCTATAGATATAATAAAACCGTGTTATAATAAATGGAGTATAATCTGCTTAAGCCTACCGAGTGACGAAGCTGATGCGCGTAGGACTCACCTTGAGCATTGAGCAATCAGCTCCGTAGCCATTACCAACCTTGCTGTCTTAAGCGAACTTAAAGCCTCCAGCCAGGGCATAAAACTTATAAACTAAACGACTGCACGCTAAGGGCAGCCCCTGTGGGTACGAACCTCGGCTTAGGGCAGCGTCGGAGTACATCAAGGAGAGACAGGCTGGATCAAATCAGGGTTATGTATGACAGATAGATAGATTAATGGATACAATTGACGTGTTTTCTTGTTCTCTGAACGACTTTACTTTGGCGACCTCTAGGGTGTTATGTTATAATTAAGTTAAATTTAGGTGTTATATTTGTTTATACTGAATTTCGTTTATAATAGACCAGTATTTATTTAATAATTAGAAATTATGGAGGATACATATTATGTGGGCTTAACTATCGCATTAGGGTAACCTGTCATGATAGATTAAAGGTGTTATCATAAATAAATAAATTACTCTTTATTATGTACACCATAAAAATTACAGATATAAACGTAGAACTGTTACATAGGGTGCCACGATGAGCGGTCTTATCGCTAAAAGCGATCTTTTACGGACAACCTTGTTGATGCCACCACACTATTTATATAGGCAGTGGAAAATCACATCCGCTATAGGTAATATAGACTATGAAATGTGCTCATACCTTGTTCATTTAAATAAGCGTATCGCAAACTAATAGGCGAGCGCCCATTAGTTTGTTAATGATCGTAATTTCCTTGTCATAGTAATCACTACAAGATAACAGGTATTTCTTGTTTCAAAATACATTATTATAGTATATTTTATATCGAGGGACTAAACGAAGCCATAATATACCAGAGGTGGTTTGACTCCCAAGCGTGCGAGGGAGTCAATGAAACCGAGGGTATATTAAGTTGACGTTTAGTCTCAAGGTGCAAACTGTACAGACGCCAGCACATCAAGCTACTACAATCTGTCAAATTTCTTTAATAGATTTTCAACTTTATCACTACAGTGTAAGGTTCAAGGTTGATTGCGAAAATGTGACAGTTTCGGGTAGCTTGACCTGCTGGCGTCTGTACTTTTCACTTTGAGTGTGTAGTACAAAAACGTTTAATAAATATTGTTCCTCCAGTCCATAAAACTTTCGTAAGTTTTTAGATAAATCTTCCGCGATTTTGGCGGCAAAAGATTATCTATTATGTCTTTTGCTCTTTGCTCGACGTCAAACTCTTCACTGCCACTGGACATTCTTAATTATTTAAAACCGAACAAATTAACACTCGACAAAAATTCTGAAATTTTCGCGGTCAGTTTTTTCTTCTAAACCAGTCACACCAACAATTTACAGGTTTTTCCTAAACCTACATCAGGCACCAGCTCTCACAATGTGAATTTATAATATAGTTCATAACTGTTAAGTGCTACGAAACCATTGTGAGATAAAATAAATAAAATTATTTATTATTATTTATTTATTAATTTAAAACACATGGCACCACCTTCTTTGCGGAAAATCCATGGTACTAAAACTCTCAACATTTTCGCAATGAAGTTGGTCCACACTCCACAGATAATAGTATTTTTTTTTTTTTTTTACGTACAACAGGGAAGCTCTTGGCCTTCATCTCACCTGATGGTAAGTGAAGATAAGGCCGAAGATGGAAGCGAGCTTCACCCGGAATCCTCAACCACAGAGGAACTGGCTATCTTACCTCTAACTGCCGAAACACAACAAATGCTGTTAACATTGTTGTTTTGGCGACAGACTTAGATAAGATGGTGGTAACTAGCCAGGCGGACTTAGAACAAGCCCTACCACCAACTAAACCGAGCAGAAATTTTTGCCCCCGCTGGGAATCGAACCCGGGACCTCTGGCTCTGAGACAGGTGGTTTTACCACTAGACCACAGAGGCGGTCAAATTACTGGCTGTTTGAGTTTGTATATGTCACATGAAAGAAATAAAAAAAAACTAATTACTTTTCACTCCCTAGAGACTAAAGTGGTCACTTTAGACCCGCTTCGTAGGGCTATATTGGCGTACTTTTAGAGCATGAGAAGTGAAAAATTATTTGTATGCAAGATATAACGGAGATATAACTTTTATACTAAGGGGCCAATTTAATAAAGGATGAAGGAAGAATAAATTTTAAAGAAACCATTTTTACAGTCCGTTCAACCGATTTTGACTTCTATTGCGTTGGTGGCATGACAAATAGCAGCTGCAGTAAACAGTTGGTATTGTACACACTTTTTTGCTTTTAATGCCATCCTTATGCCTACGGAATAGAAGTCAAAATCGGTTGATCGGACTGTAAAACAGTAATTGTAATTTATTTCAAATGGAGTATAGTGGTATGACCACCTGTATCAGACCCAGAACTCCCGGGTGCGATTCCCAGCGGGGGCAAAATTTTCTGCTCGGCTTGGTTGGTCCGCCTGGCTAGCTACCACCATCTTATCTAAGTCTGTCGCCATCACAACAATGTTATAAGCATTATAGTGTTTCGGCAGTTTTTTTTTATTTGTTTCGCTGGTTTTTGTTATATGTTTTGGTTTATATATACATTTAGACGGTTTTCATTTTCGACAGTCTCTGCGATTTGATACAGGTTTTGTCTTGTTTTATTTGTTTGTGGTTCGCGCTGGGGTTATAATCATAATACTTATATATTATTTTGTGATAAATATAAACTATAAAATATTTGTAATAAATAAAAATAATGAAAACGTTTTTCATGTGCCGTTGAAGCTCTTGAGTTGGCTCAGAATTTTGGTGATATATTTTACATAGCCGTCGAAGACTTCCTCTTTTCGCGTGAGCATTCCGATGTCGTATGCTGTGATACCAAATCTCTCAGAAATTGCCTCATATTGCATGCGATCCATGGTGAATCTGGGGCAATCTCTGAGGAGGTGGTCGAGGCTTTGTATGTTGTTGTCGTGGCAGGGACAATTGTCATCTGCAGTTATTTTAAATCGATGGAGGTACTGCTTGTGGAAGCCATGACCTGTCAAAACTTGGGTGATGTAGAAGTTTTGATCTAATTTTTTCCGGAATTTGTGTATTTGTAATATTGTTGGAAATATGGTTTCGGTGTGTTGTCCCTGAGGTAAGATAGCCAGTTCCTCTGTGGTTTAGGATTCCGTGTGAAGCTTGCTTCCACTTTCGGCCTTATCTTACCATGAGGTGAGATGCAGAAATGTTCCCCATTGCCTATTATTTGTTTTTTTTCGTTTTAATATGCAGAGCAAACAGACAAGAATAGACTGGGTACATTTACGAATTTGCTGTTACAGAAGTGGATACTATAAAAACTGTTCTACTTTTATAGTCTTCTCTTATTTTTACGAGGATTGACGCAGACAGAAGACCTTGGGAAGCTTCAGTCAATAATCGTAAAATCCGGATTCGATTGCGTATTGAAAACGTTTGTACTTGAACTAGATTCGTATTCACTAATAAATATTTTATTAGAAATCTGAGGAGAAAAATAAAGATATTCAAATCAAACGTTCATTTGCTAGAAGTACATTGTTTTGGTAAAGGGGAAATCTTATAAGTATAACCTAAGTGTCCGTGTATTCTGCCTGCAAGCAAGCGTGCAAATTTTTATTAAGAATATTCTCGAATGTGTTTAGTTTAAAATGTGGTCTTCCTGTACGAGTCCAAATAAATAATTTACCTTTCTCTTTCTATGTGTGTGAAATATTAGCTATAACCGTTTGGGTAGAACTGATTAGAATAGAAATACTCTTTATTATGTTCCACCTACAAAATGCGACATGTGCACTGCACTCCAGAAATACACAAACACACATGGTGCTGTCTGTCACAAGCACGTGCAAACAATACATGCTGCCCTATCGTCAACACACTTGGCGATATTGGCGACCTGCCATAATCATACCTGAGAGATGATAATAAGTATGTCATAGAATATTGAACAGAGACCTAGTACAGTTCCTCCGATTATGGTCGATGGAACGGCATTGAAAATTGTAAAGAACTTTAAATACCTATCTGGGTCATCTGGTCACGGAGGACTTAAAAGATGACGCAGATATAGAAAGAGAACGCAGGGTGTTTGCGATCAGCGGCGGCGACCTCTCGCGCCCGGTTCAAGCCATGGTCCGGGGCAAGAGGGAATGGGAGGCAGTCACCTCCTTCTGCGAAGCAGTCATGCTAGCGAAGGAGGTGGTGGGATGGGAGACGGAGAGAGCCTCCCATCCCAGTCGCCGCGGTAGACGCTCCGGGAGTCGGGAACCGCGTGACGACTCCCGGCAACCGTAGGCGCGGGCCTGCGGGCGGTAAGTAATGGGTAGTTCACCGTCCGATCAGGACCAGGCCCGTGCCGGACGGCGCGTACGTGTTCCACGCGCGCCTCAAAGAGATGTCAGTAACAACGAGGGGGCCCATTAGGGCCCAAGCCTGCTGGGTCAACGGGATTGTCCAAAAGGGGTACCGCTGCCCCGGAACATAAAGGGCCAAGGAAAGAACACGGGTGGGTTTTAGTCAGTAAGAGTCTGACACTCCCTTCCGCTCCACCCAAAGCGGAAGGGGTCATTTGATGAGTTCCCACCCTCAAAAAAAAAAAGGGCGTTTGTGGTGAGGAGCAATATGCTGGCCCGTGAAGAATATAAATGGACCCGTAGCGCGTAGGTTCGCTCGATATACTAAGGAAATAAAGATAACCCTTTTTCGGGCATATTCCCAATCATTTTACTCGAGCGGCCTGTGGGTTCGGTATACGCAACGAGCCTACATGTCTTGCGTTTTCAATATAATAACACATTCAGAATCAAAATCAAATCAAAATATTTTATTTCACCTAAACCTGACTTGTGAAACGTCAGAAGCTAAGTGCTCGGTTCCAACTAGTCGTTTCCTATGGAGAAGAGCCGGCAAGAAACTCCACGGTTACTCTATTAAAAACAATTGGCTTTTACAATATTTTCGAATAACAGTGTTAATAGGCATGGGAGGACAGTGAATGCCTTTCAACAATTACCAGGTACTTAACAAAATAGAAAAGTGCCGTTGGGGTTGCCCCAGCGTTGTGGTGAGTCGCAAATATTCGCAAATGCGCGCGTTGACGGTTTTCACGCTATAGTGCGTAAGAAAGTGGCATCGCTATTCCAAAGACTGCGCGGTACCACTACTAACAGCATTTTGCAAACGATTGCTTCCCGAAGTGACTGTCCCATATAGGGACACTGGGTGGGAATAGTCACGGGGAAATTATAGTTGTTTTTGTATTAGGAACCTACTATAGAAGTATGAGGAACAAATGAAATGAGATCGTTTATTCTATAAATAGGATATCGGAATCACTTTTACACGTCATAAACACATACATAACAGGGTGTAAAGTTCACTCATACTCTATGGAAAAGGGAGGATCCTGCAACCAGACGGGTGTTGTGTCTGGTGGGCAACTGCCCAACGGTTGATGTCGGGATGTTGTATGCTAGTCGCGCGGTAAACTCTGATTGCGCGATGCAGGATTTGTGACGTCAGGTCTTTGATGCGTAGTTCGCATGTGGCGTTATAGACCACAACCCATCCACGGACCAAACGCGGCAACTTGATTAACATGATCGTGCGGCTGTTATAACTTAGCCACAAGCGTCTCCAGTTAAATGAATAAGGACTAAAGCCTTAAAATAAACGCAAAAGTTATTTAACCAAACAAAAATGTCTTGCGAAATCTCCATTAAGCCATACTTGGGCTGCCATTTGTCAAAGTTTCCTTTTTATTTTTGTAATTTGAAGAGCTTCGGCAAGTGGGGGTTTTTGTTATTAAGATTCCAAGAAAACCTGACATTATTAGATTTTTTTAAAGAAAGTAACCGAGTACTTGCGCAGCAGTCGCGAAATGATATTGAGACACGAATTTGTGGTGTATAAATCTTTTAACACGACCGCCCAAAAAAGGAGTGTAATATTTTCAGGGTTCTAAGTATGTCTATGAGGAGCTCGTGGCTAAGTAATAACAGCCGCACGGGTCGATCTGTCAGGTTAAGCTACGCTCGCAGAGGTTGGTCCGTGGATGAGTGACCATCTTTACATACCGAGACTCCTCCGTGCCTCGGAAAGCACGTTAAGCCGTTGGTCCCGGCTGTCATTCGTGGATCTTTGACAGTCGTTACGGATCGTCAGAAGCCCAAAAGTCTGAAAGCCAGTCTTACCAAGGGGTATCGTGTTACCCAGTTACTGGATTGTAGAGGTCAGATCAGTCGCTCCATGTAAAATACTGGTATTCAGCTGCATCCGGTTAGACTGAAAGCCGACCCCAACATGGTTAGGCTAGGCAGATTGATTGTATGTATGTCTATGAGTTTATTTATTCCATCATAGCTTTCAAATGCCTGAACAGATTTGGATGTATGGGGTATCTTTAGAATCCTAAGATCATCACGAGTGAAACTGTCAAAGATTATTAAAAAAATATGGCGGCAGTATGGCTCCATTTCCATAGGGAAATAAAAAACTTCAATTATAACCTTATGGGTATAATTGAAGGCCAATTGATGAGCATATTACAAAACTATACATCTTATTGGCATACATTTAACGGTGTGACGCGATACTGGTAGAACAATCGCCATGGAGTTTTCATAGAAATTGTTCCCCTAGTGTCGGGTCGCGCTGTCGTTTCGCGCCTGTCTGCCTTTACTCGGGTTAATACTTTGCCAGTAAAACTAAAATATCTAGGTCACATTTTTGCGTAGTTCAAAGGTCATGGGGGTCGAGAGTTCGCCAGCCTAAAGACGCCCGATAATACGTTGTCGTAGGGATGAATTTTTCCGAAGAACTAAGGCGAGGTTCTTCGAGCGTGCTTTTTTGTTCTTGAGGTGGCAGCTGGGCGCGAGTAAATTGTGCCGTGAAAGTCGTTAATTTTGGGTTGAAAATTATATGTTTTACGATATTAAAAATGTTAAACCCGACGGACATCACATCATCATAGACGTTTATTTTAATGTGATTTTCAATACATAATGTCGTATAATATTGAAATAAAATGCATTTATCTACAAAATAAGAGGGTATGTTTGGATTTGTTTTTTATATCGAGCGACCTTTATCCAATTATGTAACGAGTACCCGACGTACCTACAGAAAGGTCTCAAAAGCAACATACCTATAACTTTTTCACGTGTCTAATCATTACCGTTTCTAAATAAAATGACATTAAAATTACATTTACTACAGGTTAACTTGAAGAACCTCTTTTTTTATACTATTAATATTGTGTCAAATAACTATTGTTTAAAATGGAATGATATTATTTCAATGTTTATGACAATCATTTATCCATACTAATATTATAAATGTCAAAGTAACGCTGATCCGATCGTCATGAAATTTGGCAGAGATATAGCCTGGGATGGAGAAGGACATAGGTTACCTTTGACGCGATAACCGACATCCACTCGGGCGGAGCCACAAATGATAAATGATTTTATTTCTGTAAGTAGTAGTTTGTAGTAAGTTTGTACAAACACTTTTACACGTCAATCATATTTTTAAAACTAGATGAGGTCGGCGTTTCCTATCTGACTACTCTGAGAAGAAAGGCCGAAACAAACTCAGCGGTCAGTCTCTCTTAAAGTCCATACATAATCTTGGTCAGATCATGCATAGACCATGTAGATTGGTGTCTGAAATGGGCTTTTGATGAAAGAACCACACAGATTGAGTGGACCTGTCCAGTCAGTGCACAACACTATTTAACACAATGTGATCATAAACAATCAAGAATTTTCATTTAAAAATACAACCTCACTTTACGTCTAAGATTATTTATTGCTAATAAAATAATTAATTTTTGTAAAAAGTGGTGATTTATTAAGTTAAAACCTTCGAAATACACGTGAATGTGTTACTTTTCTATTTAGTAAGTGTTTGGGTACTGCACAGTATGTTTAAACCAAACAGACTATAATAATAATTTAGACTTACAGGAACTTACATTCGTCATTCACTAAACTCCCAACAGTCTGGCAAAATCAAAATTGTTTTTACTGGTAACCCTGATGGCAATAAAATGTTTGATAAATGTAATTCGTCTTTTAATGTTTTATTTGGATAATCTGAAGAAAATTTAGCAAACTTTCTTGTGAAATGTAACACCACTTGCTTTATTAATCTGTTCAGAACGTGACATGCAAATTTTAACCGCACATTTCACCATTTTGATATTTTTTATCCTTAAGCTATCGTTTCACTTGACGTTAAGTTGACAACTGAAGTCAGATATGCCCGTGGACATATACGACGTAGTAATGCGTTGGTGCCGCACATTGCTGATCTAGTCCTATATAAGATCATTGTATCCGAGTATCAAAATATGTATTTTTTTATTGCGTTACTAATTAAATAATATATAAATAATTATTAATTTATATTTAATTTATTAATTTGCGTTAATTATTTGATATTAATTTCAACGTTATATTTCCACGTGTTCCTGAGAAAAAGGGTTTTGACAGACAGACAAACAGACAACGAAATGATCCTATAATGGTTCCTTTTTTTTTCCTTTTGAAGTACGGAACCCTAAAAAACAATATAATTTTTGCTTATTTTTTGGTGGCAAATGGCGAAAAACATGGCGGCTCTCTTGTAAGTGGTCAGCATCTCCTACAGATTTTTTTAATTTTTTTTTAGTGCTGATTGGGCCTGCTCTTGAGCTCGATTTCGCCTGATAGAAAGCGATGGATGAGGTCTCTGATGGAACGAGCGTGCCCAGAAGATGCCTGTTCACTCTTGCTTTGAAGGCAGACGGGTTATAAGTAGAAGGGAACACAGACGCCCACACTTTGGCTGTGCACATAATAAATGTGGAGTAGAAGCGCTGCGTACGACTGGACGGGTAAATGAAAATTTGCGCAGATCGTCCCTGAGTTTTAGTTTAAGTTGACAAATGCACTTTCGAAACATCTCGCTTCGAGGATCGGATGTACCCATAGTCTTTTTATCTGCCGTCGTCGTCTCTTACAAATTAAATATACACCAATATTTTTTTAAACGTATGCATTCATTTTTTTACCTACTGTCTCCCGCTAGCAACCGTATCGTACTGAACCCACGTTTCAGAGCACTGCGGGCGTGACCCGTACGGCTCTTCCGCGCACGGACAGCCTGTACGGGTCTCCCGGATAGCTGTGAAGCCAGCCTAACCAATTCTCTGATCTTTAGCTATTGAGTGGTGTAATTAAATTTTGGATATGGATGATAGATCTGTATCTGCAACACCAAACTGTATCCCTTGATTTTGTTATCATAAATTTTCTGAATTGCCTCCCAATGTGAGAGCAATTATAAAGACGCATTCACGTCAAAAGATTTGCGCAGTATTCGCAGTTCAGAATTCAGGTGTCAAGGTCTACGTTACAATATAGGTTAACACAAAGTATACGCCGAGGGTGCAGTTACTAGAATCGCACCGGAACGTCAAATTCAAGGCGTTCATAGTGCGTGTTCCGAATCTGTATCTGCCCATCGTTATGAAAAAAGACTTTTGGCCGCAGGACGTGGTGTTCCGTCGCTTCCGCGGACAAGTTCCACAGGACAGCACAAAGTGCAGCTAGTGCAAAGTGAAGTGCTATTAACATAGTCTTAAGCCTTTTTATTAACACAAGCTTTATATTAAAATATGTATGTTTAGGTTAAGGTACTTTTCTATGGGCCTATATTGCCTGCAATAAATGGTATTATTATTATTATACATAAAAAAAATATTTCGCGGCTTGCCCAAAAAAAAAATATTAAAAAAAAAAAAAAAAAAAATTGAACTGTCCAGTTAGGTAGGTCGAACTTCGAGAAAGAGGTCAATCGTCGAATCCGACTCGGCTGGGCAGCGTTCGGGAAGCTACGCAATATCTTCTCGTCCCACATACCGCAGTATCTCAAGGCGAAATTCTTTGACCAGTGCGTGCTGCCAGTTATGACATATGGCACTGAAACGTGGTCGCTCACAATGGGCCTTATTAGAAGGCTAAAAGTCACCCAAAGGGCAATGGAGAGGGCTATGCTTGGAGTTTCCCTACGTGATCGAATCAGAAATGAAGAGATCCGCAAGAGAACCAAGGTAACCGATGTAGCTCAAAGAATTGCCACACTTAAGTGGCAATGGACAAGGCACATTGCGCGCAGAACAGATGGCAGTTGGGGCCGAAAGGTTCTGGAGTGGCGACCGGATACCGGAAGACGTAGCTTTGGAAGGCCTCCCACAAGGTGCACCGATGACTTATGAAAGCCACAGGAATCCGCTGGATGCGGGAAGCACAGAACCGGTCGAAGTGGCAGTGCTTGGGGAGGCCTATGTCCAGCAGTGGACGTCTTTTGGCTGAAATGATGATGATGATGATTCGCGGCCGTATCAAATATTTATTTATAGGGTTATAATCATAAAAATCATGAATACAATGACTATTTCATGAAATCACGACTGAGGCCGATTCTAAATTAAGAAATGAAATGGAATCGTTTAAGGCTCGTATGACTCGGACGTTATCGCGGGCGCGACAGGCACCGACAAAGAAATTGTGCTACTAGTGTCGCGTCGCGCCCGCGATATCGCACTAGTCTGTACGAGCCTTTATTCTGTAAATAGGATATCGGAATCACTTTTACACGTCATATAAAAAATACAAAAACAAGCTTGGTGAAGTCGACATTTCATATCTGACTACCCCTGAGAAGAAATGGCGAAACAAACTCAGGGGTCAAAGCCTCTTTTAAAGACCAGACATAATCTGGTCAGATCATGTGAGGACCATGTAGATCCGTGTCTGAAATGGTCTTAAGGACTTGTATTGCTGATTCTAATGATTATGATTCTGGTAAATACATATTTGATACGGCCGCGAATCATAATTTAGATCAACATACAACCTGACAATGACCAGCAAATTGGAAAAAACGAAAGAATATTTTAACACGTTGACTGCCATGACGGACACCATGTGTCCGACAGCATACTTTCCCCGGAGCCGCACCAATAAATCGAGAATTGTCTAAAAATTGCGTTAGTAAAAACAGTCGAAACGCTGTCCGTCGGCCCCCTAGAGGCTTCTGAAGTGATCGAGGGCATGCGGACACATGGTGTCCGACGCGGCTCCCTGGACCCGATATACTGACGGTCACGAGGGGTCCGCCACGGCCCACTGGGCTAAACATGGTTTTTAGTTTGGCAGTCAACTTCGCGAGTTAGCGCAACTACCTCAGCAGCAAAAGTGTAAACGTTATGAAGATACTGCTAAACGATGTTAAGGGGGCATACTACGGTTCACTAGCGCCATAAAAAAATATTATCTCGTGACTGAGAAGGAATTATGAAAAACGCAGTGCATACCATAATGTTTAAAGTTGGTAGGGATATATTTATACTAGTTACAATTATTATGCACCCTGTCGTGCACAGCATAGATCAAGTATATAGAGGAGGAAGAATACTGGCTGTTTAATGTGATAAGTTTTATTCTTTGTTAAGTAGTTAGTAAGTTATACTGTTTTATTAATACGGAATTGAATATAAAATTATAATTATTATTTAATAAATTACATACAATTATTTATATAGTAACATTTGTAAAACCCTTTATTTTGTAAATTAATTCATTATTATTTTATTTACTTATTATTATTTTTATTTATTACGTAATTAATATTTAACATCCCTCAATCAGCAACCTCGGTGTGTCCAGAATTTTCTAATACCTTTTGTAACGTTTCATATTGAGACACGAAGCAACAAAATACGATTTAGGGGAATGTGGCCGCTTTACTTTGTTGTTTTGTTGTTTCACTTACCGAGGTATCTTATTGAGCCGTTTTTCATAATTACTTCTCAGTCACGAGATATTTTTGACGTGACAACGTCTAATAAATCGATGAACGCCGCTGCATGCACGAAAAAGGATGACTCATCGTCCCGTTGCCCTCATTGTCCCGTTACGCTCATTGTCCCGTTACGCTCATTGTCCCGTTACGCTCATTGTACGCTTGCGCCGCATCAATGTTTTGTTATGACGTTGTCACGTTAAACTATCGTCCGTAAACCAACTTTACAGACAACCAATTTTTTTTTAAGGAGTTGCGCTAGTAGACCGTAGTATGCCCTCTTAAGAGCGTTCATCCGTCGCGAGCTGGCAACGTCGCGTTTCTAGAGGTTTTTGTGATTATTTTATTAAAATGAAATCAAGGGTACTTATAATTTTTTTTTTTCAGCCAAGCACTAGATCGTTGTTTTTTATAATATGAGATTTAAACATATGCGGTGTCTTTAGATTCGTCTTAGTTGTGGGAGTGACATAGGCTATATAATATTTATATATTGCATCCGCAAATACAAAAAAAAGGAAGAGAAGGTTTAAAAAAAAATACATCAATATTGGTATCAAATAAAAGCTAGTAAAGAGAACATTCCAAATTTATATATTAATAAAATGAAATAACTCAAAAAAAAAGCAAATAATTAAAAAAAAAACCCGACTGCAAAAACATACTGAAAAAAAAAGGTTATTGGTTTGTCCCTGCCGGCCGGCTCTTCTCCATAGGAAACAACCAATTCGAACCGTGCACCTAGCTTCTGACGTTCCATAAGTGCTCATGAATGCGTTGGAGCAGTACCATGTAATAGTGTACTTATCACTGCACACTTGAACAATATTATCAGTTGGATATCTTATCATCGAGTAGCAGTGGCCAGTGTGGTCAGTTTGTAGTATTCTTTTCACTAGAAACAGACACAAACTATTTTATTTTATTGTTTGTGTGTATTTTATTTTTTTGTAATGTCCCTTTTGTTCATGCAGAATAAATATTTTTTCTTAGCAGTGACTCTGTTAACAACTGTTATAACAAAATATCAATAAATATTAATGTGACAATATTATAGTAAATCTAAAATAGTATAATTGTCGCTTTTTGTGAATGTCTGTGTTACTGCTTAGTTCTTCTCAAACTCAAACTCAAAGCATTTATTTCAAATAAACCAATTACAGGCACTTTTGAATTGTCAAGGGGTCGGTCAGTCAGAAAGATGAAGCTAGTTGCCCATTCCAAAGCGTAGTAGGTTCCTATGGAGAAGAACGGACAAGAAACTCCATGGACACTCTTTTAAAACAAAATATTGTTACAAAATATGGGTTACATCATTCATGTTGAAGTTATACATGTGAGAACAATGTAGAAAGACGTGCACGTTAGAATCTTAGAAGCGTCCGTAATAGAAACAATTCACAAAAATTAAAATAAGCAGTGGCAGCTAAGAGATGACCAGTCCCAACTGACGGCGCCCGTTCACGAACATGACGCATGGATCAGCACCATTTAGCTCAACCATTTTGAAGGGAACTTAATGATCCAACACACACTAAACTATGCAACGAATATTGATGCGGTTTTCACCATTATTTACAGAATTGAGTACATTTATATTTAACTATTATGTATCAATGTGAAGACTGTGGGTCATTTGTTATTTTGTGTTTAAGTTTTTCTCATTTTTTTTTTTAATCTTGGTCTTGCAGTTTGAGTAATTTATACAGCTTACCCTAATATCCTTTCTTTGGTTTTATTTGCTGAATCGTTGAACTCCTTAAGTTCTGAGTTAAACTACATGATTATTGACAAACGCGGGCACTGACTGAACAGATCCAATCAATCTGTGTGGTTCTTTCATCAAAAGACCAATTCAGACACCAATCTACATAGTCTTCCCATGATCTGACCAAAATTATGTCTGAAATTTAAAGAGACTGTGATCTCTGAGTTTGTTTTGGCCTTTCTTCTCAGAGTAATCAGACAGGAAACGCCGACATCATCTAGTTTTTAAAATATGATTGACATGAAAAGTTGTTTATACAAACCTACTTACGGAAATAAAATCATTTGTCATTTAAAAGGATTTTAGAAACCAGCAGAAAGTATTATTAAAAAATGTCCATTAATGCACTCTCTAATATTGGAATAATGCAGATAAAGAGATTAAATTCATAATTATTATGCACAGCACAAAAATTCGAGCAAACTATTAAAATAATTGCCAAGACCAGACCAATAAAAGATATTTTTAGTGTGAAACTTAAAATGTAAAGAATGACCAAGCTAGAGGTGCTTGACCTAAAATACCATAAAGATATCATATAAATGCAACTTTGTTAGTAGGATTACTTAGCTAAGTTTAGTAAATTATAACTTAGAAAGTCATTTATAATAAAAACCTAGATGAATAATTGGCTTGTAAATTTTTTATCATGTCAAAAATCATAAATACAGTTTCATCAGCTGTACATCGAAAACAATTTTATTATACAAGATTTTTATTTCGTTAAGGTAGAAAAAATTACTCACGAATCCTCGTTTTTCACATCCAAATAGTGTTCAGCACCCTGGTGCACCCACTTTCCTCCAAACGGACTGTTCTTCACATTATTTTTGTAAACACAAAAATATACTTTCGACTCCATAACAGGCAAAATAATTTCTAGTTTTGTTGCCCACTGCGTAGTAGAAAGCTCTTTCAACTCGTAATTAGGGAATATGACGTCACATTCACCACCCCCTGAACCTTCCACTGGGGTTAATTTCCACGAATAATGCCCGAGAAACTCACCACCCCTCATATTTAGTAAATATTTACAATTTACATTATCACACTTTTTGCTGTCCAGTTTTAACGATATTATCCGTGGTTCTGAGGCATTATATTCATTGGCGCTCACACAAAATATTAAATACATGAATAAACCACAAGTCCGCACCACATTCAGCACTTCTGCCATTTTCGCGGAGTGCAAAATTGTAAAGAAAATACGAGATCGCGTCGAGCGCTATAGCGACATGTTTTCGATTGACAGTTCGGCGGGCAATTGTTGCCGGAACTGCAGTAATTTGAGAAAAGTGTTGTCACATCCTGTTTATATTTATTATTGATTTATGAACAAACATGCCTTATAAATTAATTAAAATTGACACAATTTGCATACTTTAAGTTAAATTAACTAAATCCTCACGGTTACTTTTGATACATGTTTTTTTTTTCTGAGATTGTTTTGTTTCCATACAAAATAAAGTTTCCGAACGTTTCCGTCAAATTTTTACAAGGTTGGCAGTTCAGTTCGGATACACGCAAGTTCTTCGGATTATTATACACGTTTATGAGATAACTTTTACGGATAAAAAAATACAATTATTTTAATATTGTAATGATTTAAAAAATGTATTGAATGGTTGTTCGCCTATTACTAAGAATGTTGTGCATGCCTCTAAGTGATGAGCAAATTGAACAATACTTTTTACTTATTGAAAAAGTTAAATTATGAAAGTGATGTGTATCCGAACTGAATTCAATTAAGAACTCATCACACACTCACCCCAAGTGGAGAGACAAAGAGTGGTATTTCAGTGAGTTTACTGAAAGTCTCATCTGAAATATCACCTAATCCTTGCAATCAATCGAGTAGTGAAGGAATCATTTACCTATTCTATCCAGCAAATGAAATATGTCGGAGATGGAGACATAGTTTTTTACTCAAAAAATTTATAGGGAAGTGAGATGAGAATGGCTTTAGAAGTGAGATGGGAATGAGTGAGTTTGACAACATAAAATACCAGTGGTAGAGCCACGATCGGTCAGCGACCATTTGGCAAGACAACTAAAAGTCAAAAACGAGTGTGTTGGCCCTATTTTTAGTGAAACAAAAATCAAACCAACGTAATTTCAATATTATAATGAGATCACCGTTTAAATATTCATTTAACTAGTTGAATTAAGTGTCTGAGTGCACATATCTATTGTTCTTTGTTACATCATGAATAAAAATTTATCGAGGAAAAAGAATTGATTTTCGGTAGCGTAAAAATTAATGGAAATTGATATAATGGAGGTGAGAGGGGCTGGAGATGGGGCTGCAGCGGTGGAATATGTACGTCCTCCTTCACAACGATACTCCTGGGCCGAGGTTCGGCAAGCTGTTCACGATTTACGAAAGGAACTATCATGCTTGTCAACTATGGTTCCAATTGCTATAAGTTTTCGTAAATTAGGCAATGGAAAGACGAGGATATATTTTTTGAGGAACCCACAGAATGGATGGGAGATCACCCTGCTATATACTGATGTGTCACCAACACAGCAGCCAAATAACTCCAGGTAGGTACAATTTATTTTTGTCATCTCATGACCATGGCTGTTTTCAGTTACCTTGATAAAAAAATGTTAGGCTGTATGGGTTGATTCTTGGGACAAAAATTAAAAACAGCATAATGTTTTTTTTTTTTCTTTGTTTTCCAAGCTCTTTAAAATTCCTTTGTTTCATGAGTATTTGCTTTGTAATTTACTAAGTTATTTATTAACAGAAATAATTAATTCAGTAGAACACAGTCTACTGTGAGAATCCCAGAATATGTAGATTATCCAATTAACATTCCATTCTATTTTCTTTCAAATGTTTTTGTTATAGGTACTGTATTTTCCTTCTGTTTAGTGTCATTCTCATAGCAGTGAATAATGATCAATTGTTTTTCCTTATTTTGTGCATAACAATTATTGTTTAACTGCCATTTACATAAAAAAGACAATCATAATCTTCAGCAAATGCAAAATCAGACTATAGGCAAGACTGGCTTATTCCACAAATCCCCCCTGAAAATGTCTCTTAGGAGGAAAAGTGGAATCTATGAAAAGCAGTCTAGAATTCACCCCTGATAATCCCACTTAGGGGGGGAAAACTAGAATTTAAAAAAAAAACTTATTCAAAGATGATAGTGATTTTTTTTACATTAGGGTTCAGTTTTCCCCGCCGAAGGGGATTGTCTCAGGGGGGATTAGTGGAATAAGCCGGCAAGACTGTATGTATATAAGTTCAAAACGTTACCCTCCTTTTGGGGCCTGCCACAGTTGGGTCAAAATGACGTAATCTTACTCATTGATTGTGACCAATGCGATAACTATTAATATAGAAAATAATAAAGGCTTTATTCCATGATGTCACAAGTTACACAAAGCTAGCTAAAAATTATCCAAAAACTGAAATATAAATAAAAGTGATGTTTATCACCTGATTATGATAATACAATATAAAATTTGCTCTCATGCCTCATGGTCTGCTAGTTAGTTGAGATTATCGTACTCCTCAGCAAAATGCAGTATTCATGTCTAATTCTTTAACAATAACCATTTTATTTTGAATAATATAATTAAAAACATGCATCATATCTTTGCGTAGCAACAATGAATGTTGGTGCGGACTTGGACGATAAATGCAAGTTTATTGTGAACTTTGCACAAGTATTATCTTTTGCTTATATTTTTATTGTTTAGTGTTCCAAAATCTTATTTGAACTTCAGAAATAATCTAACTTTTATATATAAACTAGCTTTTGCCCGCGGCTCCGCCAGCTTGGATGTCGGTTATCGCGTAAAAAAGTAGCCTATGTCTTTATCCATATCCCAGGCTATATCTCTGCCAAATTTCATGACGATCGGTTCAGCAGTTTAGGCGTGAAAACGTAACGTACAGACAGACAGACAGAGTTACTTTCATATTTATAATATTAGTATAAATTAGTATAAATAAATGCAGAAGTTAAACATAATTATTTTCTAAAAAACCGGCCAAGTGCGTGTCGGACCACGCACAATGAAGGGTTCCGTACTTGGAAAGAATTTATCCTAAGAACAAACTTAACATTGTAGTTGGTAAACATAATCTCCCTCCTCCTCCCTACTTACATTTCAACTGCAAATGTAAGTTTGTACACACAATATCGAGAGATTTACCATGTTATTTTAAGACCATAGACTTCTTATAGATATTCCTGTAATCTATAAGTATAGAACTATTTTCTGTATATTTTTCTGGTTCATTCATTGTTGTATAAAAAGAGCTCATGCCTCCTCTGTATCAAAAAGGCCTTTGCCCCCCAGTGGGATAGTTAGAAGCCAGTATTAAAAGTTAAAATACCATTACAAACAAAAAAAGGTCCCAAATAATCAAAATATATCTGAATGTTTACAAAAACATTAACTTTCTGTTATTTCTTAGGTATTAAGTTTTATCACAAAGGTATTTCAGTAGTTATTTTAATAGTTAATCTAGTGTAGTATTTTGCAAGTGCACAATAGCACAGAATAGTACAGAAGGTCGGCTCCATAAAACAAACTACTCTCAAATAATGAGCCTGCTATACTACTCGTATCTCTCCACTACCCTTGGTTGACTGGTAGAGAACACTAAGGAATTAAATCCACCTTTGTATCTTTGTTTTGTTGTACCACATTGTGCACAAAGACATAAAAAATAAAATAAAAATAAAATTCATTTATTTCAGGCAAGGTTTTTACACATACACCCATAGAATCAGAAAAATTTATTGAATTAAAAATGAGATAGATATTAAATTAAGTTATATTAAATCTATACTACAAATAAATAAAATTATCCGTTTGTAATGTCAAAATAACACCATTTCACTAAATGCATATGAAAGTTTACTTATAAAAAAAAATGTCTGTCTGTTTGTTACGGCTAATCTCCGAAATGGCTGGACCGATTTTGACGGTACTTTCACTGACAGATAGCTGATGTTATAAGGAGTAACTTAGAAATCGCGGGCGAAGCCGCGGACAGCAGTTAGTAAATAAACAAGCGTAAACGCACGCACGCATAGACACGCTTCACGTATAGCGAGTATAAGAGCACGCGCGGTTTCATTCGGCTGAGATCGCCCGAAAGTCGACAATCAATCTTACCCAGGGGGTTCTATGATAGGTTAGGTTTGGTTTCCGCGCTTGGTACCTTTTCACATGGGCTATGAAGGCCGTCGGTGGTTATTCCATCCAGCCCACCTCCCTCCAGAAGTTAATTACGTCTCCTGGTCTGTTCGATCATCGAACTAGTGAGATTTTACTGCGAGAGCGAGCGAAGCGAGCTCATGGCTTAGGACACCCCGACTTGGACAGGTTAGGTTCGAAGGGGATGGCGGGGTCTAGTAAGCGAGCGAACCGAGCGGACAAAGACCCCGCCATCCCCTTCGTGGTTATTATTTTTGAACCATCCAGAAGTAGGAGCCCCGCCGAGCGGGGCTCCGTCGACAAGCCTTAGAAACAAAATTAAGTACAGTCCTTCGATTCATTAGTTCGATCGTCGAAATTAATAAGTCATCTTCAAAGGGCTGACTTTCAATACGCCAAGTTGTTAAACGTTGAATGATTCTAGTTCAATTAACTATCGGCCTAGGCATCCAATTGGATGTTTTAATGAACGGCCTAGGCGTTCAATTAGATGGCTAATTTAACCAGATGACTGCAACATATACATAATATATAAGGTGTATCTATCTATTCACACACGAAATATTTTATTTTTAATAGATACACCTATATGTGATAAAGAAGCCATGGAAACGATTTTTTTTTAAATCTAGGTATTTTATTTAAAAAAATAAAAATAAATTTACTTGATGATGATTAATTATCAAAAGGCACCACGCCGCCACCGTGCGTCGCCGCGTCCGGGCGGGTCATTCATAGAATAAGTAATTACAGGTTTTTTTGCAAAATGTCTCGAGCAATATTAAAATTATAATAATTACGTAAATATAAATAAAAACAAATATATATAAATATAATAACAAAAACACTTGATGAAAAAAAAAATATTTTTGTGGCTTTTTTACCACCTATAGATGTTTCTCTTAAAATATTTCGTGTATGAATAGATACACCTTATATACAATAAAGTTTTATATAGTACTACTAGCTTCGACCCGCGACTTCGTCCGCGTAAAATTCAGCCCCGTTGCATCGCATTGCCCGCCCGCGCAATTACTCCGATTTCACTTAGCGTTCTTTCCGATTTTTTGTCGTTTGCTCGACTCCTTAAGGTAGTAGCGTGATGTTAAATAGCCTTTAACCTTCTTAAATAATAGTGCTATCCAACACTGAAAGAATTTTTCAATTCGAACCAGTAGTTCCTGAGATTAGCGCGTTCAACCAAACAAACTCTTTAGCTTTTTAAAATTATGATATGATACTAAGATGTTGATTGAAATCAAGTGATGTCAATGACAATTTTGTTTACATTTAAATACTTGTGATTAATAACATATTTATTTGGATAAGGATTAATATTTTGTTGACAAAACTCCTTCGCAATTAATGCATTAATTTCGAACAAATTTGATTACCACAAAAAATATTTTTCAATTCCAACCATTAGTTCCTTAGATTAGCGCGTTCAAACAAACAAACTCTTCAGCTTTATAATATTAGTATAGATAATAATACCATTTTATTTTATCATGTTTAGGTTTTTGATACCAATCGCGTCTGCGGAGTTTACCTAGCCAATTTAAAATAACCCTGCATTGGTTTATTCCACAAATCCCCCCTGAAAATCCCCCTTGGGAGGAAAAGTGGAATCTGTAAGCAATCTAGAATTCACCCCTGATAATCCCGCTAAGGGGAGAAAACTAGAATTGAAAAAACAAAAAATAACTTTTCCAAGATCCCCTGAAAGTGATTTTTTTACATTAGGGTTCCATTTTTTCCACTGAAGGGGATTCACTCAGGGGGGATTAGTGGAATAAGCCCCCTGCATGTATGCGTGTGACTATTTTTGCGTGTTGTAACCCAGTCGGCCTTCTGTATGTTTCTGTGAGTATAGACCAGTGTTTGTAAACAAATTGATTACAATTGTTGAGTCAGACTGACGGATTGTGTCATACACTTATGACTCTAGTGATCCCTGTGAGGTTATTATTTGATGTAATAGTACTTGCTATGAAATTAATAATAGAAGCTTGTTATTATTATCATCGTTGTTTTGTCTGCATTTTGACTAACTGCTAGCTGCCACCTTCTTTCTCTTGTGTCATTCCTCTTTTGTTATAGCTCAGGTAAAAACTCATGGTGAAAACGTACGGCAAACTAGAAAATGTGACATCAAATGAAAGAGCTTATTGTAAGGTTTTTTTTGTTTTTTGAAGTGATAACTTCTTTAGGCGCATCGAGCACTTTTTGGGTGAACAAAAATCATGGAACTCGCGTCATCGTCACGGAACGCTTTCCATAAGCTATGTGTATAGGGTTGCCAGGTGAGTCGCGAAAAAATACCGGACAACCCCAAACGGGGGGGGGGAGGGGGGGGGTATGCTAGGTCGCAAAAAATACGGTTTTTATACTAATATATATTTTATTTTAATTAATCAACATCACATAAATCAATTTAATTAGTATTAGTAACAAAATATAATGCAGTCATAAAATTGTGGTCGCCAAGACTATGCTAACTTTGAGAAAGTCTTGATTAAACAATGGTATGAATATCATAATCTACTACTTACTTAACAAAATAAAGGTAGGAACTTCTGAAAAAAATAAAATCACCTAAAACTAGATAGGTATGTTTAACAAAAATAATAGGAACTTCCAATGAACAAATAATAAAGTTGAATCATTCTTCTAAAACTAATTTATTATGTTGTACTGTACCTAGGTACTTTTAGGTAGGATTTCATATGCCTACTTTTGTAGGCGCTTGTGACCAGTAGTACCGACTTTCCTCAAAATACCGGACATTGTTCTGTCCGGTATATATCTGCCTAGCCTTTTCCCAACTATGTTGGGGTCGGCTTCCAGTCTAACCAGATGCAGCTGAATACCAGTATTTTACATGGAGCGACTGCCTATCTGACCTCCACAACCTAGTAACTGGGTAACACGATACCCCTTGGTAAGGACTGGCTGTCAGACTTTTGGGCTTCTGACGACCCGTAACGACTGTCAAAGATCCACGAATGACAGCCGGGACCAACGGCTTAACGTGCTTTCCGAGGCACGGAGGAGTCTCGGTATGTAAAGATAGTCACCCATCCACTGACCAACCCCGGCAAGCGTAGCTTAACCTGACGGATCGACCCGTGCGGCTGTTATTACTTAGCCACGAGCTCCTCAAGACATTGTTCTGTCCGGTATGACCATTTATTTTTTACCGGACAGGCCTCGAAAATACCGGACTGTACGCTTAAATACCGGACATCTGGCAACCCTATATGTGTATACTGTGTATACACTGTGGCATTTTAGTCATCTTACAAAGACGGGCAGTCTTTTTAAGACGACTAAAATGCCACGGTGTATCTGTGTACTTTTTGGGTGAACAAAAATCATGGAACTCGCGTCATCGTCACCGAACGCTTTCTATGAGCTATGTGTATACTGTGTATATATGTGTACTTTTTGGGTGAACAAAAATCATGGAACTCGCGTCATCGTCACCGAACGCTTTCTATGAGCTATGTGTATACTGTGTATATATGTGTACTTTTTGGGTGAACAAAAATCATGGAACTCGCGTCATCGTCACCGAACGCTTTCTATGAGCTATGTGTATACTGTGTATATATGTGTACTTTTTGGGTGAACAAAAATCATGGAACTCGCGTCATCGTCACCGAACGCTTTCTATGAGCTATGTGTATACTGTGTATATATGTGTACTTTTTGGGTGAACAAAAATCATGGAACTCGCGTCATCGTCACCGAACGCTTTCTATGAGCTATGTGTATACTGTGTATATATGTGTACTTTTTGGGTGAACAAAAATCATGGAACTCGCGTCATCGTCACCGAACGCTTTCTATGAGCTATGTGTATACTGTGTATATATGTGTACTTTTTGGGTGAACAAAAATCATGGAACTCGCGTCATCGTCACCGAACGCTTTCTATGAGCTATGTGTATACTGTGTATATATGTGTACTTTTTGGGTGAACAAAAATCATGGAACTCGCGTCATCGTCACCGAACGCTTTCTATGAGCTATGTGTATACTGTGTATATATGTGTACTTTTTGGGTGAACAAAAATCATGGAACTCGCGTCATCGTCACCGAACGCTTTCTATGAGCTATGTGTATACTGTGTATATATGTGTACTTTTTGGGTGAACAAAAATCATGGAACTCGCGTCATCGTCACCGAACGCTTTCTATGAGCTATGTGTATACTGTGTATATATGTGTACTTTTTGGGTGAACAAAAATCATGGAACTCGCGTCATCGTCACCGAACGCTTTCTATGAGCTATGTGTATACTGTGTATATATGTGTACTTTTTGGGTGAACAAAAATCATGGAACTCGCGTCATCGTCACCGAACGCTTTCTATGAGCTATGTGTATACTGTGTATATATGTGTACTTTTTGGGTGAACAAAAATCATGGAACTCGCGTCATCGTCACCGAACGCTTTCTATGAGCTATGTGTATACTGTGTATATATGTGTACTTTTTGGGTGAACAAAAATCATGGAACTCGCGTCATCGTCACCGAACGCTTTCTATGAGCTATGTGTATACTGTGTATATATGTGTACTTTTTGGGTGAACAAAAATCATGGAACTCGCGTCATCGTCACCGAACGCTGTAGTAACTTAGTTTTCACTTCTATCGACAGTCCCCAAAGACTGCCCCGCATGTTTTTTGTATAATTTAAAAATGTATACTTTTATAGTTATTTAAGGAAATAGATGAATGTTTACCCCCCCCCCCCCCAGCTTAGAAACTACTGAGACTAAAAAACAATACATAAAATAGTTCTGTACTTATATTCCTTGTTTCATTAGTTCTAAATCTAGATTCCTTTTTCTAAAGTAGGTATTTGTTGCATACCAATTACAAGCATAAAAACATTCTTCCCAAATGTCTAATAGAACAGGAATTGTTGTTACAGATTAGACTGGAAACCTCTAATAGAGTCGAACGTCGCGCTCGGAGTAACGTCGGGCAAATGGTCTCGAGAGGAACAGTTACTATGGGAGAGGCAGCGCGTGGCTGCGTGGGGCATAGCCTCGTACGAGCTACACCAGAGCACCGGTCGCATCATGTTTCCGTGCGCGTCCTCATTGTTCGTGGCTGACGAGGGGCTCAGTCAGGTGAGACAGACATAGATTCGGGCAGGATTTCAAGCAAAGATCTAAAATGTAAGAAGGTTGGAGTATCAGCTGGTCGAAAAATACATTATTTTTGGTAAAAAGTGTTCTCTCTGGGTAAGATACACGAAGCCATAGTGGCTGGCGAATGCTAAGCTGGTGGAAAAATATTACGTCAGCAAATATTGTATTAATTTTTCGGAATTTTCAGTATCGGTCGTTTCATTATTTGTATTCGCTTATAAGTTGTCGGAAAGTTAGTATTTAAAACAGGAAATTTCATATTTTGAATATGCTCAAATTTTTTTTTTTTTTTTTTCGGAGCTTTTATTACTACCCATATAAAAATATACCGTTTACTAACCAGAACATTTCTCCTTTCTTCCAGTCGCCCCCCTTAGTGCCCCGCTCGCTCAGCACGGGTGGCGGGGCCCCGCTGACGCCAGCCATGTGCCCGCGGGCCCCCGAACTGGTGGCGCACGCCGCGCGGGGCGACATCTGGCTGGCGGGGGGGCACTTAAGAAGACCTACACGTCTTACATACGCTTGTAAAGGACATGAGCCTGATCGGTGAGTTTTATCTCAAAAATACAACATAAATAAAAATTTAAAAACAAAACAAATAGCCTTTATTCCCTATAATTTACAAATCTAAATTTTAAAATAACAACCAATTAAGGGGTCATCCATCTCTGTATGAAGGCCTCCTCCATCTGTTTCCATCCGTATCTTGGGCGGTTCTGGTCCACTCTATCCCTGCCAGTGCGACGATATCGTCTCGCCATCGTTGCATTGGGCTTATTCCACTAATCCCCCCTGAGAGAATCCCCCTCAGTGGAAAAAACTGAACCCTAATGTAAAAAAATCACTTTCAGGGATCTTTGTTTTTTCAATTCTAGTTTTCCCCCCTTAGCGGGATTATCAGGGGTGAATTCTAGACTGTTTTCAGATTCCACGTTTCCTCCTAAGGGGGATTTTCAGAGGGGATTTGTGGAATAAGCCGTTGCAATGGTCTGCCGCGGCGTCTGTTT
Organism: Dryobota labecula; assembly: GCA_947523025.1. NCBI lineage: Eukaryota > Metazoa > Arthropoda > Insecta > Lepidoptera > Noctuidae > Dryobota > Dryobota labecula. The sequence goes on from OX383312.1 coordinate 11,476,166, forward strand.
CCGTTTCGTGGATACCAGTGCAGGACGCGCTCGCTCCATCTGTTGTCTGTGGTCCACGCGATGTGGCCTGCCCAATCCCACTTTAGTTTCTCGGCCATATACAATGAATATGAATGAATAATAATGATCAAACTCCTACTTTTTGGGGTACATCTGATCCTGTAACTGATCGGCTCGAGCTCCTAGGCGTGGAGTTGACATCTGGTCTCAACTTCGGCTCCCACCATCGAGTGCAAAGCACAAACTGCGGCCAAGAAGCTGGGCGTCCTAAATAGGGTGAAGCGATACTTTACGCCTGGACAACTTTAACCCTTTACAAAGCACAAGTCCGTTCCTGCATGGAGTATTGCAGCCACCTTTGGGATGGCTCAGCAAAGCATCAACTTGCTGCGCTTGACTCGGTGGAACGCAGAGCTAAGAGGCTCATTGGCGACGTAAAACTGGTGGATGTCAAGCTGTGAAGCTTGGCTCATCGCCACAAGGTTGCCTGCTTGTCGATCTTCTACAGATTGTACTTCGGAGAGTGTGCCCATGAACTCCACGACCTCATTCTACCGGCCCCCTTCTACCCTCGGACATCTAGACGCACTGCAAGTTACCACCCCTACCTAGTTGATATTCCACTAACTCGCACTAAGCGTTTTCAAACGTCTTCTATAATGCGCACAGCAAAGGAGTGGAACTCTCTGCCTGCGTCTGTGTTTCCGAACGCATACAACCCTAATCTATTCAAAGTGAGAGTGAACAGGCTTCATCTCACTCCATCGTAGACTTTGTCTATGTTACCCAGACCTAGACCAAGGTCAAGAGCAAACACATAAAAAATAAAAAAAATATACAAGGCACCAGTGACTTTGGTCTTCGCTCTGATGTCGCTGCTCTTTATGCGGTCGCTTATTTTTAGGCCAAGCATGCTTCTTTCTGCAAAAATATAACATACAACAACAAAAGCAGATGATAATATTCGCACTGCTGGGACACGGCCTCTTTGAGAGTGAATGGGCTGTTATTTACAACACGGGCCCAGTGCGGGATGATACATGTCACATGTCTTCGAATTTTTGGTTCTAAGACATTTTTTTTCTCACCATGTTTTCCTTCACCGTTTTAAGAGCAGTGGTGATCAAATAAATTACACAAAGTAACGCTCCTGACTGGGGTCGGACCATCGACCTACAACAACATACCACTATGCATTAAAAAAATACTACTCTGTTATTGTTCAGATCCAAAGACACCGACTACCGATATTATAGTAGATTGTACATCGAGTGCATAAAACGCATCATTTTACGCGAGACGTTTATCCATCCGAGCGAGCTTGCGAGCGAGGATGGATACAAAGTAGAGTGTAAAATGGGTTTTATGGACGAGTTGTACACTCTGCTTTTCACTTCGATTGCGAGGAAATGAAACAGCAACATGTAAAATAATAAATGTGCGAAATAAAAAATATAAGTTTATTTCATGAAGTTTTATTGTGTACTTTGGCTGTTGGTCTCCTTGCCTTGTTCTTGGAATACTAACGAAACGAATTAAAATAAAGAGGTTATTATATGAAGTTTGAAGTTGTTCGTGTGGCAGTTGGACCGATTGCCTTGGTCTTCGACGAAGATTTTACTTCATGTTCAGTTTCATATTGAAATACGATCTAGAGGAATGTGGCCGTTTTTCTTTAGAATGAATTTATTGCTTCGTATCTCAATATGAAACTTTATAAAAGGTATTAGAACATTCTAAGAACACTTACCGAGGTCGCTGATTGAGCCGTTTTTCATAATTCCTTCTCAGTCACGAGATAATATTTTTTTAAGGAGTGGTGCTAGTGGACCTGTGGCTCAATCTTAACATGTAAAGTAGTTTAGGTGACTATAATTGTCACTTATTACTAAAGACGAGATTCACATTGACAAAACTTTGTAAATGTAGCATTTCATACGAATATCAACCTAAACATAGGCGTCTATGCATAGGGTCGCAGCATTATGCTGAGCGATGGCCGTTATGCGTGGATATGCCGCATATTTCCCCCAACTTGATCTTTATGTGTTTGTGTTCTTTCTTTACGTCATGTTTACCGCAAATAAACATATTTTCTTTATTTTTCTTTTTTTATAACCTTGTTTTAATGCGAGAAAATAATAATTATTTATTTAATTCAGACATTTAGGGTCAATTTATACTAGAGCAGAGTCGAAGCGCATCGAAGCGTCAATCTGAAACTTAACATAGCAAATTCACCCTTATCTCCACAACATAATACACATACATTTCTTCTAAAATAAAAAAGACGCGCGAATCCGAGCGCATTCTACGGATTACGCGCATCTGCAAGTGACCAACTCTGATTGGTGCGCGCGCGTTACATTGTAGAAATAAGGGTGAATTTGCTGTTATCCTTTAGATTGACGCTTCGCTGCGCTTCGACTCTGCGCTAGTATGAATCGACCCTTACAGTCCATAGACATACATAATTTATAATTTTAATTTAAATGTATGCATTTAAATTAAAATTATAAATTATAATTATACGATTTTAAACAAATAAAAACCCAAAATAAAACTATGGTTAATAAAATTTCAATACTCTGTTCATTAAAAATAATAATAAAAATTGTAAAAATGTCAGAACCGTAAAAAAAAATCGAAATATAAAAAATATAGAATAGTTCATACTTCATTTCGTTGAAAATATTATTTAAAATCCACATTATTTGTCGTCTCAGGTTAGCAGACGACCCTCGCCAAGCTGGCGTTCCATGCTACGTGACGCAAGAGGAATTCTCAAGGTACACCGGATTCTGGTGGCAACCACAAGCTGATGGTGAGTTTACTTGATAAATACCAACATAATTTGTCGAAACTAAATCATTACTCAAAATCAAAATATTTTATTTCACATAAACCTACATGGGCACTTATGAAACGTCAGAAGCTAGGTGCACGGTTCCAATTAGTCGTTTCCTATGGAGAAGAGCCGGCAAGAAACTCCACGGTTACTCTTTTAAAAATAATTGGCTTTACAATATTATCAAATAACAGTGATAATAGGTATGGGAGGACAGTGTAGGCCTTTCAACAATTACCCGGTACTTAACAAAATAGAAAAATGCCAACAAATCTACACTCTACTAGGCCTTACAACGTTCTCACATTCACAAAATAGAGAATAATCTAAGTATATTAAAGATTAATGACATGATTGTAATTACAAATACAGTAACATATCTGAATAAATATCATGTTCACAAAAGCTTCTAATAAAGAATTGGAATTCGATTGATACTGAATTTAAGCTCCATCGTGGACCGCACAAATCTATCTATTTATTGGACACAGACAGACAACAGAGGCTAAACAATTACATGCAAGTATACATAGAATAGTGTCAGATCGTCGTACCCTTTTGTAGGACAATCTGACCTTATCAATATTTACTTTATTTAAATTATGTGGATCATAATAAGGATATAAATGTAGGTTTCCCTACGTGATCGAATCAGAAATGAAGAGATCCACAGAAGAACCAAGGTAACCGACATAGCTCGAAGAATTGCCAAACTTAAGTGGCAATGGGCAGAGCACATTGCGCGCAGAACAGATGGCCGTTGCGGCCGAAAGGTTCTGGAGTGGCGACCGCGTTCCGGAAGCCGTAGCGTTGGAAGGCCTCCCACAAGGTGAACCAATGACCTTGTGAAAGCCGCAGGAATCCGCTGGATGCGGGAAGCACAGAACCGGTCGAGGTGGCGGTGCTTGGGGGAGGTCTATGTCCAGCAGTGGACGTCTTTCGGCTGAAATGAATGATAAATGAAATGTAGGTGTGAAATAAATATGCCAAAATTGGTTCCAAAAAAATTATATTATGTAATAAAAACATTCTAAAACACAACAACAACCTTTTTTGCATAAAGTAAATAATAAATCATATTACGTACATTTTACATGTAGTGTATACTCTGCGATCGGTCAAACTATACAGCCCGTTTGCTTTTTTTTTTTTTTAACTATGGCGTCTCGGAGTTGACCTTGAGAGATCGTGTCTCCTTAACCGGACTTTCCTGTGGCTGCCTTAAGTGAACTTAAAGCCTCCAGCCGGGGCATAAAATCTAATATTTTTATATATAATTAGCTTCTGCCCGCGACTTCGTCCGCGCAAAATTCAGCCCCGTCGCATCGCATTGCCCGCCGGCACAATTACTTACTAAGCGTTCTTTCCGAATTTTTGTCGTTTGCTCGGCTCCTTAAGGTCATAGCGTGATGTTATCTAACATTGAAAGAATTTTTCAATTCGAACCAGTAGTTCCTGAGATTAGCGCTTTCAACCATACAAACTCTTTAGCCTTTTAAAATTATGATATCTCCTAAGATGTTGATTGAAATCAAGTGATGTCAAGGACAATTTTGTTTACATTTAAATACTTGTCAGTACTTCTATTTTATACTAGCTTCTGCCCGCGACTGCGTCCGCGTAAAATTTCGGCCCACAACCCACCCCGTCGTATCGCATCGCCCGTCCGCGCAATTACTTCGCTTTTGCTTAGCGGTTTTTTTACGACTTTTTGTCGTTTTGCTCGGCTCCTTAGAGGCGTAGCGTGATGTTAAATAGCCTATACACTTATTTTGTTGCGAAGTTGTTTTAAAATTATGATATCTCCTAAGATGTTGATTGAAATCAAGTGATGTCAAGGACAATTTTGTTTACATTTAAATACTTGTCAGTACTTCTATTTTATACTAGCTTCTGCCCGCGACTGCGTCCGCGTAAAATTTCGGCCCACAACCCACCCCGTCGTATCGCATCGCCCGTCCGCGCAATTACTTCGCTTTTGCTTAGCGGTTTTTTTACGACTTTTTGTCGTTTTGCTCGGCTCCTTAGAGGCGTAGCGTGATGTTAAATAGCCTATACACTTATTTTGTTGCGAAGTTGTTTTAAAATTATGATATCTCCTAAGATGTTGATTGAAATCAAGTGATGTCAAGGACAATTTTGTTTACATTTAAATACTTGTCAGTACTTCTATTTTATACTAGCTTCTGCCCGCGACTGCGTCCGCGTAAAATTTCGGCCCACAACCCACCCCGTCGTATCGCATCGCCCGTCCGCGCAATTACTTCGCTTTTGCTTAGCGGTTTTTTTACGACTTTTTGTCGTTTTGCTCGGCTCCTTAGAGGCGTAGCGTGATGTTAAATAGCCTATACACTTATTTTGTTGCGAAGTTGTTTTAAAATTATGATATCTCCTAAGATGTTGATTGAAATCAAGTGATGTCAAGGACAATTTTGTTTACATTTAAATACTTGTGATCAATAACATATTTATTTGGATAAGGATTATTATTATGTTGATAAAACTCCTCAAAGAATGCATTAATTTTGAACAAATTTGATTACCTTAAAAAAAAATTATAGTGAGTCAATCTTAAAAGATAGACATATGCTGTCGCGGACTTTTTTTTAGAACTTTTAAAGAGGAACAAATCCATCATACATGATATTTGCATAACTTAAACCGTTTACGCAGCGCACGCACCGGAAGCTCACAAAAAGGAATAATTGTTCCCGTTTTTGCAACATTTTTCATTTATGCTCTGCTCCTATTGGTTGTAGCGTGATGTTATATAGCCTATAATATTCCTCAATAAATGGACTATCCAACACAAAAATATTTTTTCTATTCCAACCAGTAGTTCCTGAGATTAGAGCGTTCAAACAAACAAACAAACTCTTCAGCTTTATAATATTAGTATGAGATAATCTGTTATTTTTATTATAGATGACGTATTCAGGATAGTGTACGAAGAGGTGGACGAGAGCGAGGTGAAGATCTACAGCTTCCCTTCATCTCAGAGCAGCAGCGGGGAAGTTGAGGAGTTCAGGTTAGTTGACGTATTTAAAACTTTTCCAAAAAAACCGACTTAACACACAAAAAAGTTAAAAATTACTTTAATTTTGGAATTCGGCGGCAAAAACGAAAATACAGAACCAAAGACACGTTTCTTATTTTTTATTTTTCAGTTTTTAGTTGTGGTGCCTACCCAATCCCAATTCGCATACCACTTCGTGATATGTAAACAACAGTGACCAGGAAGATTTATAAAATCATCAACATACACAGAGTGGATTAAATACTTATAATTGAAGCTAACTCAAAAAATACCCTAGGAAAGTTAGTAAAATTTGTATGGGACCACCGCGCAAGCTTCCTCTACCAAATGAAAGAAGCATAAAAATCGGTTCATAAACAAATAAGTCACGGCCGAAGTTTTTCGAATACTTTTCCAAATGTAACTTGCAATTAATATCGTATGTAGCATATCTAGCCACATTTTGGATGAAAACGGCTGTAAACTGTTTCGAGTGGAAATCGATTTTGGGAGGCCTACGTCTAGCAGTGGACTTAAAAGGGCTGATTATGACGATCGTAGGCCGTGTCTCCGACACACTACATAAAACATTGTTGGCAACGGTATTTTGTTTGCATAGTTCTTATAATTAATTCACTTTAATTTCATAGATTAAAATATTTACAAAAAAAAAAATGATAAAATGTTTTGCACCACTGTCCTGTCATTTTGACAGTGACATTTCTTGACATTACTTTGTTTACATAAATTATCTGAATTTGAGACTTTGGGTATAGTAATGAGATTATTAACGTTTGATCGCGAAAAGACATTCATCATTTTAGTCTTCTGATTGTTTTATCTACAACTGGCTTCCGCCAGCGGCATCGCCCACGTGATATCTTTATATCCCAAGCCTCCAACTTGTAAGTGACCCCGAGAGGTTTTAAGAACACTCACAAGCGGCGACTGGGTACGATTACCATTGGGTAAACGCAGTGGTGTACAAGTTTGTGGGGTGCAGAGTATAGTGAGGTATTGTAAGAAGGTTAGTATGTGATAACGACTATTAGGATATTGTTTGCACGTTGTAGTGTAAGCCAAACGCCAACTTGTAAGTGTTTAGCCTATGTTACTTAGTGATAATATAGCATTCTACTCGTGAAAGAATTTTTTTAATCGGCCCAGTAGTTTTTGAGTTTATTCATAACATATAAACATACCAATATAAAAAACTTTTCTCTTTATAATATTAGTGTAGATGTAGAAAAGTGCTAATTCTTAGGCATTGATTTGATTCAATTAAAGCACAACAAAATTCAAGTCTAATATTATTTCTAGGGATGCCTCAATACGCCTTTTTACCGATACGATACCGATACCGATGCTCTTCAAATATCGGCGATACCGATACCGATACGCTTATTGAATTAAAAAATGAAGGTTAAATAAATAAAACATAAGTCATGTTATTTTTTTAATTAATTTAAAAAGAACAAATAACAGGACAAACTAACTAACACCGTTTAAAACTATAGACAGGTTGAGATTAGTTAATAGTTTTAGTAATTAAAATTAACATTGATGAGAAAAGCATCGTTGAATCGGCCATAAAAAAATCGCCGATGCCGATATATCGGCAAACTTCGAGTATCGTCGATATATCGGCATCGGTATCGGTATCGGATGCATCCCTAATTATTTCCCTCGTTCCTCAGATTCCCTCGCGCCGGCACTCCGAACGCAAAGTCCTCCCTGAAGATGGTGACGTTCAGGCTGCAGAAAGCGTCTCCCACCACTGTCTTAGATTACTACCAGGAGGGCGCGGCGGAACATTGTAAGTAATTTTGTTAAAAACCATCCCGGTTAGTCACCCTCCGGTTGTGTGTTGTTTTGTTGTAGTTGTTTTTTTTGTTTTTTTCTGCCTAGCCTTTTTCCAACTATGTTGGGGTCGGCTTCCAGTCTAACTAGACGCAGCTGAATGCCAGTATTTTACATGGAGCGACTGTCTATCTGACCTCCACAACCCAATAACTGAGTAATACGATACCCCTTGGTAAGACTGGTTGTCAGACTTTCGGGCTTCTAATGACCCGTAACGACTGTCAAAGATCCACGAATGACAGCCGGGACCAACGGCTTAACGTGCTTTCCGAGGCACTCACGAGTCTTGGTATGACGGTTTGTCTGTAAAAGATCGCTTTCAGCGATAAGACCGCCCACTGTGACACACTATGTAACAGTTCTACATTTATATCTGTAATTTTTATGGTGAACATAATAAAGAGTATTTTATCTATCTATTCATTATATAATTATATATGAATACGATGCACACTGTGAAATTTTGCTTCAATTGCGGTCACCTATATTTTATTCCTTCATCCTATAGAACCAGCGAAGAACTTAAACTTCTGGGAAGGAACCATGATTTTATTATGTTTAGTTTTAAAGTTATGCTGACGTCGGCAAAAACTGTTTTTATTTGTACATTTCAAAATAATAATATGATTTACATAAATCATTGCTTTATTACAGTAAAAATTCAATATCTAAGTCCATACAAAGTTTAGGTATTGCATCTACGATGTACAGACGCCAGCAGGTCAAGCTACCCGAAACTGTCAAATTTTCGCAATCAACCTTGAACCTTATGTTGTAGTCAGTGATAGGCATAATTTTAATACTAGAAATAAAGATAAAATAGATCAACCATTTTTCAGATTATCTAAGGTACATACATCTTTTATGGGGTACTGTGTTAAATGTTACAATAAAATACCTTCTGATATATTACAATTAAATGAAAGAAAATTTAAAACTCATGTAAAAAGTACACTTTGTAAACAAGCATATTACAAATTAGAGGATTATATCCAAGATAAGAATGCTTGGAAACATGCTGGTCCTGCTCCATAGGACAATTTAGAGTCTAGGCAAAATCAAACTGGTTGCTAATTTAACTGTATAATTTATAATTTTTATGATATTAATTTTATTTTCTGTGATTAATATTTTAACTCACACACTGACTTATTATATGTTTTTTTTTTTTTTTTTTTTGGGAAATCATATACAATGTTTGTAAATATGTGAGCACCATGTACCTATCGCATTTATTAATTTTTCTGTTATTACTTCACTTTTCATTCTTTTTACCAATTGTGGTAAGTAATTTTTATTTTTATTCTAGGTACATCGTCTTCACCTATAAATATTAATTAATGTATACAAACTATTGTTAACATTTTAAAAGAGTAAGTATGGAGTTTATTGCCCATTCGTCTCCATACATAACTACCTTTTGGAAGGCGCAACTAGAATCTATTAACTATTCATGTAATTTTTGACGTTCAAAAGTGCATCTTCGTGCCTATTTGAAATAAATGATTTGACTTTGACTTTGAAATCAGCTGGTGAGGCAACAAACGGCTGCATGGAGGTGACCGACATCCGGTGGTACGAGCTGCGCCAGTCGCTGAAGGACAGCTTTCCGTGGTTCGAGTACCTCGCCAGGGTCGGCTGGACGCCGGACGGCCAGTAGTGAGTATACCAGCATCAGAAAGAAAAAATACATTCATTTGAACTAAACATGACTCATAAAGAAAAAACTCGGCCAAGTGCGTGTAGGACCACACACACTGAAGGGTTCCGTAGTAGGGATCAATTGGACGTAGTTAAACGAAAAAGGTCCAATCCACAACCTGGTCAAAACCGGCCAAGTGCGTGTCGGACCTCGTACAATTAAGGGTTCCGTACTTGGAAAGAATTTATCCTAAGAACAAACTTAACATTGTGGTTGGTAAACATAATCTCCCATACATTCCAACTGCAAATGTAAGTTTGTAAGCACAATATCGAGAGATTTACCATGTTATTTTAAGACCATAGACTTCTTATAGTTTTCCTGTAATCTATAAGTACCTAATAGTACATTGTGATATAAGGGTGGAAAGTAGGTTATTGCAAACGAGTTGTCATTAATAAGCCCTCGCCTTTGGCTCGGGCTTTTAATGACACGAGTTTGCAATAACCTACACACCCGTGTATCACACGACGTTTTTCTATCTATCTATTGATATAAATATCAATTTATCACACAAATTAAAAGACATATCATTTTTTTACAACGGAAACAGCCTATACAACCTATTAGATTTTTGACAAATGTTGATGTGAAAATAATTACATTAAAACTGGTAATTAAATATATTAAACAACCATTTAAAAGACTTTTGAGAATTCAATGCTAAGACGTACGGACTCATTCATTTTTCCTCATATAAAATCTATCCCATTTTATTCTATGTATTTTACTCCTTGCTCCTAAAACTTAAAAAAAAAACAAAATGATCGAGCTCGTAAACAAAAGTCACGGCTGCGTAATAAAAAGGTGCCTATACAAAAGATTTAATTTTCGAATCATAATTATAGCCTCTGAAAGTACGTCACGTTTAACAACCGTATTGAAAAGAACTATTTTCAATACTTTTTCAAAATGTTAGGCTTAGTAGTTTCGGAGATAAGGGTGGTCAGTTCCATATATTTTCTTAAATAACTTAAAACATGTTAATGTCAAGAACTCCCCGTTGTGGATAAAAAAAAAAGAATTACTGTAACATCTTAAACATTTTCATAGTAGCCAAATACCTTATTATTTTTGCAGCAACTTATCGTATTTTGTCTTTGTCCTCAACGTATGGGTACAACTATTGGATCGCAAGCAACAACGCTTAGAACTGGTCCTTAAACATTTTCATAGTAGCCAAATACCTTATTATTTTTGCAGCAACTTATCGTATTTTGTCTTTGTCCTCAGCGTATGGGTACAACTATTGGATCGCAAGCAACAACGCTTAGAACTGGTCCTTAAACATTTTCATAGTAGCCAAATACCTTATTATTTTTGCAGCAACTTATCGTATTTTGTCTTTGTCCTCAACGTATGGGTACAACTATTGGATCGCAAGCAACAACGCTTAGAACTGGTCCTTAAACATTTTCATAGTAGCCAAATACCTTATTATTTTTGCAGCAACTTATCGTATTTTGTCTTTGTCCTCAGCGTATGGGTACAACTATTGGATCGCAAGCAACAACGCTTAGAACTGGTCCTTAAACATTTTCATAGTAGCCAAATACCTTATTATTTTTGCAGCAACTTATCGTATTTTGTCTTTGTCCTCAGCGTATGGGTACAACTATTGGACCGCAAGCAACAACGCTTAGAACTGGTCCTAATCCCGCTGGCACAGTTCACGACACCTTCGTATTATGAACAAGCCGACGACGGCATGTCTGGCAGAGTCGACCACAACACGTCGAAGAGTGAACAGGTAATCATTAAATCTATAATTATATAAAAACGAATCCCTATTTCCTTTGGTCACGGCATCACGCGTGATGATGATGATGATGGGGCTCCCTTTTCCGCACTTAGACTCCTATTTGGTCCGTTGTGCGTGGGGATTCTGGCTAACAAAGCCAGCCTAGCTCCGCCCAAAAGCACAGAAGCTTCACAGGCTTCACGGAGCGACCTCACTGTTCCGAGGATTTCTTTACGTTGTGGAGCCACGGCCTCGCATTCCAGGATGACGTGGGCGGCTGATTCCTCGCCGCCAAGACAGCCCCTGCAAAGGGGGCTGTCTGTGACGCCTATGTTAAAAAGATGTTTTTTAAGGAGATTATGGTCCGTAATTGTACCTATTATTATTCTAAGGTTATTTCTACTTAGGCTGAGAAGTTTTTTGGTTAATCGCGGGTCTACCATTGGTAAGGCCAACTTTGACTGTCTACAGTCTGCTACCCGTGACCATCACGCGTGAACGGCTGGACCGATTTCGCTAATTATTTTTTTGTTATGTTTGTTATTGTCAGGAGAAGATTCTTAAGTAAGAAAAAATTAAGAAAGTTAAATAAAATATATATTAAGAAAACGACCATATTAACTTTTCTAATGTAATCATAATTGTAACTATCTTATAATGTAACTTTATGGCATTTGACATATCGTGTCAGTCATCGTTTGGGAGGTCTGAGAATGGGTTTTTATAAAAAATAAAGAAATAAGGTTTTAGGTAGGTAAGGTAGGTAGGGGTAAGGTAGGGTAGGGGTAAGGTAGGGTAGGGTAGGTAGGTAGGGTAGGGTAGAGTAGAGTAGTGGTGTATTATACTATATTTCCTTTGCGCGTAGACAAACTGCCACAGTCAAATAGCTTTTGACAGAACGAAGTCTGTCGGGTCAGTTAGTAACATATAGGGGTATGAGGAACAGGGTGTAAAGTTCACTCATACTCTATGGAAAAGGGAGGATCCTCCGACCAGAGTGTGTCGTGTCTGGTGGGCAACTGCCCGATGGTTGATTTCGGGATGTTGTATATATGCTAGTCGCGCGGTAAACTTTGATTGCGCGATGCAGGATTTATGTGACGTCAGGTCTGTGATGCGTAGTTCACATGTGGCGTTGTAGATGTCGTCTTTTTCCCATAGGGGTTGGCAGAAACTCCAGAACTACATCTGCTATAAATGATAAATGATTTTAATTCTGTAAGTAGGTTTGTACAAACACTTTTACACGTCAATTATATTTTCAAAGCTAGATGAGGTCGGGGATTCCTATCTGACTACTCTAACAAGAAAGGCCGAAACAAACTCAGAGTCTCTTTTAAAGTTCAGACATAATCTTGGTCAGATCATGTGAAGAACATGTAGATTGGTGTCTGAAATGGTCTTTTGAGGAAAGAACCACACAGATTGAGTGGATCTGTCCAGTCAGTGCACGCAATTGTCAGTAATCGTGCAGCTCAACTCATATCTTAAGGAGCTCAACGATTCGACGAACAATACCAAAGAACGGACATTAGGGTAGGCCGCATAAGTTACTCAAACTGCCAGACCATGATTAAAACTTACTGAGAAAAAAATGAATCACATAATCTTCACATTCACTATAGTGAAAATAATATGATACTTTACAAAAAAAATATTCATGTCTTTGTTTAAATCTATAAAAATCATCAATGTCAATGCGTCATAAAAATTCCGGAAATAATCTTTGTCAGATCATTTGAAGACCATGTAGATTGGTGTCTGAAGTAGTCAGATACGAAACGACGACCTCATCTAGTTTTAAAATATGATTGACGTGTAAAAGTGTTTGTAAAAACCTACTTACAGAAAAAAAACATTTATCATTTATTTATCATTCGTATAAGCAAATCTGAGCAAGAGTCACGAATGTAAACGTTAACTTTATACGAATAATGTTTATATTCGTGCAAGCTGTGAATCTTGTCCCTAGACTGCCGGCTGCTACCAAGTTGAATTTCCTAATGAAAAAAAAAAAAACTGCATGAGCTTGGGAGGCAATGTTTATTTGTTTTGTTTGTTGTTGAGCAACTCGACAACTCCCAACTAAATTATCTTTTTGTTCATAGCCAATCCAAGACATACAAATTCTAGTCTCAGAAACAGCACCCGACGCCTGGATCAACGTGCACGACATACTATACTTCCTACCCTCAAGTGGTACGGAGATGAACTTTATCTGGGCGAGCGAGGAGAGCGGCCATTTACATCTGTATCTAGTTACTTGTGCGCTTATACAGAAGAGCAACGCGCAGAACCGATGTGAGTATGATTAAAAGTTTTGGTAGAAAATGGTAGAAATGCTAAGTGATGGTAGAAAGTGGTTGATGGACAGCTAAGTTCTTATTTGGTTGTAAATTATTGTCTATTAAGGAACTATCATTTTGTAATTAATGGTAGAAATATTTTCTCGTTGGAAATTTTCTATTTGGTTGTAAACTAAAATTCACCCAAGATTATAATAATTCCTTAAATTTTTGCAATATTTGCAAATTGCAGCGCTGTTGTACGTTGTATGTTGATCAAAATTCAATTCACGACAATTCATTATCATCACTGCTGGACATAGGCCTCCCCTAAGCACCGCCACTTCGACCGGTTCTGTGCTTCCCGCATCCAGCGTATTCTTGCGGCCTTCACAAGGTCATCAGTCCACCTTATGGGAGGCCTTTCAACACTACGTCTTCCGGCACGCGGGCGCCACTCCAGAACCTTTCAGCCCCAACGGCCATCTGTTCTGCGAGCTATGTACCCTGTCCGCTGCCACGATTCGATCCCGTAGGGAAACTCCAAGCATAGCCCTCTCCATTGCCGTTTGGGTGACTTTAAGCCTTCTAATAAGGCCTATTGTGAGCGACCACGTTTTAGTGCAATAGGTCATCACTGGCAACACGCACTGGTCAGAGACTTTCGTCTTGAGACACTGCGGTATGTGGGAATTATAATAATTTAGTAAATATTATCATTATTGCTGCAAGATGTATTATGGTCAACATACAACGTTCAACAGAACTGATATTTGCAAAAAAAGGAAGAAAATTCGAATTTTACGAGCCACATTAAGGATGGACATTGAGGAATTTCTTCTATATGGTAGTTTCCTCCGGAGGGTAAGAAACTACCATATAGTAGAAATTCAGTATTTTACCCTTACATTCTTCTTTATTTTCTAATTTGTCCACAGCTGTAATAGAAATGATAACTGAAGATGAAAGCAACGCCGTAGGACCCAACATGATTAGTAAAGAGCCAATCACTGCCGGTGAATGGGAGGTCATGGCGAGAAAGATATGGGTGAGTATTCTATGAAAATCATGTGAATCTTGGCAATGGCAAAGAATAAATGATATCTCCAATAATTTATTAATCATTAGGGCCCGTTTGAAAGACAACTTATTTTAAAAATACACGAGAGATACTAAAGAGCACGTTTGTTTATTTTTGCTTTATCATATTAATAAAAAATGACTTAGATAAAACACATTAAACTTGGGGAGTGAGGCTCGTTACGTCACAGGTACGTATAAAATCTAGCGAGCAGTGACGTCATGCCACATTTGAACTCAATGTATCGCCGTAATGTTTTGATTACGTAAAAAAAGAAAAAAATACGTGTCCAATATTTTTTAATAATCTACATGACGGACAAAATAAATTATTTTAGTCATCATCCCTATTCGCGAGATTACTGTGAATTGTCTTCTGAAACAGCACACAAAAACTCATTTCCATTTTCCCCGCAGGTAGACACAACCCACCAGCTAGTATACTTCGTAGGGCTCCGCGAGACGCCACTGGAGCGCCATCTATACGTCGCACCGTTGTCGCCTCCCAGACCTCATGCCGTACAACTGCTGACTACAGTTGGACACTCTTGTGCTGTAGATATTGATGAGGTAAGTCTGAAACGCCTGTAGGATCGAGGTTAATGAAATAAAGCCACCATGGGATTACCACGCTGTGCCGGTCATATGGCGCATGCCTAATGGCTATGTATATTATAATGGGTAACATTAGGAGACACAGAACAGTAAATTATAGTACATTACTTACCAAGGGCTGTAAAAGAAAGAAAGCCCGCAGGTATTTACAACCCTCGCCTGCTGCTCGGGTCACAAATACCTGCGATTTCGGGCTTTCTTTTTTACTGCCCGTGGTGAGTACACAATTTTACGTCTTCACCTGGCCACAATGCGAGTTTTACGGTACGCGTAGCGTGCGGTAAAACTCACATTATGGCCAGGTGTGACGTAAAATTATTTGTCATATGTCAGCTAGCACACGCCAATATACCAGCAAATACAATGAAAACTATACTCAAGCAAAAACTATTTTTTTTAAACATAAATATTAAAAAAAAAAACTTAAAATAATGCATATAAGTACTGGATTTGACAGTCTGACATCTGCTTTCACAGACACCGCTGCCATCCATGTTTATTAAGAGCGGCCAACCCGTCATACTTTTCATACAAACGCTCGTACCTGATTATGGCGTTGAAACGCATCTTTCAATGAAAATTTTGATCTAATTGGTATCATGTGCACTATATCTAGGTTTCTATGAAAGCAAAAAAAAAAATATTGGAGAAACAAATTCAGTATATAAATAAGCCTCCAAAAATCTGCTTTTTGCAAACATTTTACCTGAACTTTGGCCGTTCATAATGTACTCATAAATTGTAAAAATAAAGAAAACATCACCATAGAAACATCGCACATGTAATGGAGATTCTAAATAACACACATTTATTTCACAAAATTGTAAGGCATTCTCAAAAACACGTATTTTCTGGAACAAGTTTTATGAAATTTCCGCACACTATTTTTCGTTCAATGTTATTGCGCACTTGCCTGTTAGCATTAACATTGCGCTGGATGAAACAACAAGCTTTTCAATCATGTTCGTGTTAACAATAGACGGACCGGGAAGGGCCCTATTAAGAGATTCACTTGTAGTTTGTACACAGTTATGTGAAATCTCTAGTTCAGTTGCGACGTTGTTGGCCCATATTTGCAATGTGAAAAACACTAAGTTACTGAAATAATTGTAAATTAATTCTTTTCTTCCCAAGGACTGCACAATGGCAGTAATAACATCATCTAACATAAGCAGTGTGCCCGTGACGAGGGTATACAGGATCACCACATCACCACCTCGGTTAATAGTGCAGGGGACCATCACCGATAGACCACCTTCAGGTTAGTCGTAATCACCATAACATCTGCATGGTATAGTAGTAACTTTGAGATTTGGAGTTATTTTGGACTTATGACCGATGAATGTGTAGGCAAGATGTTATTTAGTGGAACTACCATTTAGTAGAAAATGGTAGAAAATTTATTTTAGGTAGAATTCGTTAAAACGTTGTTGTTTTGTAGAAATGTTACTTAGTGGGGTGAAAATTACCAATTCTTAACAAACTACCATTTGGTAGAATTCTAATTTTCGCTGCAAGTTGCTTAAGAAAGCGCATGCTTAAAGTTTACTGACTAGATAGATTTAAGGCTGAGAATCAGAACTCAAATATCTTTGACAGAATCTCTGGAGGTTCGAAGCTTCAACGGTTCTTGGGACAGCCGGTCCGGTGACGGAGACGACACGGATAGTGAAACGGGGTCCTTAGTTAGAGGTATGTTATTAGCATAGTGTGTCTTCACAAGCCATGGTAGATTTGAAGTTAACATTGTAGATCATGAAAAGTTCATCTCATTCTAGGGGATCTTTTTTAATGTCATCTCATTCTAGGGGATCTTTTTTAATGCAATTTTTTTTTCCGCCATCTTGGATTGAAACCGCCAAGAAACAGTATAGATGAAATATTTCGACGCCTCGCGCAAAGTCCAGCTATTTATTAATGAGCTTATCCTTGGAAGGACATAGTGAGCCTACTAATGTTCCCACTGCTGGGACTCAAGCCTCCTCTCTGTGGGAGTGAGTGGGCCGTAATCCACACACACACCAGATTTCTTCGGATTTTTGATTCTAGGACCTGCCGGTTTCCTCACGATGCGTTACTTAAGGTGAAAGCGTCAGGGGTAGCCCGCGAAATTGAAATATTCTTACTTTTTTTGATTATTATGGGTGATACTAATTGTACTGATCGCAAAATTAATATGGGTGATACTAATTGTACTGATCGCAAAATTATTATGGGTGATACTGATTGTCATCATTTCAGCCGAAAGACGTCCACTGCTGGACATAAGCCTCCCCCAATTGGGGGGTTTACCATAATCGCCACGCTTGGCAGGCGGGTTGGCGATCGCAGTATGGTGTTAAAATACATAGAGAACGCTGCTGCCCATTCTCTAATAAATCCCTTAGTCGCCTTTTACGCCACCCACGGGAGGAAATAGGGTGGTGCTATTCTTTACGTCCGGCATCACACGGTACCCCGGCACCACACGGTACTCCGGCACCACACGGTACTGATTGTACTGATTGCAAATTAATTATGTGTGATACTAATTGTACTGATCGCAAAATTATTATGGGTGATACTAATTCTACTGATCGCAAAATTATTATGGGTGATACTAATTGTACTGATCGCAAAATTATCATGGGTGATACTGATTGTACTGATTGCAAATTAATTATGTGTGATACTAATTGTACTGATCGCAAAATTATTATGGGTGATACTAATTCTACTGATCGCAAAATTATTATGGGTGATACTAATTGTACTGATCGCAAAATTATCATGGGTGATACTGATTGTACTGATTGCAAAATAATTATGTGTGATACTAATTGTACTCATCGCAATATTATTATGGGTGATACTAATTGTACTGATCGCAAAATTATTATGGGTGATACTAATTGTACTGATCGCAAAATTATTATGTGTGATACTAATTGTACTCATCGCAATATTATTATGGGTGATACTAATTGTACTGATCGCAAAATTATTATGGGTGATACTAATTGTACTGATCGCAAAATTATTATGGGTGATACTGATTTTACTGATTGCAAAATTATTATGGGTGATACTAATTGTACTGATCGCAAAATTATTATGGGTGATACTAATTGTACTGATCGCAAAATTAATATGGGTGATACTAATTGTACTGATCGCAAAATTATTATGGGTGATAATAATTGTACTGTATTATGGGTGATACTAATTGTGCCTCGCTCTTCTGCGTTCACTGTTTGCGGGATTTTCTATCGCAAATTGTTACATATTATTCATACTTGTAAAGATTGAGCCATTCCTGATTAATTATGGCTTAAGATTTTAAGTAAAAATTTAGGATCTTATTTCTTAGCACTTGGAGGAAGAATAATATTCACACATTCTCTCACAGCAGCAACCCAACAGCAACCATATCGTAAAGACATTAAGGATCACTGTGATTTTGACAGAGAGGCACCGATGACATTACAGGCACTTAAAGTATCAAATTCTTTCCAGAACGTTCAGTCAGCATATCAGACATCCCTCCGCCCCAAATATACGAAACGCGTCTCTCTTGCGGGGCGACGGCCTACTGCACTCTGTGGCGCTGCGGGCGACCGGGGCGGAGCCCTACCGTGCTGCATGTGTATGGAGGGCCTGAAGTACAGACTGTTACTAATAGTTATAAGGTAAGATTGTGAAACGAAGATGAAATAATTAATCCATACTAATGCACTAGAGCATAAAAAGCGACTTTATGTCGCAACATAAAGACGAACTGTTAGAGCATGAGAAGTGAAAACATAAATTAATGTTTGTCAGTAAAGAAATATATAATTAACTCGATTAATAGATTGCCAGAACCCAAAGTCGAAATTAAACAAGTTTCAACGTTGAAGATGAGTGTATTATCACTATGGCTTTTAGGGTATTCGAAATACGAATATTGTTTGTTGTATTGTACCGAAAGCAACCTGACGAAAATTTTTACCATAATGTAACAACAACAATAACATACCAATAAAATAAATACAGTAACTTAGACCCACATTTTATTAGAGCTAGAATTACTGAATAGGTTTTCAAAATAATATTATTAAAAATTATAATTTTTACCGGACTGTCAAGGCGGGACGCAATTGCAAATTATAAACTGAAAGAAAATTAATGGGTTTCGCTTGGTACTAAACTTAATGCGGGTATATAACTTAGGCTTTCAGCTCATAATATAGTCTGTTAAATCAAAGTAGAGTTTAATTTGTTTATTTTTTTTTTTTTTTTTTTAGTTCTCAATCTTGTTTCGGTCTTTTTAGCGCATCACTTTTAATTTGTCTTTTTTGCAGTCGGGTTTTTGTTTTTTTTTTAATTATTTGTCTGAACTGTATTGACCAGTAATTATTTTTTATTACGAGTACTTTGGGTTTGCTCTTGACTCTAAGTCTAGGTCTGGGTGACAGAGACAAAGTCTACGATGGAGTGAGCTTACCCAGAAGAAGTCTGTTCACTCTCACTTTGAATTAATTAGGGTTGTATGCGTTCGATAACAGACGCAGGCAGAGAGTTCCACTCCTTTGCTGTGCGCATTATAAAAGACGTTTGAAAACGCTTAGTGCGAGTTGGTGGAATATCAACTAGGTATATAAAATTGTCCTTTTCCAGGGTATCCGTCAACTCCGCATGCATATGCTAGCGGCGCGAGGTTTTAACGTTGTAGCGGTGGACTCTCGAGGTTCCAAACACAGAGGGCGAGCGTGGGAGGCAGCCATCAAAGGCAAGCTGGGACAGATCGAGTTAGATGACCAGGTAAGTGGCCCAACAGTGGACTTACAGGAAAAAAAAACCGCCCAAATGCATGTCGGACCACATACAATGAAGGATTCCGTAGTTGGCATGAATTGAATCCCGAGAACAAACTTAATATTGTTATTGAAAAACAAGTTCTCCCAATACGTTCCAATTGAAAATGTAAGTTTGTACGCACAATATTGAGTGATTTCCATTTTATTTTACAACTTCTTATGGGTTTTTATATTTATTTATTTAATACTTTAAGCACAAAAAAAATGTACAGAGGCGGACTTAATGCCATTAGCATTTTCTACCAGTCAACCTTCGGGTGATGCAGAGACAAACAGTAGTAGGTGCAATATCGAGAATTGCGGAATAAATATTCATTTAAATATAAAGATCAAAAGAGAGAAGAGAAAGAAGAGTTTTTCTGAAATCTATAAGTATAGAACTGTTTGTAGTTATGTTTTTTCAACATTTGAGGCTCAGTCGTTTCGGAGGTAAGTGGGGGGAGGGATCCATTTTTTTTTTTCTTAAATTACTTACAAATTTTGGGAAACAAAAAAAAAGGTTTGCACACTGTACCGTGTGACATACCAAATGTACTTTTACTCAAGTATACTTTTTTATAATTTTAAAATAAATAGTTTTAAAGTACTTAAGTTTGTTCTTGGGGTAAATTCATCCCAACTAGGGAATTCTTCATTGTGCGTTGTCCGACACACACTTGTTTTAATATGACGTGTAAAAGTGATTACGATATCCTATTTACAGAATAAACGATTTAATTTCATCTCATTTATAAACAGAGATCGGATAAGTAGAGTGTATTTACCTAAACTTCGAGGAAAGAAGTAACATAATGCCTAAGGCCTACACTGTCCTCCCATACCTATTATCACTGTTATTTGATAATATTGTAAAGCCAATTATTTTTAAAAGAGTATCCGTGGAGTTTCTTGCCGGCTCTTCTCCATAGGAAACGACTAATTCGAACCGTGCACCTAGCTTCTGACGTTTCATAAGTGCCCATGTAGGTTTATGTGAAATATTATTTTTTGATTTTGATTTTTTGACATAGAGTGGATAATACCCTTTTTAACCGACTTCCAAAAAGGAGGAGGTTCTATGTTCGTAGCGTATGTATTTTTTTTTTTGTGTTATGTATGTCCGCCGATTTCTCCGTCAATTGTGGACCAATTTAGAATATTTTTTTTTTTTTGTTTGCAAGGGTATACTTTCGTGGTGGTCCCATTCTCACCAAGTCAGAATCTGATGACGGGATCCCATGAAAATCGAGGGAAATCTTCTATTTTTATAGGAATTTCACCGATTTCTTTTTATTGTTATTTTAATTTTGAAAATTCTTCTTTCGTTTGGTAGAAGAACACTAAAAAGTGAAAAACACTTTATTTTCGGAAGTCGGTGTCTGTGCAGCCATCTATCGGTCAGTAGCAACAACGCCGCAAATCAATGTCAAACTCTAACTGTATTTACCTTGGTGTTTGTAAAATTAGTTATTATCGGGACCAATAGATGGCACTTTGTATTTGAGTCCAAAAGTTAGATCGCGGTGTCGAGATTCTCCGCCGATTACATAGCACTCATGTAATAAGGTCCATAATTGTACATTTTATTAGTGTAACCAATTAAGGTGAATAAATAGTGGTTTTTAGTACCCGATGTTTAATTTTTGAAGTCAGCCTTTTGGAACGTAGGGAACCATCAGATAGTGTCATTGTGACCCTCACGAAGCCCGAGAGTTTGACAGTGTCTTTGGATCTGTATTTCTGTCACCGACTTCTGTAATTAAAGTAATTTTTCACTTTGTAGGCTTTTTTTTGTAGTCTGTTGTCTTTTTTTTTTGTAAAAAAGTTTTTATCGCTACATAATATACACACTACACACTATAATCAGTTAACTTCAAGAATTTATTTTCCTATAATATGTAAAACAAAGCTCTTTAATTATTAAAATGTTATAGTTATATTCCTATAATATGTAAAACTAAATAATTTTAGTACGGAACCCAATATTTTTTTATATACAGCGTGTTACGGAAAGTGTATATCCATACAAACGGGGTGAAGAGTGTATCTGGTTCAGAATCTCTGTACAAAATTTCAGCTCAAAAGCACTAACTAGAAAATGCTTAATTTTTTTTTTTCGATAGTTTATTTTTTTAAATCATAACAAACGTGTTACCGCCGTTTCATTGTGTGTAGTTTATTGACACCGATCAGCTGACTTGGTCTAGTGATGTGTAGAATTCAATTGGAAACATTTGATTTTTAGTTAAATGTTTCTTAACTTTTTATTTATGTAGGTATAGGTATTAAAAATATTGCCCTGTAGTTTGTTATCACCAAAAGAATCCGTGCCTTGATATGTATATACCCTTTCCGTAACACGCTGTATATGATTCTTCGAATCAATAATTTGTAACTATAAATAAAGTGCAATAAATAATTCGTGGTTTTTAAATCCCGGGATTTAAACGTCGTTATAGTTTGTTCGGGATTTGAGAGGAGGTATTATCCACTCTATGTATTTTCCTCGAAGTTTAGGTAAATTAACTCTACCTATTCCGATCTCAGTTTATAAATGACTGAATAATATGTTGTTTAACAGGTAGAAGTATTACAATGGCTGGCTAAAGAAACTGGCTGTATAGACATGGAAAGAGTCGCCATACACGGATGGAGTTACGGTGAGTTTAGAGAAAATTATCACTCATTTGAATTGCCTTTCATTATTAGTCATCTATTTCAGAATAAGACATTGTTAGTAAATAGTACTTATAACTATGTTAGTAAATTATTAATTAATTCATTATTATTATTATTTACAATTCCGTCCGGCAGGGGGTCGCTCCCCGCTGACAATTGGCGCGCGCGGCCATTGATATTACGAATATATTATGTCCATATTTTGCTGATTTCCAGTCGGACAAAAAAATGGTATTGAAATAATTATGGAAATGTGTTCTATTACTGATACTGAACCAACAAAAAAAATTGCCCACTCATTAAAGTAAATCCTGTATACAATTTTCATTGCGTTTGAAAATGTTGTACAAAAAAAATATATATACCTTAAACTATTTCGATATCGATATCATTCGCGATCGACATGATTAAATTAAGTAATTAAAAATCGTTGACGAAAATTACGGTTATAAAAAACCTGAATTGTCAAATGAAAAACAATTTTAACATGATTTAAAATTAGAATTTCGGGTTTATACATCCAAATAATCAATACTAAGAACTGAATTTGTAAATGACGCTACGAATTAGCATCTACAGGTACTTTTTTGACCCATTTGCCGATCGCGCATTACTTGCTGTTCATGCGTCTAGAATGTCAGTGTGCGTGCGCTCTCTTGTTACGTGGACGACTCTGTTCTGTACCTATTTAAGCCGCCGTCTTTGTCTGTTGCCTGCAGGCGGCTACCTATCCCTCCTGGCGCTAGCCACCCGGCCAGCAGTGTTCCGGGCCTGCGTGGCGGGCGCGCCGGTGACGTGCTGGCGGCTGTACGACACAGCCTACACCGAGCGCTACATGGGCGCGCCCGCGCGCGCGCCGCACGCCTACACGCGCGCCAGCGTGCTCGCACACGCGCCTTTCTTCCCTGACCAGTAAGTTACACACACACCCTCACACACACACCCTCACACACACACCTCCACACACACACAAACACCCATGCACAAACACACAATTTCCCATGCACAAAGACACACAAACACCCATGCACAAACACACAGCCATAAACAAACACGCTTACACAAATACATACACAAACACTTATTCACAATCACACACATTCACAAACAAACACACACAAACAACCATGTACAAACACACCCTAACACACCCACACTCTCACACACACACACCCTCATACACAACATCGCGTCTGCATCCCCCAAAAGAAACAACAAAAACGTATAAAAGTACAGACACATTTTGGCAGCTATTACCCCCCCGACCGCAGCTGAGCCTGTAGCTTTAAATTCCCCTATTAATAATAATAACCCTGATTTG
This sequence comes from Dryobota labecula, assembly GCA_947523025.1. Classification (NCBI taxonomy): domain Eukaryota; kingdom Metazoa; phylum Arthropoda; class Insecta; order Lepidoptera; family Noctuidae; genus Dryobota; species Dryobota labecula. The sequence continues at coordinate 11,500,133 of OX383312.1, forward strand.
ATCCAGCCTGTAGGCCATGCAATATCGGAAGGTTCTCAATTCCGGAACTGAGTTCCAATACTGAAGATCTGATTCCGGAATTCCGGAACTGGTAACTTTAAAGTTTGTTTCAAATCAAACAAGATTTATAATTATATCAGTCTTTTAATCATTTTTAGTAACAAATTAAACATCTTTCTCCCTTATTACTCTAATTAAACATTTGAAACCGTAAAATCAACAAGCCTTATTTATTACACAATAGAAGTCTTTTAATCATTTTTAGTAAAAAATTAAACATCTGTCTCCTTCATTGCTCTAATTAGCGGCCCGGCCGTCTAGCGGCTTGTGGAAAGTTCCACAGACTAGTTTGGTTGCGTTTAGATAAAATAATAATCAAAATATCAAAAAATTATTAATATCGGAATTCCGATATTACTCCACTCAATTCCGGAATTGAAATATAAGAAAAATTATTACGGAATTCCGGAATTCCCCCCGGAAGTCCCTTGATGTCCTCCCCGACGCTGCCCTAAACCCAGGTTCGTACCCCACGGGGTGCCCTTAGCATGCAGTCGTTTAGCTTATAAGTTTTATGCCCTGGCTGGAGGCTTTAAGTTTTTAGGAGCTTAAGGCAGCCACAGGAAAGTCTGGTTAAGGAGTCACGACCTCTCAAGGTCAACTAGTTATCATCATCATTTCAGCCGAAAGACGTCCACTGCTGAACATAGGCCTCCCCCAATTTGGGGGGGGGGGTTCCATAATCGCCACGCTTGGCAGGCGGGTTGGCGATCGCAGTATGGTGTAGCAGCTATTAGTCCTATGTAATAAAAACATATAAAAACGAAATTTGCATAGTATAAATTCAATGTCTTAGTATTGTATAATTGCATAGCACGTGTGTGAGTACTATGTACATACTATAAAAGCTACCATTTACTGGGTATGTCTTTCATTGACTTGAATGTGCCCTGGCGGCTGAGAGTATGTCATGCTCACTCAAATGTCTCGCTAGTGGTGGCGTGTGTGTTGGATCATTAAGTTCCTTTCAAAGTGGTTGAGCTGAATGGTGCTGATTCATGCGTTATGTTCGTGAACGGGCGCCGTCAGTAGGAACTGGTCATCTCTTAGCTGACACGGCTTATTTAAATTTTTGAATTGTTTTTATTACAGACGCTTTTAACGTGCACGTTTTTCTACAATGTATAACTTCAACATGAATATAATGTTATAGGGAAGGCAGACTACTGATAATCCACGGTCTAGCGGATGAGAACGTCCACTTCTGTCACACGGCCGCACTGACGGCCGAACTTGTGCGGCTTGGGAAACCGCATCGAGTACAGGTATCATAATATTTATTTATTTCTAACATAAAACGGCTATCGATCAATTATATTTCTTAGTTACGGCCTGGCCACGACCTTGCCCCTATCAGCGGTAGCGTAGCGCGGGGCGGCGCGCGGTAACAACAAATATACGGTGCACGACTTGAACAAAATGAACGGGAGAGTGATTGAGATGCCACGAATCAGAGCGATACGGACAGCGGCAGTAAAGCGGCGGTCTCAGCGGCGGCTGGACTAATAATAGTAAATTATTGCAAAGGCCGTGAAATAGGCAATTGCAGGTCGAGTATGAGTTTGAAGGCCGAGCCGTAGGCGACGACTTCACTAATACGAGACAAGCAATTGCCATTTCCGCCGAGGCACATATAGTGCATTTCTCAAAAGAATGCAGGGAAATAAAACATACTTTTTATATTAAACATTTATTAAGTATGTAAATAACAAATCAAGACGATTTTTCAGCTTTGCAGCCAATTTTCTATTTATCATCTGTGCCGAAAGGCAAACGCTTTTATGGCTATACAGCCAAATGAACGCAATTTGTGCTAAGCAAAGAGACTTACTTTGGTATGCCAAGAATGATAAAAGAGATCCAATCTAAGAGTATTTAATAACCCCAGCACGCCGTTTCATACAACATTGCTGGAGCATTGTAATGTTCCAAATTCAAAAAACGCTCCTGCAATGGATTTGATTTTCGTTGTCCGTAAATTAAATACTTCGCGTTTTCTTTTTTTGAAAAAAATGTCAATATTTCCATGCATGTTTGAGAAAAATATTTTAGACGATTTTGTACCGGAAAATGAACTGTGAAGGACTGCTACCGCTAACGCTACTGAGCCGTACGTGGCATGGACAACGCCGCACCGCATCCTGCCAAGCCAAAAGTCGTGGCCAGGCTCTTATACTGGGTGTAATTGACAGCCCTCTGCAAACTAACAGGGTGCATTCAGTGCCTTATTTTGAATCATATTCCACCGGGAACTGTTTATTTTTTTAAATCGTTCATCCAGTTACTATTCCTTTATTTCAATGTAAAATTACATTCTCTGTACGCAGCACTCCATATCCATACTAATATTATAAATGTGAAAGTAACTCTGTCTGTCTGTCTGTCTATCTGTCTATCTGTCTGTCTGTCTGTCTGTATGCTACGTTTTCACGCCTAAACCGCTGAACCGATCGTCATCAAATTTGGCAGAGATATAGCCTGGGATATGGAGAAGGACATAGGCTACTTTTTACGCGATAACCGACATCCACGCGGGCGGAGCCGCGGGCAAAAGCTAGTAGGTATATAAAACAGCTAAAATAAAAAAAAACTGCAATACACAAATGGTTGTTGAAATACTCTAACGAACGACGCGTGAAATCAGCTGTCCAAGTTAATTGAACGCCCCGCGCCTCGTGGTGGGGAGTCCGAAGGCTCGCTGCGCTGCCGTTCGCTACGTGCGTTTTGCCACGGTAACGATATATTGCGTGTGGTAATAAAACAAATCAGGTTATTGGATTCCTATAACGTTCCTGAAATAATTTCATGTACCGGTCATCTTAGTATGATATACTGAATTCACCCCATAAGTCTGCGGAGAGCTGTCCCTTACACCCTGTATATAAAATCATTCGACATCATTCATACACCCACCTCACAAAACTCTAAACATACTGACATTGTTAATATATGTATACAAAATATTGTAAAACATTTTAAAACTATGGAGTTTATTTGCCCATTATTCTCCATTTTGCCGTTCAAAAGTACCTTTATACCATGCCCCCTCTAAAAAGCTTATTTTATTCACTGAAAAAACTAGTGTAGGGCAACGTTTAAAAAAAAAATCCTTGTGCACTCCATGCCCTTCAACGTCCAAAGATGATCCAGAGTTTCCTCCAGCAGAAAGTTCTGACCATCGACAGGAAATAAATATCGCTTTACAGGTTGACCATCCTAATAATAATAATAAGAAAATTACTCCAAAATTGTTCCAATTTTAATTTCATTTTAAATAATTTAACCTTTATTTTATTCTTCATTAAATGTCTATTTTCGCTTAAATCTTTCTTTTTCTCGTAGTCATGGTATAAAGTATAGTATGCAATACTTGAATAAAACGGATTTATATCGAGGGCCATGAAGCACTCGCGTCGCTCGGGATTCTAACATTTGAACCACTCGCTACGCTCGTGATTCATCTATGGCCCTCGCTTTAAATCCGTCCTTTATTCACTAATTGCATAATATACTATTTCTGTGTCCAATTGAAATAAATGATTTTAATTTGACATGGTATCAACACCGACCTCATATAGTTTTTAGAATGTGATACACATGCATAAAATCGTTTGTAAGGCTTCTGTAAAATTTCTATTTCAAGATCCAACAAAGTTTTCCCCCCAAATCTCACTTAGCGTCTTTCTGTCGCTACAATACTCCTTAAAGTGACAAAGATAGCATGAGAATCAGACCGCTAGAGTATTAACTGTCAATGTCGTTATTCCCAGGTATACCCCGGCGAGAGACACTCTCTCCGAGCGATGCACGCTGCGAAACATTACGAAGCGACACTCCTACACTTCTTACACGAAAACCTGTAACAAACTGTACTCGCACGGTACATGCAATACACACACATTTGTATGGGGTTGTATTACTGATACAGAAGAAAAAATGCAAGGAAATTGAGGATAAGTTGCCACGCAGTCGTCACGCAGTCGCCCCGCAGTTGCCCCGCAGTCGTCACGCAGTTGCCGATGATGAAGTCATTTAAACTCCCAAACTAAATCGGCCGATATGTTGTCACGCAATCGCCCCGCAGTTGCCACGCAATCGCCACGCAGTCGTCACGAGTGGCAGGAAAAGAAGTCTTGTAACTAGTCTTAACTAAATCAGCCGATACATGTCCCACTGCAAGGCAAAGAAGAAAAGAGTTATTTACCGAATAAAACTATCTGAAAATCAACTTGCTTTATATATTTACACTGTGCAAGTCGGTCTTTTAGTAAGTATTTATTTTATTAAGAGGGTGTATTCAGAAAGTTGGCAACCAACTATTTGCAACGTTGCCAGCTTTCAGAATGCAACCTCTTAAACCGTTAACTAGCAAAGTGGTTCAATGAAATGTACAGCGTTATTGGTGCAACAACAACTTTTGTTTTATGAAATTTTTGTCAACATGACATTTTTTTTAATATAACACATTTACCAAAAACAAACATTCATGATTTCGTTGTTCTATCTATAACTCATTATAGATATTCTTTTACTGAGTAGAAACATTTTTGGATTAGGTAAAGTTTTAGCCTTTTTTGGAATATACAGATATACAGATTTTTCAGTTTTAAACAAATTGAAAAATCTGTAACAATATTCCAAAAAAGGCTAAAACTTTATACGCGCGACTTTCGCGCTGTCAGAATTTCATAGTTTAAACAGAAGCATTCGCTCGGTCGGTGATGAGTAGAGATCGGATATTCGGATGCATATTCACCTAAAGTTGAGATGTTGGGTAATATGGAATGTGCTTTTGTATCGAAAAAATCCCGCGGTTCTGGGATCTACAAGTTTAGGTTTCTGATATATGTTTCTGTTATATTTACTTACTTTCAAATGTTGGTAAAAATCCCAATTATAAATAAATATGCATCAGATTAATTATGCAATCCAAGAATCCCGGGTTTTTTTTTTAATAAATATTATTTTTAGAAGTCACATACTACACTCGACTAGTTATGCATTACCGTTGTTTCTGGCGACACAGGACTTTTTTACAATAAAATATTTTAGGAAGCCGCTTCCATACTTTCATAGCTCAAAATTAACTTTAGGTAAATATGCATCCGAATATCCGATCTCTACTCATCACCGACTGAGCGAATGTTTCTGTTTGAACTATGAAATTCTGACAGCGCGTCAGTCGCGCGACTGTCGCGCTGCTAAAGTTGCCTAAATGTGAAAGCGGTCTTAGAGCGTTGAATTTAAATATTTTAATTTTTGTATGAAAATATGATATTTTAAAATCTGATGAATTATTAAAAGTCATAGAAGAAAATTTGTTGTTCATGATGTTAGTAATATAGCCATGCGAGGTTTTTAGTTTTTTACCAATAACCATATATAGATGTCTACAATGTTTAAGAAATAACACTAGGCATTGAATTAACCTATTGACCGCTTGGTTTTATATCAATTGCCGTGCCCCAGCGCCCGGCTCATAAATCTACAAATAAATATCTACGACAAATATGGTCGTGCAATGATATAAAAAGCACAAAACGAACATAGGTTCTCAGTCGTATAAATACGACTGAGGCGGTACGGGCACGAAAAAATTTGTCGTATTAATCCGACCGGGGCGGTTAAAAGGTTAATAGTGTTTAAAATCGCGTAATATCAGTTTCTGGGCGTATCAAGCGTTAAGAATATAACAATAGAACGAAGAATAAAACACATATATAGATAGACCTAGATAACGCAAGTATCAAGATCTGTATGAAAACCAAGCGTGCCATTTTTTGACTACCTATGACGTCACAAGCACTATTTAGTAATGGGAAAGTTCTACTGTCATCATTATCATCATTTCAGCCGAAAGACATCCACGTTGGCATCGTAAAAAGGGGCGGTAAACAGATATGGACATCATGAGCACGGGATTTTGTTTTGAAAGTGTACCGATTCGGATGTCCCCCATAGTACCTACTTCGTCCATTTTGGTTTGTGTGACTGTAATTTACGTAGTACTAATTAATTATGACATTAAAAAAAATCCTATATTAAGGCGAGGTTCTTCGAGCGTGCATTTTTGTTCTAGAGGTGGCAGCTGGGCGTGATTACATTGTGCCGTGAATTTCGTTAATTTTGGGTTGAAAATTATATGTTTTACGATATTTATTTATTTAAGGAAAAACAAACAGTAGCACAATAAGAAACAGTCATAATATCTTAAATATTACAATTTAAACAATTATGCTACTCACTACGTTCTCCACAGATTACTATTTAAAGTATTTAAAAACTAGCTAGTAACACAGATACAATACCAATACAACAAATATTATTCCAGAACTCATAACTGGATTTATAAATTAATGAAAGAAAAAAACAAAATATAAAATATATTAACAATGTTAAGCCCGACGGACATTACATCATCATAGACGTTTATTTTGATGTAATTTTCAATACATGATGTGGTATAATATTGAAATAAAATGATTTTAATCTACAAAATAAGTGTATGTTTGGGTTTTTTTTTTTCTATCGAGCGAACTTTATCCAATTATGTAACGAGTATCCGACGTACCTACAGAAAGGTCTCAAAAACAACATATAATTTTTTTACGTGTTTAATCATTACCGTTTCTAAATAAAATTACATTTCCTAGTGGTTAACTTGAAGAACCTCGCCTTAAAAATGTCAGAAATGGATTCTGAAAATCTACTTTTATAATGTGCCAGCAAGTCAAGCTACCCGAAACTGTCAAATTTTCGCAATCAACCTTGAACCTTATACTGTAGTGATTAAGTTGAAAATCTATTAAAGAATTTTGACAGATTGTAGTAGCTTGATGTGCTGGCGTCTGTACATAAATTCAGTTACACATTGTAGATAGAAACGCGGGCGAAACCGCGAGCAAAGCTAGTGAACTGTTAATTATAAACTGCCTTATTTTTAAAAGAAGTTGATGAATTATTTACATTACAAGTATTTCTGTTTACCCCTCCTAGCTATGCTGGGAGTGGGTTCACGTCGATAGTGTATCGGGTGGGCATCGAACTTGCATCGTCAGTTCGATACCTTAAAACCGTTGAGCTATTTTTGCTTTTATTCATTCATTTGTCTGCCCGTTTTAATTAATTGCTTTCATTTGAGAGTTCCTTTTAAGTGTCGAAATGATGACTTCTTAGGCACTTCGACTTTATTTTTTTTTTTTTAGTAAAGGAAGCGTTTCATACAAAAATGAACCTTATTCTCATGAGGTTAATGTTTATAATATTCTTATAAGCGGCTGTAATCAAGCATTTCATAGAAATATGAACATTAATTGTATAGGAATAAGATTTGTATGAAACGATACTGCACTTTATACTTTGAGTGAGTCAAAATTCGATCTACGGTCGAAATAGGGAAGTCGACAAAAAAAAATTGTCCGTCATATAGATTATTAAAAAATATTGGATATTTACTTTTTCTTTTTTTACATAAGTAATCAAAACATTACGGCGATACATTGAGTTCAAATGTGGCATGACGTCACTGTTCGCTCCCCAATTTTAATGTGTTTTATCTAAATTATTTTGTATTAATATGATAAAGCAAAAAATGTCTAATATTTTTTTCATTATCTGACTGATGGACACAGATTTATTTTTATTTTTTATTTTTTTCAAAAACTTCTCTATTTTGTCTCCTTAAATGTAAGTACATGAATTTATTTGAGCTGTAGAATGTATGAAATTAAAATGAAATATTTTCAATGAAATTTTTGGAATCAAGACTTATGTTGAGAAAGGCATAAATATAGGACTACATACAACATAAAGCTGCTTACAGACTACGCTATAATATAATAGCATATAGTATATAGCTCATAGCACAACAAAATCGCGCACACGTTCACACTACTGTACTGTATGTACTATATATTATTGGAATGTATGGTGCGCGATAATGTTGTGCTATGAGCTATTTACTATATGCTATTATAGCGTAGTCTGAAAGCAGCTTAACACGGTTGAAACTCTCAAATAAGACTATATTTGAGAGTTTTTCATCCGTTTTTTAATACCACTTATGGGCCAGTTTTTAAATCGATACCGTTGCTGCTGTCAGAGATAAAACAAACTTTCAAAGGACTCTGACTATTGAAAAATCAGCCCTATATTCTGTCCACTGCCAGTTTCATACAAAGAAATATGTGTTTTACGAATTTAAAATTAGTTCCAAATCTTGTACAACTGACAGATGTCAGAAACGCATTCTCTCGGTGGACGGAATATAGTTCACATAAAAATGCCACCGATCCGAATCCAAGCCGCGCCCATACGTAGCCTTCTAAACACCCCATACAAAATGTATATTTAACTAGCTGATACAATAATGTTAATATTTGTACATTCTCGTAAACAACCGGACCGATGTCGGAGGAGCTTACGGACGGATAGGTGAGATTGTGCGAGTGAGACAAGCTTTACAACGAGATAAAAAAAAGAAAGTAAAATATTTTAAGTTGTCACAGAAACACGTCCATACAAAAAAATAAATAACGAGTAGGTAGGTCAACAGAAAAATGTAACAAAATATATCTACATTATAATCACGAGCACAAAACCAAAATAGATAACGAGATTAGGTACACTTTTTTTTGGAGGGAAATTATCAAATGACTTCTCCCGCTCTGCGCGGAACGGGAGATCGTGTCAGACTTTTACTGACTAAACCCCACCGGTGCTCCTTCAGTTGCCTGTGTGCCAGGGCCACGGTATCCCTTTCAGACAAACCCACAACCCTGGCAGGCACCGGTCCTGGCGGACCCTGTCAGTGAGATTAGGCACCCTAGCTTGGTTACTGTGAGAAAAGGGCAGAAAGTTCAAAAGAGGCTCATTTGTTTAAAAAAGCGTACATCATTAGAAGCCCAAAACGTTTTGAGAGGGTATTTTTTTTTAAAGCATAGAGTCTTGGACAACCGAATTGGACCACCATTAGGACTATTATTGCTTGCAGCCTTCGGCCGGTAACGCTTACCTACGCTCATCATAGCATCGCAGTATCAGATTATTGCAAAAAAAAAGATTGTAAAAAACCAGCCAAGGTGGTCAGAAATCTATGATCATCGTAACAGAGCCTAAGAAATTTACTTAAAAAATAGTTTGTCACTGTAAACAGATTTGGACAACCGTGAACACAGGATTTTGTTGTGAAAGTGTGCCGATTCGGATATCCCCCATAGTACATCATTCGGTCAAAGCGTTTTTAGAGGGTTGTATAAAAAAGCTTACGGTGGCCAGCACATCAAGTTAAAGTTCAAAATCGTTTGGAGAAATTTTACAGTTACGTGTAGCTTTATGTGCTGGTCACTACCTCGTTAGAAGGTCAATACGATTTTAGAGGATGAATGAAATATTTCCCAACAAAAATGGCGGGCATTGATCGGACTGGCGTTTTGAAGAGAGAAACCTAAGGCTGGTTTCACTGCTGTACGGACGATACGTACGGGCTGTCAGTACGGGCGTCCGAAGCGGGAGCACATGTTAGGCGCTAGAACATCGTTTCACAGCGACTCAGAACGCCCGTGCTCCGGGAGTACAGTCGATATGAGTCGATTTATGGACACGGGATTTCTCATAGATGCAGTACAATGTAAACCCTGTTTATGGGATTACTCAAATGTAAATTACAAAAACAAAGATGCTCGGGCTCGGGCGTGGGAGGATATTAAAAAAACAAGTAATCGACATACGAAAATAATTGAAAAATTTGCGCGGATCGTCTCTGAGTTTATGGTTTAAGTTGACAAATGCACTTTCGAAATATCTCGCTTCGAGGATCGGATGTACCCATAATCTAAAAAATCTGCCGTCGTCGTCGTCTCTTACAAATTAAATATACACCAATAATTTTTATAACGTATGCATTCATTTTTTAACCGACTGTCTCCCGCTAGCAACCGTATCGTACTGAACCCGTTTCAGAGCACTGCGGGCGTGACCACGGCTCTTCCGCACACGGACAGCCCGTACAGGTCTCCCGCATAGCTGTGAAGCCAGCCTTAATCAAAAATCACCAGACTTGGTGCCAGATTGAAATCATTATTCTCCTCCCCTTATTCCAATTTATTTGGGGTCAGTACTGTTGTCTATTTCTTCCATACTTCTCTGTAGTCGACATCTCTAGACACTTCCTTTCTAGCCAATAAGTACTGTATTTCAAATAAGATTAGACATTTAAATAAATCTTTTTTTACAGTCAGTTCAAGCGATTTTGACTTCTATTGCGTTGTTGGCATGACGAATGGCAGCTGCAGTGAACAGTTGGTATTGTAACGACTTTTTTGCTTTTAATGCCATCCTTATGCCTACGGAATAGAAGTCAAAATCGGTTGAACGGACAGTAAACAAAATGTTTTTAAAAGTCTAATGTTATTTCAAATGGATTATAGGTGATCGCAATACAAAATCAAATTAAATTAGCTAGCGAAACTCCACAGATTTGATGAGTATCGACACCTATAATGTCTGTAGTCTCTAGCAAATTTAATTTGACTCAGTATATTTGCTACTGCCTCTCTTGGAGAAGAAAAAGTTGTTTTATGTTATAGTTTGGTTTCCGCACTTAGTTCTTCAGGGGTCAATGACGTCCGTCAGTGGTTATTCCAACCAGAAGTCCCTCCAGAAGTTGATCACGTCTCCTGGTCTGTTTAGAACATCTCAAACTCAAAGCATTTATTTCAAATAAACCAATTATGTACAGGCATTTTTGAATTGTCAAGGGGTCGGTCAGTCAGAAAGATGAAGCTAGTTGCCCATTCCAAAGCGTAGTAGGTCCCTATGGAGAAGAACGGGCAAGAAACTATACGGACACTCTTTTGAAACAAAATAATTGTTAAAAAAAAAAATTGGTTACATCATTCATGTTGGAATTACAAATACATGTCAGAACAATGTACAAAAAACAATTCAAAAATAAAAATAAATTAATCTGCAAAAAAATCCGGTTGTCCAGTATTTCTGCTCTAATCTGGGTGACGCCTGTGCATTCAAAGAACACAATATGCGCAACGGTATTTACAGCCTCCATGCACGCCCTGTACAGAAGACTGTCCGCCTTTGCCTATTGTCACAGATTAATACAGTTGGGACACGCAAAATCATTTAAATAAAAAGCGACTCTTGCTACGACACAATAAAGTGAAATTCAGGTCGCACAACGGTTATAACCTACAGTTATATTCACCTACAAGTTGCCTCTCTTTCTACCGCGTAACTCTTATACCGGCGGCGCGCGGCAGCCCTACTGAATTGGCCCAGTGAGATAGGCCCGCCGCGTACTTGTAGCTTCATAGCTAAACTGCGGAGTATCCCATCTGTATTAATCTGTGCTATTGTGAATAAGTGACCCATCCATTACCAAACTCTTTAAAGTTTGTCTCCCTCACACTTTAGCTATAAGGATCGCTTCATCCTCGTTTAGCACAGAGGAGATAGCAGGAGCATAGCATTAATTAAATTAGATAGTACTGTGTTAGCAAATGTATTACAAACTGTAAATATTTTTTAACATTAATAAAAATATATGTTTTTAAAAATCGAGGTTTTGTGTTTGTTTTTAATCCTTTTTAAAGCTGATCCGGCGAAGTGTTCTGCAAAACAAATATTGACCTTGCATCTGTTGAAATAAAGTTGAAAGTAATAAACTTCCACTGGACCGAGATCAAGATCGCATCAAGCGAACAGAGGTGCGAGTCTCAAGTTATTTATTTTCGACTTTGTTTTAAAGAACTCAATGTTAAAATTTGTTTGGAGTAACATGCGCTCTGTCTTTTCTGTTGCTACATTAGGCACCGTAAGAGGGTGCTCACCGGTCCACTAGCGAAAAAAAAAAAAGGAGCTTTCTCCTTTAAGTCATTTGTCACTCTTTGTTCTTTTATCTATAAATCTCAAGATTGTTAACTCTCGATTAAGGGAAGGAGCGAGACAACCCCAATTATTAATTACTTACTGGGGCTGTTTCATTCGCATTTGTAAATGTAACAGTATGAGACAATAAACCATTTTATTTATTATTTTTATACATTCATTCGCCAATTAAAATCTGCTTAACCGTTTATTTTCCCTATTCTTAAATCTTTGTAATACAGTCCACTGTTATCAAGTTACCGTGTTTTAGTCCTCGTACCACCTGGAGGATATACCATACCTCTTCACGGAAAAGTTTAAAATAAAAGACATTTTTGTTTTCAAGAAATATATTACATTAAAAAACATTTGTGTTGTATAAAAATATAACATTATTTGCTCCGTTTAAACTAAACTATGTACACAAAGAGGTAGTTACATTTGCGAGGGATTTATTTATTTACCAAAGAACACCAACAGCATAATACTTACATTTAACATTGGTTTACAAAAGTGTATAACAAAGGTATGACTGGTAATGTACCTATTGATAACATTTAAAGGAAAAATAATTGTTCAGATGCTGCATAAAAACTAAAGTCAAAGCATATTTCAAAACATAAATGGCACTTTTGAACGTCAAAAACACGGAAATAAAATTGATTCTAGTTGCCCCTTCCAAAAGGTAGTTTCGCATGCAGAAGAATGGGCAAGAAACTCCACCGTTACTCTTTTAAACTGTTTTGCAATAGTTTGTATATATCATTACATGTGAAGACGATGTACCTAGAATAAAATTACTATACCACAACAGGTAATAACAATAAAAAATTAAGCATTGACGAATAAATTAACCATTTGTGTTAGATACAAGCTGCTTTCATATTTAAAAATATTTTATTATTTTGTACCAATAAAAAGTCAGTGTTCGAGTTAAACTTATCATAAAAATAATGTCTTAAAAATAATACTACTACTAAAAAAATACTACTACTAAAATTAACCTTTTGACCGCCACAGTCATGTATACATGACTAACCAAAATGTGCCCAGCACGCCACGGTCACGAGTACATGACAGACTTTTTTTATACGTAAATCTGTTCAAAACGCTCTTAAAACAACATCGTTTTTTTATTTCCTTTGCTAATTGTGATCCTTGACTTATCTTAATTTATATAACTTTAACTTCATTCTTTATATTTCATCTTTAATAACATAAGATGACAAACTCTAAAGGATGAATTCGTATCTTAGCGCCGAGAGCGTTTTTGCTTATTTGACGTGGCGGTAAAAAAAAAAGATAAAAGTAGCCTAAGTTACTCCATAGAACAGCTTAATATCAGCTAATATGCCAGTGAAAGTCCCGTCAAAATCGGTCCAACTTTTTCGGAGATTAGCCGATGAAAGACAGAGAGACAAACATTTTAAAAATTGTTTATTTTATTCGTTATATGTACCGTATATACTTTATAGTAGGCAAAACCCCAATTGGGGGAGACATATGTCCAGCAGTGGACGTCTTTCGGCTGAAATTTTACTTTATAGATAGGCACATAGCACTTTTGAAGGTTAAAATTTACAAAAAAAACTAGTTTCCTCTTCTAAAAGGTAGTTTCGTATGGAAAAGAATGGGCAAGAAACTTTAACAATATTTTGTATACATTAATTATAATAATATGTGAAGACGATGTACGGTGGCCAGCACATCAAGTTATCACAAAATGTCAAATTTTCTCGTTCGATTTTGAACTTAATCATCAACATTTTTAAGTTTAAAATCGTTTAGAGGACAGCTTCGATGCTAGCTTGATGTGCTAGCCACTGTGCCTAGAATAAAATTACTATACCACAATAGTTAAAACGAATGAGAAGTGAAGTAATGACATATAAATTAATTATGTGATAGATACATTATGTTCACATAATTATTTACAATCATTATAAAATCCTTAGAGTTTATTATAACACTGGAGAAGCCTTACGAACACTTTCCCCTCTGTAAAAGTACAAGAACAAATGTTCTAATACGTGTGTGCAGTTAAATCATGTGTTTTTATTGAAATTCAAAATCCTAACCTCATAATACATTTTATTTCTTAATACGAATTAGTAATTTTTGTTGTTAATAAATATATAGGTAAGTGAAACATGGAACATAAAAAAAACATTTTTCTTTCATGTTCTTAGCTTTATATTTCCATTCTAATGGCTTTGTAATTTGAAAATCGTAATTTTATTTTGGTTTTAACTTAACCTATTGTATCATTGAATACTTACCTATATCGCACCTTTAGAATTATAGAGACCTAATTTCTTCAGAAGTTGAAAAACATCACCAAATTAGGTCACTATAATAATATTATAGTGACCTATATTTGAAATTTTAAGATTTCAACCTTTCTAAAGAACATCACCAATGAGGTCACTATAATATTGCGAATTAATTGATGATGTTATTAACTGATGATGTGATTTATGATTTCAAATAAGGTCTCTATAATTCTAAAGGTGCGATATAATAAATTTTCTTACTTTTATTTAATAGTTTTTTTTTATATTTATTAGTATTAATAATTTTATTAGGATTGCACGGCACGCCAGCATCAATGACATCATCCGTCGTGCTCTTGTCACCGCCGGGGTGCCAGCTGTTTTAGAACCCAATGGCTTGGCACGCGACGATGGGAAGAGACCAGACGGAATGACCATCATGCCTTGGAAGTTGGGTCGGCCTTTGGTGTGGGACGCAACATGTGTTGACACCCTTGCGCCATCTCATCTTCCTAGCACGGCGGGCTGTGCTGGGGCGGCTGCTGCAGGTGCGGAAAACCTCAAACGGCGCAAATATAACAACCTCATTGGGAGCTATATGTTTGAGCCGTTTGGGGTTGAAACACTAGGCCCATGGGGTCCGAGTGCCCACATGGTATTTCGAGACATCTCCAAGCGGTTGGTCGACTCTTCACGTGACCAGAGGGCTGGCCTATTTCTTGGCCAAAGAATCAGCATTGCCATACAACGTGGCAATGCTGCCAAGCCTTTTGGGCACTTTTCCTGTTGACAGTGATGCGGATTTTTTTTTGATGCCCTTTGATTCTTTACCTCCCTTTTTTATATACTTGTACATATTATTATCTATTTTCTTAAATAATGTAATATAGTATTAAAATGTATTTATTTTATGCATCAGCAGTTCTATTTGATGGATTCAAGCAAAATTCCGAATAAATATCGATATCAATAAAACAAAAAATCTTTGGTACGGACTTCTCTTTTTGGGCGAGCACTAGTTTTTTTTTTTTTTTTTTGTAGTATCTACCGCGTCCCCCGCAAAAATTGACAGACCTTTTTGTTCAGAGTATTGCGCTTATGTCTTCTCCAGTAATACTCTAAGATAAAAGTAGATGTTTTCCCTAACTTTACTACTATTTTACTTACTTGCTTACGCAGCATTGATCACTAAGCTTGCTTACGGGGAACCTTAAGCAAGCTGAGTGATCAATGCTCATGCCTTTTCTGTATGAGAAGAGGCCTTTGCCCTGTAGTGGGACAGTAATAGGCTGGGTTTTTTTTAAGTTCTGGAAAAGCCGCTTGCCTTAACTCTACATCTGCCGACTTGTTAAAGTGTGTAACATCCCTAACATCTATAAAAAAAAGTGTCTGTTTGGAATGTCAAATAACAACTTTTAACAAAATGTATATGAAAGTAAATACGGTACATTAACAAAAAATCAATTTTAATGTCCGTCTGTTTGTTCCGGCTAATCTCCGAAACGGCTGGACCGATTTTGACAGGACTTTCACAAACAGATAGATTATATTGTAAGGTGTAACTTAGGCTACTTTTATTTTCGACTAGCTCCTGCTCGCGGGTTCGGCCACGTGAATAAAAAAAAAGTAAGTACAGAATGTGAAAATATCATAAAAACAACAAATTATTCAATTAAATTAGTTTGATTTTTTCTCGACTCTAGATTGTCCTACGGAGCAGGAACAGCATGTTTCCAAGCATTCTTATCTTGGATATAATCCTCTGATTTGTAATATGCTTTAATTTTCCTTCGTTTAATATTGTATAAATTTGTTATTATACAACAGAAGTTATTTTGTTGTAACATTTAACACTGTATCCCATAAAAGATGTACATAAATATGTACTTTAGATAATCTAAAAAATGCTTGAAATGTTTTATCTTTATTTCTAGAATTAAAATGATGTCTATCACAGATTTTATTATACTGTCATCCCTCCTTGTGTTAGGGATTGACTGCTCACTCTAACTTCTGGACATTTCCGACACTGCGGAGTTAGAAGAACCCATGCAAGATCTAATAAACGGTAGGTCCAATACCGTCGAAACGCGATCCTCATGCGAGCGTTTGGATCCCACATCCACCATCACATTCAAACGCATTCAAAAACTTTTATACCTCCACATCCACACCGCAAAAAGATTCATTCAACCCGCCTCCTTTTTCGATGACGTATATCATTGTTTGGGAGCTCTGCTGCAGTATGCCAAATTCCCCAGCAATTCACAAAGCAAAGATACACGTCACACTGGGCGCACTTAGTGTGAACCATCTTGTTTTCCCTTTTTCGATAACAAATCACACATCTTCTTCTAAACTGTCGCCCTTTTTTGTACACTGGCTCGTGCAAGATATCTCGCCTCAGCCTCATGAGATCCCCTACTGGCCGGCTGGTCTCTGGTACACTGCAGCCATGCCGTTTAACCAGAGCTTCAGCAAGCTTATAACGAAACTCACGATGCGTCACAGGTAGTTTATCGCGCCGTTTCAGCGAACTGAGATACATAATAAGAGCATTGTGAATGCTCACATTTAGCAATCTTTTAAACATCTTTCCGTACCATTTCACGCCTCTCTTACGCTCTAACAGATACAAGGAGAGTTTTTGATCTTTAAGATCAACACCCCCCATGATTGTGTTGTAATCCCTTACACACACAGGCTTCACCGAGCTTTTACCGGACCTCGTTCCAATGTAAGTATCGGGTCTGTGATAAGTAGATATAATATTCACCATTTTGGAGTCCATCCATGCAATGATGGATACGTCTCCACAATGGCGAGATATTATTGTCCCCTTACTTAATTTCTGCTGTACTTTAATGTCACTAGGTACGTTTCGACGGGTTGCACGAAGGGTTCCTAGGCAATCAAAGCCCAAACTCTTGAGATATCGTGCTAATGCTGGACAATTGTAAAAATTGTCCATCACTACACAATACCCCTGATGTTCAAGGCCTTGCAAAAGCTCAAGAACCACTTTCGTGCTTGTTTTCCCAAAATTTACACCATCGGAGTTGTCAGACTCGCCCGTGTAGATCTGGAATCCAGCCATATAACCAGTGTTAGGCTCACATAGTTCATACGACTTTATTCCAAATCGGGCAGCCTTACTCCTTATTGTTTGGACCCAAGACAAGCGGCCCTTGAACAAGGTCAAAGACTCGTCGATGCATATGTTAGGCCCGAGGTTATAGAGGGATTTGAACTTCTTTCCGAGATGTTCAATTATAGGTGCCAGCTTACCCAGCTTAGGCGACAGTTTTACTAAAGGAGGATCTCCAGATTGCGGCAATTGCTGACTCGCGACAGCGGTATTATCTACAAAATGAAGAAACTTATTCAGCAAAATATAACGATTATAGGACATTAGACGCTTGAACCCCGGTAGTTGGAGAACCTCGTTTTTTGTCCAATATTCGACTAAAATCGTCCGTGGGTCGATGGCCATATACATGTACATCGCGAAAAGAAGCATTATCTCGTCTGGATTCGTGGCAGTCCAGGCGTGCAAGCGAGAACATGGTTTCAAAGTCCCTCTGCTACGCTTAGTCTCGATCGTCTGCTGGGCGTAGCGGTTAGTTTCGAGGGCAATCAACCCTATGATATCTTTATCCCATATGTCGATAAAGGCATCATAAGGCGAATCGTAATCTTTGAGTGCCCCAGGGGTAGGTCCCGTGAAATCCTCACGAACACCCCTGAACGACTCAAAGTCCGAAACCCACGTGAAACTAGGCGATGTACCCAGTAGGCGATCAGCTGCGTCGTCCATCCCCGTATCTATATCGTTTATAATTTTCTGTATGGGTTCATCTAACTCCACAGTGTCGGGAATTTCCTTGCTAGCTCCTGGCATGGCTTCTGGGACGTCGAACTCGTCGTCGAAGTCACTATCGAAGTCGCTGCCGTCCGCCACCACGCGCCTCGGCGCCCTTGACGATGCCGTCACTCCCGAAGTTGATGGCCGATCTTCAACTTCGGTTTTGGTGACGGTTATCTCCTCAGCTGTGGGTGGTAAAGGAGACGGCGATTTCACGAGACTGTCAGTTGGCGAAGTTGATGGACTAACATCAACTTCGGTTTTGATGACAGTTATCTCCTCAGTTGTGGGTGGTACAGGCGAGGAAATCGAAGTTGATGGACTAACATCAACTTCGGTTTTGATGACAGTTATCTCCTCAGCTGTGGGTGGTACAGGCGACGGCGACTTCACGAGACTGTCAGTTGGCTCCGTCACACCCGAAGTTGATGGACGAACTTCAACTTCGGTTTTGATGACAGTTATCTCCTCAGCTGTGGGTGGTACAGGCGACGGCGATTTCACGAGACTTTCAGCTGGCTCCGGCAGATCCTGCACCCACCGCCTAACATGCCAGGGGGCCTCCTCCATCAACTCCTGTGTTTCTTCCTCCGACATGTCCAATGCCTCCATCCGCTCGACTACATCGAAACTGCAGGCAAGTACAATATTGTAAAAACCGGCCAAGTGCGTGTCAGACCACGCAAACTTTAACTTCGTTATATGTATACAACGTGGCATTTTAGTCGTCTTACAAAGACAGCCCACTTCATGTATCCAATGACTACTAATCATTCAGGTAAAAAAAAAAAGTTTTTTTATTTTTTGAACATTTGAATTTTTTATTTTTATTAATTATGACGCATGACATAGTTTAAAACACCCTGTTACGAGTGCAGTCCGAGTCCTCCATTCCGCGGCGCCCTTATAGGGCGCCGCGGAATGGAGAGGTGACATCTTTATCAGAGTTCATTCACCTAAACGCAAAAATGTGTTTCTTACTATTGCAACTTAAAGTTAGTCTAAATCCATTCTGCGGCGCCCTTGTATCACAAGGCTCGGACTGCACTCGTATCAGGGTGTTTTAAACTATGTCATGGACAACTACGGACATGGCGAAACTATAAGGGGACCTATACCCAAATTCAGATAATTTATGTAAACAAAGGGGACATAACAAAAAAATATCTTCGTAATGGTAATTCACATAAAATGGCGAAAAAAGAGGTTTCATTTTCTTTTAAGTACAGATTTTAAGAAATAATAATTAAAAAATAATCATACTGTAACAATTTTTATAAATTTTCGGTTTTAAACAAAATTATTAAAAAAAAGGAGATTTTCTGGTATAAAATATTTTATGATACTGGTAACAATGCAGGAGATCCAAACATTTTCAAATTTTTTACATCTTCAACAACACTAATATTACAACTCTCATTCATAGTTCATATTGTATGTAGCATATCTAGCCACATTTTGGATGAAAACAGCTGTAAAAACTGTTTCGAGTGGAAATCGATTTTGGGAGGCCTACATCTAGCACTGGACTTAAAAGGGCTGATAATGACGATCATATGCCGGTGTCTCCGACATACTACACAAATCATTGTTTGGCAATGGTATTTTGTTTGCATAGTTCTTATAATTAATTCACTTTAATTTTAGCGATGACAACTAACAAAAAAAAAAAAATGATAAAATGTTTTGTACAAAGTCAAAGTCAAATAATTTATTTCAAATAGGCACGAAGATGCACTTTTGAACGTCAAAAATTACATGAATAGTTAATTGATTCTAGTTGCGCCTTCCAAAATGTAGTTATGTATGGAGAAGAATGGGCAAGAAACTCCATACTTACTCTTTTTTTACCACTGCCCTGTCAAGTTGACAGTGACATTTCTTGACATTACTTTGTTTACATAAATGATCTGTATTAGAGACTGGGTATACTACAGAACCCTAAAAATATAACCTAAAATAATATGAACATGTATGTATGAAGAAGTAACTCTATGAAGGAGAGCAAACTTACCATTGAGAAAAGGCCGGCTTGGTATGGACACATCGGATGCGACAACTGGGGGAGTCCTCCGTAGCAAGGAGACGGCTTTCCCTATAAAGATAATAAATACAAATTCCTCCACTGAAACGAAATAAATATAGAAATATGATATACAGAAAATACTTACCACGACGGTGGGGTTGGGGATAGCACAAGATCCGGGCGCGGGTCAGCGTCAATAAACCCCATAACAAGAGCGCGATGGGCGGCGCTCTGTATAGGCGGCCCGCTTTCAGACGGAGCGTGGCTCAAGCTCTGTGACCCCGAACTTGAAGTCGAGGACAGCCTCGCGATACTAAAATATCATAACACAATAATTTACTAAAGTAATAAGTTAATAACTGCAAATACCATTATCGTAAAAATATTCATTCTAATTGAGGACATTCACCTTTTTTGAAGTCGGTTAAAAAAAATACAATAACCTCGACAGTCGGCATTTCTACCATTAAAAAAAAAATGTTTTAACGTTAAAAGGTTTCATCTGGTCCCTTTAATTCCAAATGGTCGATTTATCTAATCTGAGACATGACAGCTTTTTTCATTCAGATTTTTTGCTTTGTATGTAAGCACATCAAGTTACACGAAACTGTCAAAGGTGATATCTGCTTTTCGTATGGACGTTGGTTTTTTATTCCGAGAGAAATCTAACCAGCATCAACCTACACCTAAATAAAAGCGACAAAAATATGGAACTTGGAACCGCTGAAATAATATTTTTAGACCCCTCCATTTAAGAGAGAAATTATTAATATTAGAACATATATTTTATCCGTTGATGGCAACCCAAATAAAACCTACCACACTCTTTGACAATGTCTTAATTATTGACAGATGATTCTATTCATCTTTATAAAAGTACTTTGTGATCCCGTTTCATCCTATTTCTTATTATATATGGTGCATAGACAAATAATCCATTTTGTTTACTCATAAATCAAATATTGATTGACAGTAATGACAGTACCATGTGTCAATTATGACAAGTTTACAATTTTATTATGGTGTGTTCACGTTTCACATTTAAGTACGGCACTACGGAACTAGATCAATGTTCGGCACCGACGCGTTACTACGTCGTATATGTCCGCGGGCATATCCGACTACAGTTGTCAACTTGACGTCAAGTGACAGATTGCTTAGTGATAAAAAAATATAAAAATGGTGAAATTTGCAGGACGCTCTTAGCCAAATCATTTTTTGTGAATGATGCGCTGGCTAGTGGTTCTTAAACTCATATGTAGCAGCTTAAATTATGTAAATAAACGAACCTAACCTGCTTACTTTTGAACACAATTGTGTTTTAATTGTTCAGCGATAGATAAGTAATCGATGTTATATACCTGTGGAGGCTTGTTATTAGCAACCTGATAATTTGTTGTTGTTACCTATTATTTGTAATTAGTCTGTAAGCCTTCTTAAAAATAATAAAATAATAATAAATAAAAATTTGTTTGTCACGGTTTGAAAAGACTAATAAAGCAAGTGGTGTTACATTTCACAAGAAATTTTCTTCAGATTATCCCAAAAACACATTAAAGGATGAATTACATTTATCAAACATTTTTTTGCCATCAGAGTTACCAGTAAAACGATTTTGATTTTGCCAGACTGTTGGGAGTTTAGTGAATGAGGAATGTACTTAAGTTATCTCCATCTCTAATTCAGATCATTTATGTAAACAAAGTAATGTCAAGAAATATCACTGTCAAAATGACAGATACAATTTTTTTTATGATACAGGGTTTTATTTATAAACGCTGCTGAAAGTTAAGTAATGATTAGCAACTGTTTAACCATACATTTTTGACGTTTAAACATCACTTAACTTTAAGCAAAGTTTATGAATAATCCCCAAAATGTTTTAAACCACTGTTCAAAACATTTTATCATTAATTTTTTTGTAAATACTCATCTATAAAATTAAAGTGAATTAATTATAAGAACTATGCAAACAAAATACTGTTGCCAAACAATTTTTTGTGTAGAGTACCCAGCCTATGATCGTCACAATCAGCCCTTTTAAGTCCACTGCTAGACGTAAACCTCCCAAAATGGATTTCCTCTCGAAACAGTTTACAGCCGTTTTCATCCAAAATGTGGCTTCTTACAATATGAATCTATGAATGAGAGTTGTAATATTAGTGTTGTTGAAGATGTAATAAATTTGAAAATGTTTAGATCTCCTGCATTGTAACCAGTATTATATTTTATACCAAATAATCTCATTTTTTTAATAACTTTGTTTAAAACCGAAAATGTATAAAAATAATTACAGTATGATAATTTTTTAATTATTATTTCTTAAAACTTTAAATAAAATAGAAATTCGCCATTTTATGTGAATTACCATTACGAAGATATTTTTTTGATAAGTTATTCCCTTTGTTTACATAAATTATCTGAATTTGAGACTTTGGGTTATAGATAGTGGTCGAACTGACCCCATAAATATAAACTCAGATAATAGAATTTAGGCTTTCTGTATCCAATTATACACGAGGGTCCAGGGGCCTAAGTCTACTAATTTACAAACGTTGCAATGGTCTCGCCATTGTGAGTATTTGACAGTGTTTGTATGGCAAATCTGTCAAAAACTCACAATGAAAAGACCATTGCAACGTTTGTACATTAGTAGACTTGGCCCCCAGGATACAATCAGTACCTAACTAAATTATACAGGTTTTGTATCGAATTAGGTATACAATCAGACTCGGTTATCAACTACGGACTCAGCAGCTATGGCAGAACTTATCATACATACCTGAATGATATTTATAAGTTACAACTAAGAATATTAAAAGTAATAATGCCAAAACATTTAAACAAGAAATTCAAAAACAGTGACGACGATCTCTTCAAATACTGTAATGTCATGAATATTTTCAATAAAGTTATTGTTTTTACTCTCGTGGAAGTCAGTAGACCTGAGCTGCTAACCGAAAAAACAAGACCTGATTTTCTGAGAACATTACCACTTAAAAATAAATATATCCAATAATCCATACCAAAATTCAATAATGTATTACGGGATGAGGGTTGCAGAATATTTAGTACCTTTTTTTCTTAATAAATTACCTGAAGACTTGCAAACGTTATACAAAACAAGTTCGAAAAGTTATAAGTACAAATTTTAAACGTTTTCTTACACAAAATTCCTCCTAAATGTTACACACATTAGGAGGAATTTTGTTGTATTGATGTAGCTTTAGATTATTATCATCATTATAAAAGTATTTTAGGTATCATTGTAGTAATTAACATTTTTCTATAAACTTATTGAACAGCTCGCCAGCACACAGATAAACCCTGAGAGGTTTTCGTTGTGGCTAAAATCATTGTAAAATAGGCTAAGTTTTTTAGAAAAATAAATAATAATAAAAACAAATCTGGCAGCCCTGCCGAATTTTACTCTTGGAAGTACGATTCCGATGACAAAACACACTAATATCAGTAGCTATTAGCGTGATGTTCGCAGATTAATAAGCTACCTACATAGCTGTATTTCAAACAATAAAAACAAGAATAATTATCTTACTACACCACATGACTAAATACGGCGGCCACCAGGCATGGTCAAAATTA
This sequence comes from Dryobota labecula, assembly GCA_947523025.1. Lineage (NCBI taxonomy): Eukaryota > Metazoa > Arthropoda > Insecta > Lepidoptera > Noctuidae > Dryobota > Dryobota labecula. Next base: position 11,523,843 of record OX383312.1, read on the forward strand.
GTGCATTTCCAAACTTTCATTCCCTATTTTTTCACTGAAATTTAAATTCCATTTCGATAAACTAGCGCTCATTACGAAATCAACACTTATTTCTCAGTAATTTTGTGTTTATTTCTTTCTAAGATTACTCACCGTTTCCTTCTTCCTTTCATTTTTGATCACACACAAACAAGTTTCCAACGAGTTTTGATTTTGTTATGTATGGCGTTTATATGTTTGATTGATCAGCCCAAATCACAAATGAATGATGCTCTGGTTGCAAAGAGTATAATAATAATACGGTTAACTTAAACGGGAGCTCTGCAGTTGCGTGAGAATGGCGGGAAGCGGCCGCAGAACACTATACTCCTTAGCGGGACGCGGCACATCACAGACCTTATAGTACGGCACAGGGACGCGGGATGGTGGCAACTACTAATACCCTAATACTCTGGGGCAATTACTTTCCTTCCTCTATGACTGGCGGCAACTACTGGTGGGCCCCCGGCGATGGCATGGCAAGGTAGATAAACCTATTGCAAAATGCAATATTGCATTGCGGCAAACAAACCGGCAAACCCACAGACCGCCACAGACAGATTATGTATGGCTGCATTCCGAATAAGGCCATAATCCAGTGTTCTCAAACTCTATAACCCAAAGTCTCTAATTCAGATAATTTATGTAAACAAAGTAATTTCAAGAAATGTCACTGTCAAAATGACAGGCCAGTGGTACAAAACATTTTATCATTATTATTTTTTGTAAATAATCATCTATGAAATTAAAGTGAATTAATTATAAGAACTATGCAAACAAAATACCGTTGCCACACAATGTTTTATGTAGTGTGTCGGAGACACGGCATATGATATGATCGTCATAATCAACCTATTTAAGTCCACTGCTAGACGTTAGGCCTCCCAAAATCGATTTCCACTCGAAACAGTTTACAGCCGTTTTCATCCAAAATGTGGCTAGATATGCTACATACAATAATTATGACTATGAATGAGAGTTGTATTATTAGTGTTGTTAAAGATGTAAATATGTGAAAATGTTTGGATCTCCTGCAATGTTACCAGTATCATAAAATATTTTATACCAGAAAATCTCCTTTTTTTAATAACTTTGTTTAAAACCGAAAATTTATAAAATTAATTACGGTATGATTATTTTTTAATTATTGTTTCTTAAATTCAGTACTTAAAAGAAAATGGAACCTTTTTTTCGTCATTTTATGTGAATTACCATTACGAAGATATTTTTTTGATATGTTACATAAATTTATTATTAATTTTAATTTATTTCCCCTTTGTTTACATAAATTATCTGAATTTGAGACTTTGGGTTATAGTTGTCAAAATTACGGTGTTGCCAGTCTAAAAATACGGTATATGGCGGAAAATTACGGGAGATCAAAATGAAAAATACAGTAAATTTACAGTAGGTAACTTTATTTCACAATCAAACATTATGGGGTTTATTTATAAACGCTGCTTAAAGTTAAGTAATGATTGGCGACTGTTTAACCATACATTTCTGACGTTTGAACGTCATTTAACTTTAAGCAACGTTTATGAATAAACCCCTAAGTTTCAGCCTTTTTGTACAGACGCCAGCACATCAAGCTACTACAATCTGTCAAATTTCTTTAACAGATTTTCAACTTTATCTCTACAGTATAAGGTTCAAGGTTGATTGCGACAATTTGACAGTTTCGGGTAGCTTGACCTGCTGGCGTCTGTACATGGAAACATTAATATGTACTTTTAATCATTTTATCGGTAGGAAGGAAATCTACGCAGTTTTTGATACACATACAGACAGACAGACGGACAGAGATACTTTCACATTTATAATATGAAAGTAGCTGTTGCCCGCGGTTCCGCCCGCGTAGATGTCGGTTATCGCTAGCCTATGTCCTCCGTATCCCGGGCTATATCTCTGCCAAATATAATGACGATCGGTTCAGCGGCTTAGGCGTGAAAACGTAACATACAGACAGACAGAGTTACTTTCACATTTATAATATTATCTCTAGTAATCACTATCACTACATATTATAAAACAAAGTCCTCCGCTGCGTCTGTCTGTCTGTCTGTTCGCGATAAACTCAAAAACTACTGCACCGATTTGCATGCTGTTTTCACCAATGGATAGCGTGGTTCTCGAGGAAGGTTTGTTAAGTTTTTTTATAATTTTTTATATACATTAACGATATTTGTTGGAGGTGTCGGAAAAAAATAAGCCGTCTGGGAGTTTTCATCAAAAACGCTGTCTAAACCCTTTGAGATATAACAAAATAATGTATGGTGGAATTGTGTATCTTATAAAGGTCTTCAAAAAAGTCCGCGATGGCATATGTTTATCTCTTAAGGATAACATACTATATCCATTTTATTGTCATTTTGTAGGTATTTGTTTGCCGAATTTTACTCTTGGAAATACGATTACGATAACAATACGCTATAATATCTGTAGCTATTAGCCAAACTATGTTCGTAGATAAATAAGCTAACTACTTATGTGTATTTCAAACACTAGACAAGAATATTTATCATAAAAACATTACTAAACACGGCGGCTATATGATCATTTGTGCATTCCTAAACTTTCGTTACTTTTTCACTGACATATTTATCACTTTTCGATAATCTATCACTCAATACGAAATCTAAACTTATTTTTCAGTAATTCTGTATAAGATTCTTACAAGATTAACCCGTTTCCTCATTGAATCCATTACTTTACGCACGTTTATCCTTGTTGAATGTTTACAAAATGCATCGCGCCACTCCGCCACACGACCACAGACGTAATTTGTTTTCTTTTTTTTTTTTTTTTTTTTCGTTTAGTGGTGTTCCTGCTAAAATGTATTACCGGTCAAGTATTAGTCAATTAATCGGATTCTACAGCCAGACCGTGTTGCAAGTACAAAATAAATGTCAAATATTTCGTCCAATTGCGAACGCGACCCTGAGAAAATTTATGCACCAAGCACCAATGGTGTACATTAGACACTTCGAGCCGTAGTATCACTAATGTGATCACTAAGTAGTCTGTGCTTCGAGCGTTTTCTCAGCACAAACGGTGTAATATGTGACATTTCGGAGGTTTTTAATTCGTTTTCTTTTCACATTGTTGGTACTTACGTGGATTATTTTAAAATTAATATTAGTGTCGCATTTTTATTTCGTGTTGTAATTTGGTACACTTGATTGCTGAATTTGAGAGAAATTTCGTATTTTGGTTTTGTGTTTGTTATCTTTAGGTAAAGTTCGCTCAGAACATAAGTACTTTTATTATATTATCTAGATCATTGTCATTTATTTCGGTTTCTATTCACACAGTGAATCACTTTAAAATTAATATTAAGTTAGAAATTTGAGATATAGCCTGAGATATGGAGGACATAGGGTACTTTTTTATGCGATAACCGACATCCACGCGGGCGAAGCCGCGGGCAAAAGCTAGTATAGTATAGTATGGATGTTATTTTCCATTTTATTTTGCGATGTTCATAAACGTCATTGACGAATTCAACTTTCCCAAAGTCAATAATTCAGGTAATTTATGTAAACAAAGGGGATTACATATCCAAAAAATCACACGTATAGTAGTTCTAGCTTTTGCCCGCGGCTCCGCCCGCGTGGATGTCGGTTATCGCATAAATAAGTAGCCTATGTCTTTCTCCATATCCCAGGCAAAATCCATGATTATCGGTTTAGCGATTTAGGCGTGAAAACGTAACAGACTTTTTTACGCCATAACCGACATTCACGCGAGCGGAGCCGTAGGTAATAGCTAGTATAATATTAGTCTATGGTATGGATGGATAGTGTACCTAGTGTAGTAGTATAGGATGTGTTCGTCTTATTTTTGCATAATATTACAATTAAGTATGCAAATCTATGATTTGCCTTCATCTGTGATTTCTTAGAAAAATAATGAGCCCATTGTTATTTATGTACTTAATCTAAACAGGTTCTTACGAGTATATAGGTCTAATGACGCCATGTTTCATGCCCACTGACCGACCCAGACGACCCCACTACCCTCCTCCAGGAGAGTCGTAGGGGAACGAGTACAGTTCGAAAAAGAGTACACACTACACGATTGTCATTCCGACCTCGCCGCCGAAGCCCCGCGCGAAATCCCCGACTAATTAATCCTCTCCGACCCTTGCCCGTAAGCGAAGCGCCAGCACGCGCTATAGCTGAGCCTGTCTAACCAGATGATGAAACGACTGCCTATCTGACCTCCACAGTTACTGGGTAAGATATCCTTTGGTATGTGTGGTTGTCAGACTCGGGCTTCTGACGACCCGTAACGACTGTCAAAGATCCACGAATGACAGCCGGGACCAACTGCTTAACGTGCTTTTCGGGGCACGGACGGGTCTCGGTATGTAATGTATGGTCTCCCATCCACGGACCTAACTCGGCCAGCGTTGCTTAACCTTGAAGATCGACCCGTGCGACTGTTATTATTTAGCCACAAACCTGCAAATCCGCTTTGGGAAACAAAAATTATTATTATTGTAAATACTAGTACTATTAATTATTCCAAGTTATTATAGTGAGTCAACGTAGAGAAATGGGTCAACCAATCTCGTTGGTCTCATAACCTCTCCTGATAAGATTAATATATTTATGAATAAGGCAAATGGTACTAGAATAAAATAACTTTGAAAAGTATTTATAAAGTAAGTTAAAGTACTATTGTATTATTAGCTTCCATACATTTGAAATGAAATGAAATCATTTGTTCTGTAAATACACCAATCACTGAAATCACTGAATCACTGATGTATATCGGAATCACTTTTACACGTCATATATAAAAAATAAAAAAATGTTCCGTGTGGTGCAGGACGTAAAGAATAGCACCACTCCATTTCCTCCCGTGGGTGTCGTAAAAGGCGACTAAGGGACTTACTAGAGAATGGGCAGCAGCGTTCTCTATGCATTTTTAATACCATACTGCGATCGCCAACCCGCCTGCCAAGCGTGGCGATTATGGCAAACCCCCCCAATTGGGGGAGGCCTATGTCCAGCTGTGGAGGTCTTCCGGCTGAAATGATGATGAATGATAATATAAAAAATAAGCTAGATGAAGTCGACATTTCCTATCGACTACCCCTGAGAAGAAATGGCGAAACAAACTCAGGGGTCGTAAGTCTCATTTTAAGGTCCAGACATAATCTTGGTCAGATCAAGTGAGGACCGTGTAGATCGATGTCTGAAATGGTCTTTTGAGGAAAGACCACACAATTTTGAGTGGATTTCGTGGCATCATCCTTTTAGTAATAAAAGGATGATGACATGAAATGTATGGAAGCTGGTACCCGCTCCAATAGGAATACATGATATATCTTTAGAAAGATATTAAAATTTAGTACAAGAATTCCAATGGCCTTTGTCTTGATTCCTTGTTCGATCGGAGTAATACAGGGTGGAAGTTGAGACGAGGCAGTAAAGGGAAGCTTTCTTAACCGTTGTAGCTACATAAAAACGTTCTAAGGAGACTGTCCTTAGCTTATTGAGTAATTGCTAACTGCATTCACAGATTCTGGAAAAATGGTACAGTCAGCTAGAAAAACGTTAATTCTTAAATTTTATTTCTATGATCCCAAGCGATGCAGTTTCATAAGGATTCAAAGACTCTGGACGAACTGAGGTGAGATGAGAGTGCTAGAAAAGTCAGAAAAGGAAAAAAAACTTTTCCCCTTTTCGTCAGTACAGAATCGATCATCTTATCCACGATCTTTTATTAAAAGAATACTAATTATTAAAAGAAACACGCGTTTCTGTTTTTTTTTAACCTATTTAGGTATTGCTAAAACTGACAGGTTCAGTATAGTCTAACTCTGAACGGACAAGGATTTGGAATTAGGCGCCATAGTAACTTCTACTCAGTTTAAAAAGAGTTGTCCAAACCATGTATTACATAATTATGACTTGGAGGAGGGTACTAAAATGAGCATCATCCTTTTTGTGAATGTGAGTACGATGTGGGCAATTTGGTGTTATTTGTCGAGTCGTTGAGCTCCTTAATTTTTTGCTGAGCTACAAGATACTGACAAATGACGACCACTCATATCTGTGTGGTTCTTTCCTCAAAAGATCAACTCAGACACTAATTTATCTGCAGTTCCTCACATGACCAAGATTATGCTTGGAATTTAAAAGGACGTAGTTAAGCAGAAAGGACTCCACTGACCGACCCAGACGACCCCATCACTCTCCTCCAGGAGAGTTATAGGTCTACTAGTACAGTTCGCAAAAGAGTACACACTACAAGATCGTCATTCCGACCTCGCCGCCGAGGCCCAACGCGAAATCCTCGACTAATCAGTCCTCCCCGACCCTTGCTTTCAAACGAAGCGCCAGCACGCGTTTTAGCTGAGCAGCATTTAGTCCAAACTCCCCATGATAATAATCAAAACAATGATTTTATCCAGCCACCGACGGTCCCTTGCCACCCTCCCCCCTCCTCCGACTCTGCCCTAAGCCGAGGTTCATACCCCGCAGGGGGTGCCCTTAGCGAGCAGACGGAATCTATTTAGCTTTAAGTATGCCCCTGGCTGGAGGCCTTAAAATCCGTTAGGAGCTTAAGGCACCACAGGATAGTCCGGTTAAAGAGTCCAAGCCCCTCGAGGTTACACTCAGAGTTGCCATTTCCAAAAAAAAAAAAAAAAGAAAGGACTCAACCCCCATTGTGGTCAGGGATGAATTCTATATACCAAAGAGGTCCTAACGGTTGGTTCGTTGGTTCTTTCATTCAGCAAAAAAGATCCGTGATTCTATAAAGTTAAGGCTGATTTTTTAATGATGGAAACCAACCCACATGTAGCCTGGGCCTCAAGTCTGCTATTACAATATTGTCAGAATGGTCTCTTCATTGTGAGAATCAAACAAGATTTATAATTTATATCAGTCTTTTAATCATTTTTTGTAACAAATTAAACATCTTTCTCCCTTATTGCTCTAATTAAACATTGGCCGTCTAGCGGCTTGTGGAAAGTTCCACAGACTAGTTTGGTTGCGTTTAGATAAAATAATAATCAAAAAATTATGAATATCGGAATTCCGATATTATTCTTCTCAATTCCGGAATTGAAATATCAGAAAAATTGTTACGGAATTCCGGAATTACGAAATTCCGGAATTCCGGAATGCACTGACCACCATGTGGGTTGGGTCCTTTCTGCTTAGCTACGTCCAAAAGAAACTGACCCTTGAGTTTGTTTTGCCATTCTCTGTTTCTCATTCAAATTACGCACCGTGGACATTTTTATAATAATAACAAAAAAAAACAACCGACATTAAGAACGCATACTGCGGTCCAATAGCACCACTCTCTAAAAAAAAATATTATCTTGTGACTGAGAAGGAATTATGAAAAACGGCTCAATCAGCGACCTCGGTAAGTGTGTCTAGAATTTTCTATACCTTTTATAAATTAAGTTTCGTATTGAGACACGAAGCAACAAAATACGATCTAGAGGAATGTGGCCGCTTTTCTTTAGATCGAATTTTGTTTTTTCGTGTTTAACAAATAAAAAAATACATCCGAATTGAGAACCTCCTCCTTTTTGGAAAGTCAGTTAAAAGTATGCAGATATAGCAAACTTTCGTTGGCATTTACAGAGAAATTACATCTGCAAAAATTGTTGGTACCTAATCTTTATGATATGATACGTAATTTGGTTTAGCCATAATTTTTCTATAGGTATCATAAGCAAAAAAACCCACCAAATCACCTCAAAATCGTTGAGATGAAACCATTTTAGGTACTCCTTCATTTTTTATCAAAACAGTATTTAAAAAAAAAATGGTTTTGTTACTTTTTTTAAATATATGTTGGAGAACAGAAGGTTTCTCTCGTTATCATCAGTCATATTTTAACTACTGTGGGCGAACTGTGGGTAGTGTTGGTTATTGCGCAATAGAAAAACCGAATTAAACACAAAAAGTCATTTACTCAACCTGAGATTACACTAACTTCAAAATTACATAAGACCATCCCCGAAAATGCCCATCCCTTCAACACTTCCTAGTGCTTTAGCTGGGAAGAAGAAGTGGTGGAACAAACTCCCTACAGCACATCTGTCTGTTCAGTTAGAAGAACTTGATTCTATACAGTAATGGTTATGCAAAGTAATTAATGTTGGAACACGACACAGCTATACCGAACGCGCAACAATTCCTTGACGTCTTCACTGCTTGACCGCCACCGATGAACTCTACTTGTCGACTGTGCGGCGGACACTTATAGCCGGTCGAACGTTATGTCGTAGACTGTATCATGCGCCGCTAGGCAGCGCTAGCGTCGCGATTAGTCAAGAACCGATGGCGCGAATCCACCAACTCCGTCGAACGCCAACAGATGGCGCTGGAGTACTGGATACAACTCGTCTCCGACATATATTATAATAAATTAATAATGCGTCTTATGGGACAGCGCTCCTGGATGTGCAAGTCCTATTACTGGCTGGACGTACGACGCGTTGCGTGAGCTCAGTACAGAACACGCAAGCTAACCACTCAAGGTTACTGGCATGTATCTGGGCCTTATGTGAATGGGTATAGGTTGACTGATTTGAAAAAATCGTGCAGTCTCATTATTGCCATTGCAATGGGTAATATGAATAGTGAGACCCACCCAATCTAATGTATCAAAGCCTGTATCGAATCGAAATAAATCAATTGATTTTAATCAGTAAATCTAATTTGAGCGTAAGTTCGGACTGGTTTTTAGGGTTCCGTAGTCAACAAGGAACCCTTATAGTTTCGCTATGTCCGTCTGTCCGTCCGCGGCTTAGCTCAGAGAGTCTTACAGCCACAATCAGAGACGTCTAATGGTTACTTAAGGAGCTCATTAGTAACAAAAAAAAAAGTTAGTTTTTGGTGCCCGGTGAAACTCTAGTGAGGTTATGTTGGCACCAACATAAATTATGTCAAATGACAATTTATGTAAACTACTAAATATTTTTTTTTTTTTTTAAAGCTCACCCTCAGAGTCAGATAACGGTTCATTAGCGTCTCTTAATAGTTTTTCTTAATAGCTAGTTCTAGAAAGCTGTAATTTGGCATGATTAAACATAGTATAATCACGCGGACAAAGTGGTAAAATTAAATCCTGACAAACAATATTTTTTTCTAGTCTTTCCTATGCATGAAAAAGTGCTAATTTTTATTAGAGTGAAGTCCCCCCTGCCAGCTAAATGCTGGTTTTTGGATATTTAAAATACGTAGGGAAAAAATCGTAGATTGCTTTTAGATAAATCTGTAGAACCAGTTTTTTTTAAAAGCTAAATCTGACCGTTTGGAGCGGTTAGACTAGCCTTGAACACGTCCGTAAACATTGTTTTTTTTTTTTGTAAAATTACAAGGGTGACGACAGCTCTTTTGAGCACACCTTTTTTTTTTTTGGGTGGGAAATTATCAAATAACTTCTCCCGCTCTGGGTGGAGCGGGAGGGCGTTTCAGACTTTTACTGACTAAAACCCACCCGTGTTCCTTCAGTTGCCTGTGTGCCAGGGCCACGGTATCCCTTTCGGACAAACCCGCAACCCTGGCAGGCACCGGTCCTAGCGGACACCGTCAGTGCGTGCTGACATCTCTTTGAGGCGCGCGTGGAACACAACGCGCCGTCGACCCGGGCCTGATCCTTACCGGACGGCGAAGTGCCCATAGCTCGCCGTCCGCAAGCCCGCGCCTACGGTGGCCGGGAATCGGCTATCGATTCCCGCCGCCCAGGGCGTCTCCTGCGGCGACTAGGGGCGTGAGGGCGCACAGACTGCCGCTCCCTCACGCGTTCCGCCTCCTCCTTCGCGAGCATTACTACTTCGCAGAAGGAGGTGACTGCTTCCCATGCACTCTCGCTCCGGACCATGGCCTGGACCAGGGCCGGACGCGAGAGATCGCCGCCGCCAATCGCCTCCGTGACCTCCACCGTATGCTCCACCGTGATCTCCGGGCGATCCACACAGTGGTAACACCCGGGCGTTTCCTCCCGCCTAATCCGAAACAGGAACCTCCCGAAACAACAGTGTCCGGTGAGGACCTGTGTCAGGCGAAAGGTGAGGACGCCGTGGCGCCTCCCTAGCCACTCCTCAAAGAGAGCCACTCCTGAAATCAGGATTCCAATTCTTTATTACTGGCTTTTGTGGACATGATATTTATTCAGATTTGTTACTGTAGTTGTAATTGCAATCATGTCATTTGGTTTAAATAGGTTTTTATCCATACTAATATTAAATTTAATTAAATGTGAAAGTAACTCTGTCTGTCTGTCTGTCTGTATGTTACGTTTTCACGCCTAAACCGCTGAACCGATCGTCATGAAATTTGGCAGGGATATAGCCTGGGATATGGAGAAGGACATAGGCTACTTTTTTACGCGATAACCGACATCCACGCGGGCGAAGCCGCGGGAAGAAGCTAGTTTTAATATATATATATATATCTATATCTCTTTTATATAGGTAGATTATTTTCTATTAGGTCTAGTAGAGTGAAGATTTGTTGGCACTTTTCTATTTTGTTAAGTACCTGGTTATTGTTAAAAGGCCTACACTGTCCACCCATACCTATTAACAATGTTATTTGATAATATTGTAAAAGCCAATTATTTTTAAAAGAGTAACCGTGGAGTTTCTTGCCGGCTCTTCTCCATAGGAAACGACAAAAAATTGGAACCGTGCACCTAGCTTCTGACGTTTCATAAGTGCCCATGAAATAAAATATTATGATTTTGATTTTGAGGGCTTCATAACGGCTTCGATCAAAGGGCGCCGAAAGACATCTCGCTCTAACCTGTACCCTAATCGCGTAACATAGGATATTGCTAATCCGTTGCTTCATATGTTCGAAAAATCTGTCTGCGTAAATACTCGTAATGCAATTAATGTTGTTGAACAGTCAAAATGACACCGATTCCTACTGATAGTGTATACGCCAGTGGTGCCGATTCCCTTGTTCACAAACTAAACTTTTAAGTTCAGTGCATCTTTTTCTTTCTATTTCATTAAGAAAAGGACAGAAGATAAATTTTACTTTAGTCCTGTCAAATTAATCAGCGCTTGACGTAAATTTTGTCAGCAAGTTTTTAATCACGTCTAAACTTTTAAGGAGTAGTGACCGGCGCTGATTAATTTGACAGGACTCAACTAAAATTTATCTTCTGTCCTTTTCTTAATGAAATAGAAAGAAAAAGATGCACTGTATAATGACAACATTGGGCCAACTAACGCGGGCCTGCTGCTTCTATTCCTACTGTTGGGACATTTTTGTAGGGCCAATTACTGCTACTCCAACGGGGTGGTAGCGGGGTGCGGGGTGCGCGGGGAGCGGGCGGCGGCACGCGTCGCCCGGCCCGCCCGCCATTTTGTTATTCATTTGTGCACCTGCGGCTGCGGAGTGTTTTTGAGTGTTTGTTTTGTTCGCATCAACAAAGATATTAGCCTGATATCAGGCTGGCAGGCTGTTTTAGTTTAGTTAGTTAACCTTTACTGTTTGTGAAAGTTTTAAATGTATAAAGTTGTGGAGTTTTACGACGATGATGGTTGCGGTGGGGAATTCGGTGTGGTGCGTGAAGAATGGTTGACGCCACGGAAGACTCATTGCATGTGTGTTACAAAACGTGTAAAAATCTTCGCTGCACATGAACCTTATCGGCTTCAAATTAGGTTGGTTTTTCAAAACAAATCGCTAAAACCAACCTTATTTTGAATTCGATAAGGTTCATGTATAGCGACGCGCGTACGGCCGGCGCTGGCGAGACGCGTCGCTCTGAAACCAGCCATAGAACCAACCAACATACAACCGCTTGCCAAAATGTATTATGTGTCGTTGGGCCTACCCATAACACGTTTTCGTCGGGCCTTGGTAGGGCAACGTACGTTAGCCCCATCGCAAGTTGGGCCTTCGTAGGCAAATCCACGTAGGCCATCAGTTGTTGGCCCAACCCGCAAACTGCCCGCCAATTGTATGCATTTGCCAACTAACCAGAGGTAAGTGGCCCAACTAAATCCCAACAAAAAATGCTACTAGGGCGTTGCCACTAGCCTATCACTGCTACTTACACGGTTATATCTATAGACTTTTTGGCCAGCGGAACCCGTCTGCGGAGGGTTCGCGGTAACCCATTAATATGGGCCCCTCCTCTGGTCAGCCTCATGACGGCTTTAGGATGATGGACCCGCGTTACAAGACGCGGATCCTGTGATAGGTTATCTGTGATTGTTTCTGTAGCCGCGCCGAGACACTGTTGCAAAGTTTCGCTTCTTCACGACATCTCGGCGGCCTATCCCCGCCAGGTGAGACCCCTAGTTGTCTGGGGTAGGCCCGACGGAGACGACCAGCGACGAGATGGCGACTTTATGGCGCTCCTACAGGTCAATGTAGCCTAAACCCGACCCACTTATCAGAGCTAGCCAAACCATGACCCGGGTAATAGGCGGAAAATGAATGTGAGAGCGGCATTGTACTGTACTGTAACGCCGCCCGGTGAATACGTATAGCCGCGACCGCAGCTACGACTATACGTGCATATATATGTGCCTGTATAGAGGTGATACTTATAGCTTTTGCCTCGTCTGTATCAAAAAGGGTGGTGGGTGGGTGGTGGAGGGTGTAAGGGACAGCCCTCCGCAGACTGACCGGGTGAAATTATTTCAGGAACGTTATGGGAATCCAATAACCTGATTGACCACACGCGATGTATCGTTACCGTGGCAAAACGCACGCAGCGAACGGCAGCGCAGCGAGCTTTCGGCCGCCCCTCCCCGCCACGGAACGCGCTGAGTTCGATGAACTCTGTAGCTAGGCAGAAAGTGAACAGCTGATTTCACGCGTCGTTCGTTAGAGTATTTCAACATCCATTGCAGTTTATTTTATTTTAACTGTTTTATTTACATAAATGGAGTGCAGCGTACAGAGAATGTAATTTAATATTGAAATAAAGGAATAGTACCTAACTGAAAAAACGACTTAAAAAATCAAAATTTTCCTTAGCTTTCCGGTGGAATATTATTCAATATAAGGAGCTGAATGTACCATTTTAGTTTGCGGAAGGCTGTCTCTTACAGCCTGTATATTATTAAAAGTAACTATAGATAATACTAACTGGTTTAATGTCAATAGGACACCCTTCCAAGTTAGGTCAAAATGACATTGAAAAAGTCACATTGGTTCAATAGCGGTTTCGATAGCGGTCACTAGGCACCTACTTTTGCCAACAGGACCCTATTACTATGCCGCTGTCCGCTATGCCGTTTTTACAATAAGGGCACACGGGGCCCGTGCCCAGGGCCCCTGATCTCATGGGAGCCCCTGAAGGCCGATGCAACGCTTCTTTTCAATAGCGCATTTTTTTTGTAATTTTAGGTAGAGACTTGCAAAGAATTACCGTCGAAATTGAAATATTAAAATTAAACTGATTAGTATCTCTGATCGATTGTGTTAGTAATGCACGCAATAATTTCGATCAATATGAATCGGCTGCTAAAGAAAAAAAAATCAAATGCTGACTAAAAAGATAAGTTTGAAAAAAAAATATCTCCGCACTCTAATCACATTTTTTGAAGGATCATTAGAGATTGAACAGTTGAATGGTAAAAAAAAAAATCGTGTGGATGTTTTTTCCTATAATTGACACAATGTTTGAAAAATCGTTCGGCAACATATCGAGAAATTGACAAACGTTTCTCAGTTAATAACAATCAATTTTGAAACAAAAATATGCATAGAATTTGCAGAATTTTATCATGATGAACTCGAATTAGAATGGTTTCATATATGGCAGTACTTAAAAAAAGATGCAAAGGAATCAGCGGATTTGAGTGTCTCAAGTCTAATAAAGTCGGATAAATTAGAAGAAACTTTTCCAAATGTAGAAGTTGTCAGCGTCGCGTCGTAGCTAGGGGTTGGCCATTGGCGCGGCTGCCAGGGGTGGTAACCAAGGGGACGCACTGTGCAGACTCACATTGCCGGCACTAGGGCTAGGCACGATGCGGCCATAATGACTCCAATAAAAAAAAAAAAAACGGTTACAGAACATCCCCGAAATCATTTAACTTTGGTGCTGTAAAGCGAGCTCTTTTCTACATAAGTCGGACAAACTAAGTTCTCCCATTTCTGTATGAATGGTAAAACAAACCGAACCTATCCGAGATAATGCAATAATATAACTTTCGAGCTAACTCTTGCATTATGCGTTCTCACAACTCTTGAGTTTTTCTGCATAACTCGGCAAAATAACTAAGTACTATGACATATTTCTGTTTGAATGATCAAAAGACAATCTAACCCATTTCAGAGAGAGTGCAAACATTTTCAAGCTCACTGCGATCGCTGTTTATTCTGCATTTTCATAATTCCTGAGCTTTTCTGCTGACTCAGCAAAGTAACTCCTATTACTATGTGAATGATAATAAAAAAAATCTAACCTACCTATCCGAAAGAGGGGTAAAAAATTTCGAGCTCGCTACGCTCACTCTTGCATCTTGTGAACCTTCTGCTTTTCTGCTTAAGTGAACAAAGTAATTCGTCGATTAATTGCAAAGAAGAGATATCCTTAAAAAAAAAAAATACTTTGAGGATATTATAGAAGATTTTGCAGAACAGAAATCCCGAAAGAAACCATTATCGTAACCAATTCAAACCTGCAGAATTTTATTTAATAACGTACGAGTAGGTACCTAAGGTATATTTCCTATAACAGTTGATAACTTATATTTGATTATTACTAATTACCCATAGTAAATATATTTTTTTTTGCCATTCCTTTTTTTACTTTTCAAAGGGGCCCCAAATTCTTGTGTGCCCAAGGGCCCCGGCCTGCCTTAAAACGGCCATGGCTGTCCGTCCAGTCGTCTGTCACAGGGTCTCACATACAAAGGCGGCATCACGGATTTAAGGGGGCGGCATCACGGAGGCACGTGCCCCCCCAGACGGTTTTTTTGTGTACTGAGGAGATTCCATCACAGTACATACTCGTATAATACTTAGAAGCAAATCAAATTATTAGAGTTGTTAAAATATATGAATAAAATGACAGAAAGAACATGAGTGAAACTCTTGCCTATTTCTGGGTGGAATTGCGAATTTTGTACGTTGCATCCCTTTCACGCACTTGCAAATGAAAGATGATGATCAGCGTTTGCGAGAGCGGTACTTCCTATACATACTTGAACTATATAAATTTGAACTAGGATAGGTACTGCAAGTTTATTTCTAACGTTTTGGTTTTTTTGTTGATTCTTTTGCCCGTCCGCCCCTTGTGCCCCTCCCAGAAAAAAATCCTGGATCCGCCCTTGCTCACACACACATCCATATTTTGAGCCGGAATAGGTAGACACATGAAATTTTCAGTGTGTGTACTATGCATAATGAGCCTCTATTATTCCCATTACTAGGGCAGGCCTCTCTTCGAGAGATAGTGGGCTGTTAAGCTGCAATCTTTGAGTAATAGATACTTTATGGAGTGGGACGAACAAGAAAATAAATTTAATATTATTTATTAATAATAATAATAATGGTGCCTCATTCCATTTAAAATTGTCTAAGGGGCCTCTGCGAGTTGGCTTCGGCCCCTCGTACGCCTTCCAACGGCCCGGGACCTCAGGGTCCCGAGATATGACAAAGATAAAAATTAAAATAAAAAAAAAATTACCAAAAATAATACACATGTTAGGTACACAATTTGTCTTAGCTACTTAGACTTATGCTTAAATGTAAAACAGTTAACCCTTCGGAACGAATCTTGAATCTACTCGAGACACAATGGGTTTTTAATTGTGTCTCTAATTACGGCATACGAGAGGTTAATTGTGTCTACTATTAGCATCTGCTGCCGAATTAGGTTTATAGCCTGTGTTTCAGTATGCAGCGCCTCAAGCTCTCGTACTAGATATATACAAGTATGAGCTAACGAACAAAAGGAAACAATTTATATTACAATACAACTTAATTACTCTAAAAGAATGAAAGGGTTAGTGTCCTCTCGGTGTGTAAGGTGAAGAACCCTAGTAGCATTTTCCGTTGGCATTTAGTTGGGCCACCTTCAGAGGTATGTGACCCAACCAAACGCCAACAAAAATACTACTAGAGAAGGGTAGTGTATGTGTGTGAGAGGGTGTGTAGAAATTTAAATAAATTTAGCTAGTAGATTCTTTTATGGTATATTAAATTCCTGTTCGTCCCACCAGTGGGACGATAACAGTGAGACGAACGGGAATACACGCCGCCTATGGGGCTAGGCAGAAACTACAGAACGGCACCTCACATATTATATACGATCCTTACATAGGTACTCCTTTTGCTTTCTGCCTACCTTCATGTCATAAAATCGTGAGTGTTTGATAGCTAAAATGACAGATCAATTCAACACAAGGTAATTATAAGGAAAACCGTACAACCAGTTTGTGTATTTATTTTGTAGCATGCATGAGGCAATTTGAGGACACGCTTAGCTTACGCTACTACAATCGCGTAACCAAGCTAGCTGCTAGGGATGCGAGAAGTGCCAAAAAGTATTGATATATAATTGTCTTATCGATATTTAAAAAAAATGACAAATGACAAAATTCGATCTAGATCGTATTTGACAAAATTCGATCTAGATCATATTTTGTTGCTTCGTGTCTCAATATGAAACTTTATAAGAGGTATTAGAAAATTCTAGACACACTTACCGAGGCAGCTGATTGAGCCATTTTTCATAATTCCTTCTGAGTCACGAGATAATATTTTTTTTAAGGGCGCTAGTGGACCCGAGACAGCCCTACAAGCTAACAAGTCTTCTCAGTTCCCACAACCTTGCGGAATAACAAGTTTTCCTTCACATGACGTAACCTCAGTGTGTCTAGTTTATTTCTTATTCAATCGTTGCGGGCACATCATGTCAGTCGCCGTAAAGATGTCATTATGAACGCCAGACATCACTAAAGATATAATTTTTATTTTAAAAACAATCATTATTACCAAACGACCTTTAGATTTTGACTCTCCAAAGTGTTTTAGTTGTTTTTGTTATAAGTGCTGTGATTTATAATACTAAGGTACGTAAAAGTGACCTTTTTTTAATGATATTTTTATTCTGTTTGTTGATCTTGGTGGTGGGTAATTGACTTGTTTTGATGCGGTTTTTAGCTATGTAGATATACATTAGTGTTTAAGACAATAATTTGTAATCAAGTTTGTGGTCAGAGCGGAGTTTAGACTTCTTTCTATTTGATACGTTAAAAAGTGAAATAATATTAAACTGTGGCTCAAAACCTAGATAATATCGTGTTGTTATGTCAAGGGGTCATGGCCAATATTGACCACATGATGATTATTTGATCACAGTTTGTCTAATCATTTGGAAATAAAAAAGTCCCGGGATAAATGATTTTGCTGTACATAATGCATAGCATATTGTATTAAAGCAATAAAAAACCGGCCAAGTGCGAGTCGGACCCGCACACGAAGGGTTCCGTACCATCATCACTACATATCACTATCACTACATATTATAAAACAAAGTCCTCCGCCGCGTCTGTCTGTCTGTCTGTCTGTTCGCGATAAACTCAAAAACTACTGCACCGATTCGCATGCTGTTTTCTCCAATGGATAGCGTGGTTCTCTAGGAAGGTTTCAGTCTAAAATTTGTTAAGTTTTTGTATACATTTTTATAATACTAACGATATTTGTTGGAAGTGTCGGAAAAAAATAAGCCGTCTGGGAGCTTTTAACGAAAACGCTGTCTAAACCCTTTGAGATATAACAAAATAATGTATGGTGGAATTGTGTATCTTATAAAGGTCTTCAAAAAAGTCCGCGATGGCATATGTCTATCTCTTAAGGATAACATACTATATAATTTTATTGTCTTTTTGTAGGTAATTTTACTCTTGGAAATACGATTACGATAACAATACGCTATAATATCAGAAGTTACTAGCCAAATTATGTTCGTAGATAAATAAGCTAGCTACTTATGTGTATTTCAAACAGTATACCAGAATATTTATCATAAAAACATTACTAAATACGGCGGCCTTATGATCAAAATTTTGTGCATTCCAAAACTTTCATTACTTTTTCACTGACATATTTATCACTTTTCGATAAACTAACACTCAATACGAAATCTACATTTATTTCTCAGTAATTCTGTATAAGATTCTTCTATGATTAAACCGTTTTCTCATTGAATCCATTACTTTACGCACGTATAACCTTGATGAATGTTTACATCGCGCCACACCGCCACACGACCACAGAGTACAGACGTATTTTGTTTTCTTTTTTTTTTCGTTCGTTTAGTGGTGTTCCCGCTAAAATGTATTAGTACCGGTCAAGTATTAGTCGATTAGTCGAATTCTACAGCCAGATCGTGTTGCAAGTACAAAATAAATGTCAAATATTTCGTCCAATTGCGAACGTGACCCTGAGCAAAGTTATGCACCAATGGTGTTCATTCGATTTCGAGTGTTTTCTCAGCACAAACGATGTATTGTGCGACATTTCGGAGGATTTCGTTTTGTTTTCACATTGTTGGTAGTTACGTGAATTATTTTAAAATTATTATTTGTGTCGCATTTTTATTTCGTGTTGTAATTTGGTACAATTGATTGCTTTAAGAATTTGAGTGAAATTTCGTATTTTGATTTTGTGTTTGTTATCTTTAGGTAAAGACTCATACGTTCAGATCATAAATACTTTTGTTATATTAAATCATTTGTTTCGGTTTCTATTCACATAGTGAATCACATTAAAATTAATATTAAGTTAGAATTTTGAGATATAGCCTGGGATATGGAGAAGGACATAGGGTATTTTTTATGCGATAACCGACATCCACGCGGGCGAAGCCGCGGGCAAAAGCTAGTTATCTATAAAAACGGCAAAAAAAACACGTTTGTTGTATGGAAACCCCCTTAAATTATTTATTTTATTCTTTGTTTTAATATTTGTTGTTATAGCGGCAACAGAAATACATTATCTGTGAAAATTTCTACTGTCTAACTATCACGGTTCATGAAGATACAGCCTGGTGATGGACGGAAAGACAGACAGACGGACAGCGGTTAGAAATAGGGTCGCGTTTTACCCTTTGGGTACGGAACCCTAAAAACCAGCCAAGTGCGAGTCGGACTCGCACACGAACGGTTCCGTTACGTAAAGATGGAGCTAAAAAAAAGCCCGAAAAAAATACGTTGCTTGTATGGGGACACCGTTTAGTTATTATCATCACGCCTGTTATCTCCGAGAGGTTAGGCAAAGCACCTATACTAGTTTTCACCTATACTAGTGTGATACTCCCTGGCCGCGCCACAATGGAAAATTAAAAAAACGTATTTCTAGGTAAATTGTACCGTTATGTATTATTCAGTACGTGTAATGAAAAAAAAATGTACCTCAACGAATAAAGGCTCCTACAAACAGGCGCGACACGCGATGCGACACGCGGTGTCTTTGTGTCGCGTCGCGAGTCGCGCATGTTTGTATGAAGTTTTGGTGGCGCGGCCAGGGAGTATCACACCCTATACTAGGGTACACTTACATTTCAGTCACTGGGTCGTCTTAGGGCCGCAGTTATTTCGCCAGTTATTTTTAAATCCCATGCAATAGGGGGCAAGCTTATTGCCATCAACCGGAAACGAATCCAGACTCCTGGCTGTTACTGAGAAAGTCCTGATAGAAAACCCAATAACACTTTGCCGGACCCGGGAATCAAACCTAGGACCACATGCTCAGCCGTAGCGCTTGCGAGCACTGGACCAACGAGGCAGTCAATGGTGCTGATTCCCTTGTTCACAAACTAAACTAAATTTAAGTTCAGTACATCTTTTTCTTTCTATTTCATTAAGAAAAGGACAAGATAAATTTTAGTTTAGTCCTGTCCTGTTTACTTGTGCATAAAGTTATAATAAATAAATCAAATAAAATAAAATCTTGAAATATGTATTTTTTAATATAGGTACAGACGCCAGCACATCAAACTACTACAATCTGCTTTAATAGATTTTCAACTTTATCACTACAGGATAAGGTTCAAAGTTGATTGCGAAAATTTGACAGTTTCGAGTAGCTTGACCTGCTGGCGTCTGTACCATAGTACACGTAAATTGGGGATGATATTTCATCCCCAATTTACGTGTAACTAAAGGCTCCTACAAACAGGCACGACACGCGACGCGACACAAACACACCGCGTGTCGCGCAACGGGCGGTACTTACCTTTGTGTCGAGTCGCGTGTCGCGCCTGTGTGTAGGAGCCTTAAATTGCGAATGCGTGTTACTATTTCCGGTACTGTAGGTATATCGTACTTTCCCATCTGGTTTCCGTTATTTCCACGATGACTCTCGGTTTACCCGAAAAAAATAAAAATCTGCTACATATACCTGGGTGTTTCCGGTCTACAATCCTTTCACGGTTATAGTTTATACTTTTCCCCCAACCTGTTCTTATTTCTGTGTTTTATCTTTGCGTCACATTTTATCGCAAATAAACGTATTTTTAACCAACTTAAAAAAGAAACCGACTTCCAAAAAAATGTGAAAAATTGCTTTAATTTCGGAAGTCGGTGTCCTTGGTTCTGTATTTTCGTTTTTTGCCACCGACTTCCGAAATTAAAGTAATTTTTCACTTTTTTTTGTATTTTTTTTTTTGAAAGTCGTTTGTTTTTTTTCTTTTTTTTTTTTGTTAAAAACTTTATTATTATTCACTTTTTAGTTATGGTACCTACCCCACAACAATTCGATTACTAATACATGTTACACAGCACAAACAACAGTGACACACAATATAAGAAGTGTTATCGAAGCTAACTCAAAAACTACCCAAGCAAAGTTAATAAAAATCGGTTAATAACCATTTATGGCCCGAGTGCATCTCATGACAATTCCAATAAGCCTGTTGCAAATTGGATGCGTGCTTTACTTTAGTTTGAGAATGTAGACCTACCTTTATAGAATCGTAAGTTTGTCTATGGACCATGCTCCAAAATTATTGTAAAAATAAAATTAAAACAGAGCTCTACGCTTTTCTGGTGAAACTGAAAACCGGCATTTTATTTCCTTTCGCTAAAATTATATAAAATTAGAAGAACCTGCATTACAAATACGACCGGCATCACAAACCCGGTCAAAGCCAAACACGGCTAGGATATGTTGTTTTATTACGGAGTTCCGGAGCATACTTTCCGGCTTCATCTTTATACTAATTTCTTATTCTTTCTATCATAAATATGGTTATAAATGTAATTTGTTTATTATAATTGTAATTTGAATTGTTCAACACTGTAATTTGATAAAATTAGTAACTATATCGTTACAAAACCACAATTTGTAATTTTGTATCCAGTTTCTGTTATAAATACGACTTTAATAACATTAATGACTTTAAAAACCTGTTTCCACACTTCGTATAATAAGCTGTGTGAGCTATGACTTGTGGTCAGACGATAATATCAAGATTTTTTCCAATATTTAACAATGATTGCTGTAATAAAAAACTTACAATTTCGTGTTGAGGGGCAAAACCGAAATTAAATAAAAAAACATGAAATGACTTATAAAGAGTTCAAATGTCTATGTTTGGCAAAATAAAAGCGTCCACTGACGAGTGGCCGTTTATTTTACGTGGGCGTGTCGTAAAATGCACTTTATGTCAACAGGATGGGCCGCAACGTCCTCCTAGAAAGTTGTATTGGTTATTTAATTAATATAATTCCGTAAATAAACACTCCCGGACTCCTAAATCGAGCCGACCTGCATTTTAGGGTTCCGTAGCCAAATGGCAGAAAACGGTACCCTTATGGATTCGTCATATCTGTCTGTCTGTCCGTCCGTACGTCACAGCCATTTTTTTCCGAAACTATAAGAACTATACTGTTGAAACTTGGTAAGTAGATGTATTCTGTGAACCGCATTAAGATTTTCACACAAAAATAGAAGAAAAAAAAACAATAAATTTTGGGGGTTCCCCATACTTAGAACTGAAACTCGAAAAAACTTTTTTCATCAGCCCCATGCGTGTGGGGTATCTATGGATAGGTCTTCAAAAATGATATTGAGGTTTTTAATATCATTGTTTTCTAAACTGAATAGTTTGCGCGAGAGACACTTCCTAAGTGGTAAAATATGTGTAACTTCTAAAATAAGAGAATGATAAAACTAAAAAAAATATATGATGTACATTACCATGTAAAGTTCCACCGAAAATTGGTTTGAACGAGATCTAGTAAGTAGTTTTTTTTTAATACGTCATAAATAGTAAACCGCGCTTGCTGCTACGGAACCCTTCATGGGCGAGTCCGACTCGCACTTGGCCGCATTTTTTGTTATATAAGGTAATTTGTTTATTATAATTGTAATTTGAATTGTTCAACACTGTAATTTGATAAAATTAGTAACTATATCGTTACAAAACCACAATTTGTAATTTTGTATCCAGTTTCTGTTATAAATACGACTTTAATAACATTAATGACTTTAAAAACCTGTTTCCACACTTCGTATAATAAGCTGTGTGAGCTATGACTTGTGGTCAGACGATAATATCAAGATTTTTTCCAATATTTAACAATGATTGCTGTAATAAAAAACTTACAATTTCGTGTTGAGGGGCAAAACCGAAATTAAATAAAAAAACATGAAATGACTTATAAAGAGTTCAAATGTCTATGTTTGGCAAAATAAAAGCGTCCACTGACGAGTGGCCGTTTATTTTACGTGGGCGTGTAAAAAAAATATATGATGTACATTACCATGTAAAGTTCCACCGAAAATTGGTTTGAACGAGATCTAGTAAGTAGTTTTTTTTTAATACGTCATAAATAGTAAACCGCGCTTGCTGCTACGGAACCCTTCATGGGCGAGTCCGACTCGCACTTGGCCGCATTTTTTGTTATATAAGGTCAATGGTCTTGAATTCTAATTCAGAACAATGACGGCACCAAAATGATGGCAGGTATGTCGGCTTTGAAATTGCAAAAAATAACTGCACGGTGCAGGTGGGACGATTTTCCGGGAGTGTATCTGTATTATAGGTATTTGTTTCGGTCGTGAATCCTAATTATTTTGATCAACATACAATTTGAAACTGACCTGTATATTGCAAATAAAGTAATAAAATAAAATTGAAATGTTTATTTCAATTACCTACATATACTCGTAGCGCTAACATACGTGATTTGGAGATCACCTTTTAAGCAAGAAGATGCTTGGGTGACTCCGCTCTTCCACCTAATAATACAATTTTAATTTCACGGTCTACCATGACTATTAAACTCAAAACTCAAACTCAAATCATTTAATTCAATTAAACCATTTGGGTGAAGCCAGACGAGCGTAATTTTTTTATGTGAGTCGCGTAATTTCAATCGCGTAATTTCTGCTCGGCAGAAATTCTGTTGGGCTGCCAGACGAGCGTAATTTATTCAGTTGCTTTTCAACGCTTGTATAGTGCAATGGATATAATAAAAACGTTGTGTATTTACGAAGTATAACGCGAAGACACAGAAGATGATGATCGAAGAAAATACTGGGTGAATCCACTCAACAGTGAAAGACTGATGCGCGGACGGTTTCATGTCTTGTACCTATGAGCGTTTATGTGCAAATCCAGATATATTTCAAAATTACTCCATATGCCATTATATGTTTTTCAAGAATTATTACATCTCGTAAAACATTTTATTACTAAATCAGACACAAATATGAAACTAGCCATCAGTGCAGAGGAAAGACTAATAATGACACTCAAGTAAGTTTTTAAAGTGTTTTTATTCCCTCTCGCCGCGAACTCAATTCAGCCGGGATTGTGCGCGTGAGTCGGCAGACAACTCATTTTGCGTCGCCGTGTGAACGAAACAGGATTTTTGTGTGAAACCGAATGTAGCAGAAATTACGCGACCGATTTACGCGACTCACAACTCAAAAAATTACGCTCGTCTGGCTTCACCCTTTACTGACACTTTTGAATTGTCAAGAAGTCGGGTCAGTAAGATGAAGCTAAAGCCGGAGTAATCTGACATTTCTAGCTGTCACTTTGTGTAATAAAATGGTCATATTTATGTATTGTTTATTGTAATGGTGATCGTTTAGTTTAATTGATTTATAAAGTGTAAAATAAATGTATAATATAATTATGTATTGTATAAGTGTAATAGTCTAGAATACAATACATACTTCTTAAAAATATGACAGCTAGCACCTGTCAGTTTCCTCCAGTGAATTATAATTCGACTTTAGTTGCCCATTCCAAAGCGTAGTAGGTACCTATGGAGAAGAACGGGCAAGAAACTCCATGGACACTCTTTTAAATTAAATTGTTACAAAAATATTAGTTACATCTATAATTTTGAATTTCCTAAATGTGAGAACGATGTAATAATAAAAACGTACACGTGAAAAAAAAAAAGCGTCCAGAGGAGGTACAAAAAAAAAATTCAAAAAAAAATAACTAAAATAAGCCGTGGCAGCTAAGAGAGGACTAATTAATAAATGGTTCTGATCAAAATGGTAGCTTCAAACTGATCTGATGATGAAGCCAAAAGGTAGACACCAGAACTCCTAGCCGTTAAAAACATTTAAAAAGAAACTGCATGACATGTTAGTGGACAAATATGCTACTACTCTGTAAAAGATTTCTTAACTGACAAATCACTTGCACAATATAGGTTAACTCAGCCATGATGCGTACAGTAACTTTAAGGATACTGTTTGAATATCTAGTAGCAGTGCTTCCAGATCCCAAAAGTAAAATTAATTAGTTTTGTTTTACGTATTAGAATTGATAAAGCTATATGAATATTAAACACAGTATATTCCATACACTGTATTTTATCATTACAGTATACAGTAGAAAAGTCTAAAATACTGTAAATCTACTGTAATTACAGTGAATCTGGAAGCACTGTCTAGTAGTATCGTTTTTTTGGCATTCAATTAATTAATATGTGTGGTTAATAATAATATGTAATAATAATCTGTGGTTAATAATAATAATATATAAGCCAGAAATAGTGGTGATAGATCGATTAGAGCGTCGCACAATGATTGTTGATATCGCGGTCCCGCATGACGAGAACCTAGTGAAAGCTGAAAAAGATAAACAGATTAAGTATCTTGATCTGGCTCACGAGGTTGTCGACATGTGGGGTGTGGATACAGCAATCATTGTGCCGGTAGTCGTGACGGCCAATGGCATAATAGCTAAGAGCCTCGACCATCATCTGAAGAGGCTCTCGTTAGGTAGCTGGATCAAGGGCTTGATCCAGAAAGCAGTACTTCTGGACACGGCGCGTATCGCGAGGAGGTTCCTCTCTCAGGAGCCCTGACCACCGGTAGCTTGGACCCTGTTCCCGATACCGGTGAGCTACTATTTTTTATATTTTTAAATGTTTTTATTTTTTATGTTTTTATAAAAATATTTAAAAATGTAAATGATATGTTTTTAAATGAATTAAAGGAAATAATAATAAAATATATAGTTAGTTACTTCTGACATTTATTGAAATTGGTGTATTTTGGTTTGACTTATTTAAATACTTTTTGCTTTGATTTATGTGATTGTTATTGTATGCCTAAGCGGCGGGACATAGCTGATCCAAATTTACTAATAAGAGCATTGTATGTATTCTACCTATCTATGATCCACAATAAAGAATATGAATATATGTGTTTGGGCTTATTGGAATTGTCATGAGATGCACTCTGGCTATAAATGATTTTTAACCGACTTCAAAAAAGGAGGAGGTTCTCAGTTCGTCTATGTATATATAATTATATATTTTCGGGCATAAATTATTTGTTTATGAACCGATTTCTATCATTTTTTTTTTTTTTCGCGCGGTTTCCCATAGAAATTTTAATAACTTCACTAGGGTAGTTTTTGAGTTAAGTAGCTTCAATAATAAGTATAATACACTCGGTGTACTCCTGGCACTGTTGTTTACATAGCAAAAAGTGGTACACGAACAAATTGATGTGGGGTAGGTACCACAACTAAAAAGTTTTTTTTTTTTTTTTCAAAAAAAAAAAAACAAATAAAAAAAATATATCTGTTACTAATTATGCATAACTGTAGAGATTGTGGCATTCCTGATTAATTAATTGTGGCTTAAGATTTGAAGTCACAATTTTCTTCTGAACTTTTACAGAAAAGATGCATGTCCTCGTGATAGCCGGGTTCCTGGCACTGGCCGGGGCTCAGACAACCGTCGACCCATCAGTTCTCATCGATATATTTGGAACACCCCCCACGAGGCAGCCGCTTGAAGAAGTAAGTATTAATCAGAAAATAAGTGTAACAGTCTTTTACTGATTCGTTAGCTGTTTTTCACTTCTATGCGCCGTCTTTTCTGTGGTTAGTCCACAGAAAAGACGGCGCATAAAGGTGACAGGAAGCATGGATGAAATTTTTTACGCAATCCTCATGCGTTAAACATACACCAATAACCAACTAAAGTATAAGAATAATTTGTTTAAATGCAAAGTATTTCTGTCTACCAGGCACAACAGTAGACATGAATTGTAAGCAAATCTGCAGATCTAAGTCTATCCGTTTTTCCAAGTCCTATATTAACTGCCTCTGTAGTCTAGTGGTAAGATAAGAAGCCGGGCAGTGGCGTAGCGTATACAGGGTGTTTGGCAGAACGTTGAACATACGAAAATGGTGGATAGGTGGGGTCATCTGCTACTTACTCAGCCCTAATTTATTTGGCCCTGGCCCCCTGGATATTTAAAAAAAAATTTTTTGCTTTCTTCTAGTTTCACCACTTTCTTAACTTGAAAGTGTAATTTGTATTAAAAATGGGTAAAACAGGCAATATTTTTATTTATTACATCTTTCTGTAAGTTTGAGGAGTCATAACTTTTTTTCTAGCTAACATCTGAATAAAGCAATAATTTTATAAGAATCTGCCAACATTAAAGATAAAAAAAATTAACTAAAATATTGCCTGTTTTACCCATTTTTAATAAAAATTACACTTTAAAGTTAAGAAAGTGGTGAAACTAAAAGAAAGCAAACAATTTTTTTTTTTATATTCAGGGGGCCAGGGCCAAATAAATTAGGGCTGAGTAAGTAGCAGATGACCCCACCTATCCACCATTTTCGTATGTTCAACGTTCTGCCAAACACCCTGTATAAGATGTATCCATTCAAACACGAAATATTTTAAGAGAAACATCTATAGGTGGTAAAAAAGCAATAACAGCGAAAAAAAATATATCTACGTGTGTTATATTTTTACATAATTATTATAATTTTAAAATTGCTTGAGACATTTTGCCAAAAATATCTTTACTTATTCTATGAATGACACGCCCGGACGCGGCGTCGGTGGCGAAACGAGCGCGGTGAATTTTGATAATTAATCATCATATCAAGTAATTTTAAATTATTTAATTTTTTAAATAATATACTCAGATTTAAAAAAAATCGTTTCCATGGCTTCTTTACCACCTATAAGTGTATCTCTTAAAATATTTCGTGTTTGAATAGATACACCCTATATTTCTGCCACCCGGGGCCTACTCTAAATTTGCCCCCCCCCCCCCCCCTCATTTTCGCAACTAAGCATTATTACAATGTACCTTGAAGTTTGAATTAAAAAATAAACTTCAATAAACCCAATGGGCCGGAATTAATAAGCTTTCTTTTGCAGTCTGTTGTACCTACGAAAACGCTCGCACTCAACTTTAAACTCTTCTCTGTCAATGTCTTGAGGAGCTTGGTCGAGGTTGCATTCGGCGTCTTCGCCCAATAATTATTATTGCAAGCCTTTGGAAGGCATATTTTTCTGCCAAACTCTAGAGCTGCTGGAATCTTTCTCGAATTTCAGCAGTCACTCTATCTAATGAAGAAAACCATTTTCGTTTCAATTGTCTTTGTACTAGAAGCCAAAATAAAATCATTCCCAAGTTCAAAATCATTCAGATTGTGCTTGATAGTTTCTTACGCAATTAGGGTCCTTAACTACATAGCAATATCTAAATTTGATCAGGTGAACTCCGGTATAGACCAGAATTTGCTGGACTCCATATTCGGAGTAACAAAAACTTCCAACCATACCGGAACTGCGAAATCGATCGAGGAAGTGAGTTCAAGGGAGTACTTTTAAAAACCCATAAGCAGGCCCTATCGATTCCTTTGCCACTGTTTTCCAGCATCACCCATTAAAAGCTTCCTGTCTTTTCCTATCTTCTTTAAGCTCTGGAGAAACAGGCGAATCCCGCGCGGGATTCGGAACGAAACTCGTTCGCGGCGATTGTGTCAACTATAACTAGTATGGAGGTGTTCAAATTGGCACGAAGAGTCGCGCCCCGCGCTGGACTCGCCTCAGTGAGGCCAGAGCTTTGTCCTAGCATCTTTAAGCTCAGCACGGCTCCTGGTTTGGTAATTTACATACTGTCTTGCTGACATGCAAAACATCGTGAGAAAACCGACATGTCCTATAACCAAAAATTAGAAGACATGTCACATCTACCAACCCGCTTTGGGCCCGCGTGGAAGATTACAACCCACTCCGCTGATTATGCTTGCAGACAGACAATCAAGGTTAAAAAAAAAGCAAACGAAACTACATTTTTTTTTTTTTTATAGGTTCATTATTTTAGACTGCGGCGTAGAATATAAGATCGAGCACAACATTTTAGCACACTACCTCGAAAAGGTTAGGTTTTCTTTTGACCATTCATAATACAAAAATAGGTGATCCTTTGTCGATTGAAGGCTCCTACAAACAGACGCGACACAAAGAGACCACTCGTCGCGCGGCACGCAGTGTCTTCGGAAAAGTTAGAGGATTAAACGAATACAGGATGCCAGACCGAGCGCAGCGAGTTCGAAAACTTTGCACTCTGGATAGGTTACATCTTCGTTTGAACATTTATGTTTTATATACATAGAAATAGGAATTACATTGTTGACCTATTCAGAATAGTTTGAAAACGTAGGATGCAAGAGTCTGCCAGTAACAACGCCACATGCGAATTACGCGTTGCCATGCAATTTCACAAAAATCCTGCATCGCGCAAGCAAGTTTACCGCGCGAGCGCGACTAACATTATAATATACAACATCCCGACATGAACCGTCCCCCTCCGACCCTTGCTTGACGAAGCGTCAGCCCGCGCCGCAGCTGAGCCTGTAGCTGTAAATTCCCCGCATAATAATAATAACCCAGTTTTGATCCAGCCTGTTCCTTGCTGTCCTCTCCCCGACTCTGCCCTAAGCCGAGGTTCGTACCCCACAGGGGGTGCCCTTAGCGTGCAGTCGTTTATAAGTTTATGCCCCAGCTGAAGACTTTAAGTTTCGCTTAAGGTAGCCACAGGAAAGTCCGGTTAAGGAGACACGACCTCTCAAGGTCAACTCCGAGGACATAGTTAAAAAAAATACATAAAGCGTCGTTGGGCAGAAGCCCACCAGACACATAACCCGTCTGGTCGCGTCCTCCCTTAAGGAGGATGAGTGAAATTTACACCCTGTCCCTAATATCTCTATAGCACTATACAAGGCGACAAACTTACTTCCATGTACAGCCTCAGAAAAGCAGCGAGATTTGATTATCTTGACTGTAGTGAGGTTAATAAAATCGCTAATAAGATTTAAAATCATGGCTAAGTAGCTAAATTAGTTACGTGCCTTTATTATTATTTTTATCTTTATCTAGATGGCCTATTTTATGCATTTGTGGCATTCAATAAATAACGTATAATAATGTGATGTTTATAAAACACAATTCAATGAGTTACTTAAGAATATCAGAAATAAAAAGGTTCAGTGCACAAAAAAAAAACTCTCTTTCGACAATCTATATTTATATGGAAGTTGAAAAAAGTGGTTCAGCCACATGCAAGTAGATCTTAAAATGATGTTGATGATATTTTTTAATGTTCAAAATCAAAAGTTGTTTCTTGTAGAAAGATGATCAAACGTCAATCTCTCCATCATTTTTCGGAAAACTTGTTGCGAATATTAGTGATTTTCCGTGAATACTTAATTTATTTGAAAAATCCCTTTCAGCTACATGCAAAACAAAGAACACAACTTTTCAAATCACAAATAATTTTGTTTAAATTCTATTTCCCTTTCTCACAAAATGAACAAAATTGATCAAAATCAGTCGATTTCGTGCACGGCTCCTTAAGAGCCATTTCACAAAATTTTAACCCTCGAGTTTAGGTAAAAGACGTAGACGGCAGCGCTGTGTATGTGAGCGTAACTATCCACACATACACAATTTAAGCAGTGTAACGCGAGTGTCGAGACGGACTAAATAATCTTGAGCCATTATAATAATAATGCGGTATTTAGAGATTGATTAAAAAAGTTATTTTATTTATTCAGTCTACTAAAGCTTTCTAGACTAATAAAAAAATACAAATATATGTTTTGAAAGTATATAATAAAAATGAACAGGAAAACAATCACATCGTACAAAACATAAGTGTTGGTCATTATTATTTGACAATAATGTCAAGTAATAATGACTATCACTTACGTTAAATAAATATTTGTCGTAAAGGCATTGATCTTGCTTTTCTAGGGTCTATAATTTCCGGCAATACGCAATCTTCGTAAAAATGAGTCAATTTGGAAAGCATCAAAATGTTGTGGTCGTAGTATAATATCACGGTTACGATATGAGCACTCGACAATTGAGATGCGGGAAAAAGTAGCACAGGTCCTTCCTCGATGGGCGCTCGCGCTGTACTAAACGGTGCCCACTTGTGCATCGCAATTTATTCTTTTTTAGAGTGTTTAAAAAAAGGATATTGTGGCTAATTAAATGAAGGGATTTTAATCAAACTTGAGAATTCGATTTGTTAAAGAACATAGTTCATTTTGAGATGATTTTTAAAATGTAATTACGCTTTATTCAAACAAAAAAATCGCAATATAATTGCGAATAAATCGTAAAAATTGTCCTAAGTCTTTATTTTTTTTACCTATTAATGTTATTAATAATCGAAATTCTAGTACGTCATTTGTCGACAAAACTATATGTCTGATGCTTTGTGTATTTTTTTCAGTCAAATTTATAAATATTAATTATAGAAATAGGAGTCTGAAATTGCCTCTGCGCTGATTTTTCAGTAAACTAGTTCTGGGAGATTAATAACTACAAAGTACACAAATAAGTTTTTGTAAATGTGTTACATGAAGTGTCAATACGAAAGAATCATCTATTATTTACATATATTCACCAATACCAGAGAATTAACTAAGATGGTAAATTAGGCGACTAAAATCTTAGATATTCGCGCGAAAACGTAAAATGGCTCTTAACGACCTATGATTCAATGATTCAATAAAGTTCTTAGTTCCTTTTGGCTAAATGATAACAGACATACAGAGAAAGCACAGAGCAGGCCCAATCAGTAATAAAAAATTAAAACAAAAAATGGGACCAACCCGGAAATAGCGAAAAGAAAATCAACTGCTCCATAAATTTCGTCGAGTTACGCGAACATGTATGATGTTTGACTGATTTATTTTTCACGAGGTGAGTATTCATACCACGGCGGGAGCTATTCTCATGAACTTCGTGCTGATAAGAGACGAGAAGTGATAACCATATACAATTAATCAGGTTCCTCGAGACACAAGAAACTTGAAGGTCGGAGGCCTTCCAACAACCAAACCCTCACTCCTCCTGACTGAAGTCTTTGGCACTCCACCAAAAGGTAACTCTTCAAGACAACGGTATGAAGACGCGAGTCCGAAGAGAGTGCCTCAAAGCACTAGAAACGTAAAGGTTGATGGTGTCCCTACTGTAAAACCGTCACTCCTGGTGGAAGTTTTTGGCACTCCACCAACAGCTAACTCTTCAAGACAACGATATGAAGTCGCGAGTCCGAAGAGAGATTCTCAAGGCACTAGAAACGGAAAGACTGATGGTGTCCCTACTGTAAAACCGTCACTCCTGGTTGAAATCTTTGGCACTCCACCAATAGCTAACTCTTCAAGACCACGATATGAAGACGCAAGTTCGAAGAGAGATCCTCAAGCCACGAGAAACGAGCACGTCGAAGGCGTACCTACAATAGCGCCGTCCGTCCTAATAGATATCTTTGGGACTCCATCACCTTATAATTCATCGAAAGGGCAATATGAAGACGTGAGTTTAAAGGGTGTGAGCATCCAATTTTGGAGGAATGACTCATTTCAGCGCATGGAACGTTCAAAACATGATATAAGATCGGGTTCAATATTCGTGGGATGTCATTTGAATGATTTGAATCCTTTGACGGCACGATTGGCGCAGTGGTTAAGCGATTGACTACTGCGCTGCGTGTCGCAGGTTCGATTCACGCACGGAACAAATATTTGTATGGCCTACAAGTAGTTGTTCCGGGTCTGGCTGTTTGCGTATGTGAATTTAAATTTTTGGTAAACGAAAGAGGATAATAAAAGAAAGTAATGACCACTTTTAGACAACAACCGAACGATCCTGTAAAAATCTCAGCGTACAAACTTAGGGAAGTCAAAATCAAAAAATCAAAACCAAAAGTCATTTATTCAAATTAGGCTGAGATTTAGCACTTTTCGTACGTCAAAATTACATAAGGTAGTTCCCCGTTATGCTTCCGTTCCCCTTCTCCACTTCCTAGTGCTTTAGCTGGGAAGAAGAAGTGGCGCAACAAACTCCCCAGCAGCACAGCTGTCTGTTCAGTTAGATAAACTTGCTTCTATACAATAGTAGGAATGCAAAGTAATTAACATTACGAGATACAAAACAATAAATTAAATTATTTGCCATAATATGTCAGCTAGCACACGCCAATATACCAGCAAATACAATAAAAACTATGCTCCAGCAAAAATCTAAACTTAATTCCTAAAAAAAAAGTCTCCAGACAATGCTGAATTATGTTCAAATAGCTGTAACACAAGCAGCAGCAACCGTTCACGAACATAATGCAAAGATCAGCCATATTTGAGGGAAGGAGGCAACCCGACCCCCGACGCTACCGCAAGCAGTGACACCTATAGGAACATCTCGAAAAAATGAGCTGTCATCCCTAGATTCCGTAACGCTAAGTAGGATGACAGTTTCAACTCACTTCACTTAAGTTTTCACACTGAGATTTTTACCGAATAGATCGGCAGTTCAATTTTATCATGACAGTTTTATCATTTGCTAAAAGATTCACTGCTATAAGACATTTTTCTGAAATGAGCATGATTTTAGCTTAAATCGATTTGCTACCTATATCGATTTGAACCTATTCCTATTGCAATATAAAATTGTCGAAACATTCTGCATGACGTGCATACATAATGCATGATTTCACGTGGAAATATTCTGGGGAATTCTCAAGTACTTTATACTTAGGTTTAAAATTGGCTGACATCATCTTCGTTTAAATAATTATAAATACGATATAAAGGTCTATCTATCTATACATGTCAGGGCCGTGCCTGGGGGTCTACTCCCTAAG
Organism: Dryobota labecula; assembly: GCA_947523025.1. Taxonomy (NCBI): domain Eukaryota; kingdom Metazoa; phylum Arthropoda; class Insecta; order Lepidoptera; family Noctuidae; genus Dryobota; species Dryobota labecula. The sequence goes on from OX383312.1 coordinate 11,557,277, forward strand.
CACGAAGTCCGTCGTTTCGGTCTTCGTTTCGGGCGTTTCCTACTCCCTATCACCAACGGACGGACGATTCGTTCGGGGCCCGACGAAGAATGAATGACAACACGATTTGACAACTGTCCCTACTCCCGATGCGTTTTTGCCCGTCCGAAAAGTTGAACTTGACGCTTGTTTTGACGGAACCTTATGTCAGTTGATACGACATCAAAATAGTTATCGTTCTGTCGACGAACGATTATAATTGTTTATACTATTTAGAGACAAAGTAAGGAATTCCTAAGTATGGCTGCTTTTTTATTGCTTGACAAAGCTATATAGGAAGAGCGGAGGCAACGTCGACAATATTTACGCCAAGAATTTAGGTTGGCGAGTATTCCCGACGTTACTGACTTATCTTAAGCTATTTGGCAATTTTGCTATTCTGAATTTGACGTTTTTAAACTAAAATTTAGATTTTCTAACTAAATCTGACTATTATTAATCGTGATTAAAAAGATGTAGAATAAAATCAATTAGTTGTCATGAACTAAACTTCACACCAACATCTCGACTACTGGTACAAAATCAGTACTGTTACTGTATATATATTTTTTCTTTTCTTTTGCTTATATCTCGAAAATGGTGCGTCCTATCGCAAAAATAATGAAAATTTCGACCCCCTTTTAGACACCCCAAGCCCCTAAAACTCAACAAGTTAGTTTTTTTTTTTTTTTCCCACACCAAAATGAAAAATTCTATATAAAGCACGTTGAGGCTGCCCAGCTCCTGCGCGCCTCCGGCCAGAGTCCGTGTCCGTGAGTTTCTGCAGCGGTTGGGGCCATTTTACGAAATGAATAAGAAAGAAACTAAAATAAAATAATTTTCAAAGTTCCCGGCTAGTATCGTTGAATTAATTTGAAAATTTCCGTCAAAATGTCAAAAAGGAAAAAGGCAAAGGTATCAACAGGATATTGCCGGTTTCCGGACAAAAATGTCAAAAATAATTCTAATCTTTATAATAAAAAGTATATTGTTAAAAATGTAGTCATTTTCTAAGGAAAAAATATTGTTTTTTGTTTATTTAGCTTGAAAACCACAAAATAATTAAACCGGTAATCGACCGGTAAAATAGCACAACTCTATTGTCATCAATCGCCATGCGTCTTTCGTTCACGAATATTGTCTACGATTCCGTTGGAAACTGATGAATCCGAAATTACTAGGGAGTAGGGTTCAGTCCGACGTGTCGGACTACTAACGGACGGGCCCGTTACTTCGTTGACGGACTTAGGGAGTAGACCCCCTGAGACGTAGCTTTAGTGCCTGCCTTGTGTGTGCTTTTTTATTGCTTGACAAAGCTATATAGGAAGAGCGGAGGCAACGTCGACAATATTTACGCCAAGAATTTAGGTTGGCGAGTATTCCCGACGTTACTGACTTATCTTAAAGCTATTTGGCAATTTTGCTATTCTGAATTTGACGTTTTTAAACTAAAATCGCTATTAAAAAGATGTAGAATAAAATCAATTAGTTGTCATGAACTAAACTTCACACCAACATCTCGACTACTTGTACAAAATCAGTACTGTTACTGTATATATTTTTTTCTTTTCTTTTGCTTATATCTCGAAAATGGTGCGTCCTATCGCAAAAATAATGAAAATTTCGACCCCCTTTTAGACACCCCAAGCCCCTAAAACTCAACAAGTTAGTTTTTTTTTTTTTTTCCCACACCAAAATGAAAAATTCTATATAAAGCACGTTGAGGCTGCCCAGCTCCTGCGCGCCTCCGGCCAGAGTCCGTGTCCGTGAGTTTCTGCAGCGGTTGGGGCCATTTTACAAAATGAATAAGAAAGAAACTAAAATAAAATAATTTTCAAAGTTCCCGGCTAGTATCGTTGAATTAATTTGAAAATGTCCGTCAAAAAGTCAAAAAAGAAAAAGGCAAAGGTATCAACAGGATAATGCCGGTTTCCGGACAAAAATGTCAAAAATAATTCTAATCCTTATAATAAAAAGTATATTGTTAAAAATGTAGTCATTTTCTAAGGAAAAAATATTGATTTTTGTTTATTTAGCTTGAAAACCACAAAATAATTAAACCGGTAATCGACCGGTAAAATAGCACAACTCTATTGTCATCAATCGCCATGCGTCTTTCGTTCACGAATATTGTCTACGATTCCGTTGGAAACTGATGAATCCGAAATTACTAGGGAGTAGGGTTCAGTCCGACGTGTCGGACTACTAACGGACGGGCCCGTTACTTCGTTGACGGACTTAGGGAGTAGACCCCCTGAGACGTAGCTTTAGTGCCTGCCTTGTGTGTGCCATGGCCCTGTCACGTCCCGGCCCTGATATAAAAAAAAAGAAGTTTATTGACACAAAATACCTTTGCATGACAACACCAAAACATTTCACATGGTTACATTGAATTTTGGGAAAAGGCTGCACAAATAGTGAAAAACCCTGCCTCCTAAACTAGGGGAACAACTGGGGAAAGTTGAAAGTTTCACACATTCTTTCGTATGGAACGAATACGATTTTCAGTATGAGTGAATGACACGCTAGTACTCAAATATCAACGAAACAGAAAAGTGACCGACTTTTGACACATGTTCAGCCGATTATAAAGATTTAAATCTTTAGCTAACCTACGGGAAAGATTTTGTTCAGGAAGAGTTAACTTTATGATAAAGAAGATGATGCACGTAGCAAGGCGATTATTTTGTTTTCCATTTAGGTTTGTGCAACATTATTTTTGTAAATCCTTCGATAACATATATTTTAGCTTTTGTGTTTAACTCGACTTTTATTTCCATAAAAAGTTTAACTCTAGATGAAAAGAGTAATCGTGCGTACTTTATAAGCACGGCGCGGCACACGACGACCAAAACACAAAATGTCCCTTCTGTGGAACAAAATGATCTTTCGTCAATACAAAAAAAAATCCAAGGCGGACTTATAATGAACTTAATTAAAGCATTTACCTACCTACCATATTTTTTGTATGCACGGTATAGCGATCCCTTTTGCGGACCTCTTTTGATTGTACGACGCCATTCATGGCATGATTAATGCATGGCCATGTCATCCAAAAGCAGATTTGGGCTTTTGTGGTTTCAAAACTTTTTCCATGGATATATCACGCAGTACATTTAATGGAACGTACATAAATGGATTCGCGAATCATATACAGGGTTATTGATCTTGCTGGGCTGTAATAACAAGAATTTTTGTTGTATGACTTTTTACAAAACATAATACATTTACCAAAAACAAAAATTCAGGATTTCATTTTTCTATCTATACTCCATTTATTATAACATTAGACAAATAACTGTTCTCAACCTTCCGTTATTTCGATGTAAACGTTTAATAAACTCCGTTATTTCACGATAAATACAAAGCACTGTAATCTATTTACCATTTACATTTAAAAAAATAACTCTAAAGTGCAGTAATTTCAACAATATTACACAATAACTGTCGTTATTTAGCCGTTATTTGTCTAATGCTATAGTAAATGGAGTATAACACATTTAAATTCTGTATTTTGTTAAACCTACCTCTATGCCTCCCGTGCACTGTCACTCGTAAAGCCACCGACAAATTACAGTGTCGTGTTGTGTCGTGACGCGGAATCCATCAATCAAACGAATCAACTAGAATCAATTAGTAATTTTTGACTTTCAAAAGTGCCTTTTATGTGCCTATTTGAAATAAATGATTTGACTTTGACTTTGAATCTGTTCAGGGGCCCTATTATGAACTCTTATTTCCAGGCAGTTTACAGCGTAAACAGAACTGCCTTGCAATTTCGTATTATGAACACGTCAAACAAGCCAGTCAGCGGTCACGTGACACCCTGGCCGACTTCTGCCCGAATATTGCCTGGCAATACCGTATTACGAACGTTCGTTTGACATTTCTTTTCATACAACAACTTGTCAAACAGTAACCTCACAATCCATTCAGTTTACGCTACTTCAGAGGAGCTTTTATTGAATTGTTTTGGGTTTATTTGCCGAAGTTACTCGAGTAATAAATAAATAACAAAGGAAAATATGATGTGCGACGAATATGAACTGTTTGAGTTCCTGGAAAGTGACTTTTCTGATCAAAATAACGAATCTAGGAACAAAAGGAGACGACTTCGTGATCAAATTAAAGGCTCCTACAAACAGGCGCGACACGCGACGCGAAACAAAGGCACCGTTCGTCGCGCAACACGCGGTTCCTTTGTATCGCGTCGCGTGTCGCGCCTGTATGTAAGAGACTTAATGCGTTCGACATGGATGATGTGCAATTCATTGAACGATATCAACTTAATCAAGTGAGGAGTTGAGACATGTCAGGGACTGTCATACAAAATTCACGGATTTATCGGATACAACTTTAAAATATCATATTTAAGAACTTTCTTACACTGAATAAGAAAATACTCAAAAACTGAATAGGAAAATACTCAATAACGAGCTTACGCCATATTTTTGTTTATACCCCGAAAATTCTTACGAATGGAAGTATTAAACAAACAATAAGATAGTGTTCTTAATAGTTTGTGAAACAATGAAACAATACTCTTCCATGTGGTCGAATTCCCCGCTGACCTTCAAGTGGAGTTCGTTCGGAAACTTAATCTCGCGTTATAATTTACAAACTCAGAAAATTATAATATGAATGAATTATATAGGTAGCATAATGTACAGTGCGTTCGTATTTTCACCTATTTTTATACTAAAGTAACTAGATCAATATAAATTGCTTATTTTTATCACAAAATATGTGATTAAATAAAACCGTAACTTACCGATAAATATTTAATTGTGTTTCTGAACGTTACGGCAGAGAATTACAAGCCAGCCATAGACAAACTACCCAGCGTGAAGTCGGTTAGAATTAGGAATGTCGTAATACGAAATTTAACCAGCCAGTGAAATGAATTACCTGGAACTTGCCTGGTTTTTTTAAAGTTCGTAATAGGCCCCCAGGACTAAAGTCGAATTATGAATTCACTAGAGGAAACTGACAGGTGCTAGCTGTCACATTGTTTAATAATAAGGAAATATGTATTGTATTCAAGACTTTTACACTTATGCAATACGTATATATGTATATGTTATACGATATACGTATATACGTGATACGTATATATGTGATGACATATGGCACTGAAACGTGGTCGCTCACAATGGGCCTTATTAGAAGGCTAAAAGTCACCCAAAGGGCAATGGAGAGGGCTATGCTTGGAGTTTCCCTACGTGATCGAATCAGAAATGAAGAGATCCGCAGGAGAACCAAGGTAACCGACATAGCTCGACGAATTGCACATTGCGCGCAGAACAGATGGCCGTTGGGGCCGAAAGGTTCTGGAGTGGCGACCGCGTACCGGAAGACGTAGCGTTGGAAGGCCTCCCACAAGGTGGACCGATGACCTCATGAAAGCCGCAGGAATCCACTGGATGCGGGAAGCACGGAACCGGTCGAGGTGGCGGTGCTTGGGGGAGGCCTATGTCCAGCAGTGGACGTCTTTCGGCTAAAATGATGATGATGAATGATGAATACGTATATTATACTAAGATTTATTTTACACTTCATAAATCAATTAAACTAAACGTTTAATTACAATTGACGGGTCGGAGGTTCAGCTTAGGAAAACACCGACTCATTGTTTGTAAAGTTTATTGCGTCACTAATACAATTATTTTACAACACACGACTCACAAGGCGGGAGAAATCTCGGTACCGCAATTAAAAGCCCTTTTCATATATCACTCGATCGCGTCTCCAATTCGCGGGATAAATCTTTCAGTCCGAGACATTCTGTCAGTGTTGCCAACAGAACCCTAATGTGGAGCATTGCGTTCGCCACACAATAAATATGACCATTGTAGTACACAAAGTGACAGCTAGCACATGTCAGATTACTCCAGTGAAATAATTATTCGACTTTACGTCAAACCATAACGAGATTTGATTGGCTAACACTGCGTCAGAAGGCGTCACGACATGACACAACACAGTGATATAAATCCGGCTTCAGACACGGCAGTTTATTTCACTGACCGACCCAGACGATCCCATTACTCTCCTCCAGGAGAGTCATAGGGAAACTAGTACAGTTCGTAAGAGAGTACACACTACAAGATCGTCATTCCGACCTCGCCGCCGAGGCCCCGCGCGAAATCCCCGACTAAATAGTCCTCTCCGACCCTTGCCCTTAAGCGAAGCGCCAGCACGCGTTATAGCTGAGTCTGTAGCTTTAAATCACCCTGATAATAATCATAACCCTGATTTTATCCAGCCACCGTCAGTCCCTGCCATCCTCCCTCCAACGCTGCCCTAAGCCGAGGTTCGTGCCCCACAGGGGGTGCCCTTAGCGCGCAGTCGTTTAGTTTATAAGTTTTTACGCCCTGGCTGGAGGCGTTAAGTTTCGTTAGGAGCTTAAGGCAACCACAGGATAGTCCGGTTAAAGAGTCTCAACCTCTCATGGTTAACTCTGAGATGGTATTTATAAATAAATAAAAAAAGGCAGTTTGTTTTGCTACGCGTAGAGTTTGTGACATTTAGAGCGTAGAATTTAAATAATTTTATTTTTGTTTGATGAATTATTAAAAGTCATAGTACAAAAGTTTTTGTTATGATGTTAGTAATCTGAGAGGTGTTAGTATTTTACCTGTATACAGAGTGTATCAGAATTGTATGGTCATATTTAACGGCATGGTTCAGACCGACAATTTAAAGTATAGGTAAGTGGTATTCGGGTGCATTTGGTTTGGTTAGGCAGATTGATTGATTGATTTTTTGGTACAGAACAACAAAATTATCAACTGTCCCATACAAAACTTCAATACCTAGTCGACTCAAATGTATGGGATAGCTAATCATTTTTCTCGATTACGATGGACCCATGGAGAAAGTTGTTCAGTTTGATGTTCTGTACTAAACCCTTATACAGGTGGGTAAAAAATCTTGGATCAAACGAAACAGGGCGATAGTTGGGGTTATTTGCAGTAAAAATTAACTTTGAAAAAAAAAAAATATAAAAATTACTACAAATAACCCCAACTATCGCCCTGTTTCATTTGATCCACGATTTTTTACCCACCCTGTATAAGACCTCACATTGCTATACATACAAGGTGTATTTATTAATACAATCAATAGGTGGTAAAAAAGTTATAGCAACGAAAAATTTATTTTTTATCAAAGTGTTTTTATTTTTACGTAATTATTATAATTTTAAAATTGATTGAGACATTTTACAAAAAATCTTTACTTATTCTGTGATTGACGCGCCCGCCGGACGCAGCGATGGCGGCGGCGCGAGCATGGTGTCTTTTGATAATTTTAATTTAGTTAGTTAATTTAAATTATTGTTTTTTTTTTTTAATAATTTACTTAGATTTTAAAAAAATCGTTTCCATGGCTTCTTTTCCACCTGGTGTATCTCTTAAAATATTTCGTGTATGAATAGATACATCTTATATATAAACACTGTATACCTTTAACACATACCCATGACATCATAGGCAGTTTTTGGCTTTCATAGATATAAAAAAAACATAAAATATTTTGCTTGAAAGGGTAGCCTGATCCATTATGCGGGAGCCATAGTTCTTTCGTCAACCATATGTACTAACACGGTCACGGAAATCTGACCACTGAAAAAAAAATCTCGTGCATACGATGACCACAAATGTTTACCGCCCCTTTTTGCGACGAACATTAAAAAAAAAACTTTTGTGTAAATAAATTTCTCAGGCTCTGTTACAATGATTACAGATGTCTGACCACCTCAGCTGGTTATTTGTCAGTCTTTTTTTTTTATTTACAAAAACAAGGGGCTCAACAAAAATTTGATGCTGCGATGCTATTGGTTGATGAGCGTAGGTCAGCGTTACTATAGCAGCCGAGCACCGCATGCAGATATAGTCCTTACGGTGCGGTGGTCAGAGGTCTGTGACCGCTATAGTACATGGCTATGGGAATTTAAAATTTAATATCAAATCTGTGGCTGCATGAATCATCTCACAAATCTACAGTGCGCGGCCGTTGATATGAGACAGCGAGTTTTGGAGAAAGTTGAGCCCTATATAGGGTCAAATTAAATTAGCTAGCGAGACTTCACAAACCTCATCGGTATCGATATCTAAACATAATAAAATTAAATCTTTTTGAAGTTTTTTTTTTTTATGTAAACTTCACAGACGTCATGATATCGTTTGCTAGAAAATACAAAAAAAAAAAGAATGTGTGCGATCGGAGGACCACCGTCAGAAACAAAGTTATGTGTGCGATAACTTTATGAGAGCTTCTAAAAACTTATACTAGATGGCTCTGTATTAAAAACACGTATTAAAGTCGCATGGAGGGGCATAACACTTTTTCCTTACGTGACGATTTCTTACCAGTCAACTCCTACTGCAAGCCGCATTAAAGAGCTTCGTTCCAAAAAGATTTTCTAAGCTCATACTTCAAGCTCTCTACTGAACCAAAAAAAAAAAAATGATTTTTTTGTTTTGGTTTTGTCATGTTATGATATGGATACCCATCAAGACTGTGGAGTTTCGCTAGCTAATTTAATTTAGCCTTGTCGAGCGTCGTCACTCATACCTAGTGACAATCTCTCCCTAAACCTCGACGCGTCATATTAACGCTTGAGTACTCAACGTCAAATATTGATAACTTTTAAAAACTTTTCCAGATTACGGTAAAGCCCACAGAAGGGACATCGACGTTCGTTGACAAAGAAGGCCAGAGCTGTCAGTGTGTGCCTTACTATCTCTGTGACGCCAATTTGGTGGGGGTTGACGTCAATAACGCTAGTGTTACAGGATTTGGCACTTTAGATATCAGGTAAGAACATTATCGATAAGGTGGATTTCGACTATAATATTTATATTCACGAAGCGACGCGCTTTTTAATTGTGGTTGTCAAGTGTATGGTGGCCAGCACATTAGGGGCCCAAATCTGCTATTTTTATAAATTCGTCACTTCAACACGATCCCATTGTCATTTTGCTAAAAGTTCGTAATCTGCTAAATTCATAATGGTCGATCATTGGTCGGTCAATGGTCTCGTAATAGAATTGTATTACAATGGCATTTTGAACATTTATTCATGCCAGATTTCATTTATATATATTTTTACATATTATTTATTAGTGTTATAAGCAATCTGACTGAAGTAGTAGAAAGTTGGAAGTTTAGTAGGAAGTTTCATTTGTCATTATGTACGAGATTACTAATTCTTTCAATGGAGTGTCAGTGGCTGACCATTGGAAAGTCATAATGATGCCGTTTTATTAGTAGATTACCAAACTTGTCAAAATCAACAATTATGAAATCAATGATAGACCATTTTGACACTATTGTAATAGCAGACTTGAGGCCCAGGTTATAGGAAACTGTCAAATTTCTCCAAACGATTTTAAACTTTAAAATGTTGACGGTTAAGTTCAAAATCGAATGAGAAAATTTGACAGTTAGTGGTAACTTGTGTTGGCGACTGTACAATCACGCTGTGAATGTATGGAGAAGCATGGGCAAGAAACTCCATAGTTTAGCTAGATACTCTTTTAAAACGTTTTACAATATTTTGTATACATTAATAATTATAGGTATGTGAAGACGATGTACCTGAGTTATATACTCAAACCCTAATACAAATAAACACGAAAAGTTATGCTAGGTATAGACGTCAAAAAAGGTATGGTTATATCGAAGTTATTCCTAGGATAACTTTATTCCGCGTTTATTTGTAAGGCCCTTTAGTGTCCCTGGTATAAAATTACTATACTACAAGTTTTTTTTTTTTAAACCGGTCTAGAGCGAGTCGGACTCGCGCACCGAGGGATCCGTACCATCAAAAATCATCAAAAAAATTACCTTAGTTCCACTATCGGTCAGGAGATGGCGTTGACCTAAAACTGCAATATTAGGAAAAGTGTGCTATTTAGAGACATCGTCTTATTTTCCGGTAATCTTTACAAAAACTTCTATCACATAGAATAATTTCAGATTTTTCTCTATGCAAACTTCGGAGATAAGGGGGGGGAACGGTATTTTTTTTTTTCAATACTCGTCAAGAGTCGATAACTATGCGGCCTAAAAAAAGAAAAATGATTGAGAATGTGCAAATAGAGCTCTATCATAATTATACATGCCCTAGTAGCCCTACTGCAAATTTTAAAGACCACAGTTCAGTCAATGTGACAAAAAAAAAATCTTTCTTATTTGCAAAATAGTTGGGCAAACGTCATCTAAAACTATTCCAAAGTTCAAGTTGATAAGCATTAGTAGTTCTTGAGATATCTAGCTGGGATAGACAGACGGACAGACAGACTGAGTCGCACCATAAGGGTTCCTTTTTACCATTTTGGTACGGAACCCTAATTAAGCAATGGCAGATTCATCATCATCATCATCAGCCTATAGCAGTCCACTGCTGGACATAGGCCTCTCCAATTGCACGCCATTCTGCTCGATTCTCGGCAACTCTCATCCAGCTGCTACCAGCCACCCTGCGGAGATCGTCACTCCACCTGCCTGAGGGCGTCCTACCTTACGTTTGCCGATTCGCGGTCTCCACTCAAGAACACGTCTACCCCAGCGGTCATCGGTTCTACGGCTAATATGGCCGGCCCATTGTCACTTCAGCTTGCTTATTCTGTGAGCTAGCTAGTGTGTAGTTAACTTTGGTTCTCTGCCGGATCACCTCGTTCCGGATTCGATCCCTCAGAGAAACTCCAAGCATAGCCCGTTCCATAGCTCGCTGAGCGACCTTGAATTTATGGACCAGCCGTACCGTGAGTGTCCACGTTTCGGCTCCGTAAGTCATAACAGGCAGGACGCACTGATTGAAGACCTTGGTCTTGACAGATTATTTGCCATCTTTCAGAATATACCTACCCTCTTAACATGGTAAAATATTCTCCCCAGGTTCGGAGAAGACGATAATACTATCGACCGTAAATGCCAGGAGAGTGTGGAGGTGTGCTGTGTTATCCCCAAGGATCCTTTGGAGGAGCCGAAGCCGCCGAAACCACAGCCTCGGCCAGATCCCAGCAAGGTCAAGGGCTGCGGCTACCGTAACCCTAAGGGTTTGGGGGTCACTATTACTGGAGGAACTGTGAGTACCTATAAGTTTTATGTTCAATACAATTCATTTTTACTGCATTTCATAATGTACACATACAGGTGGTCAGTGTTAATAAATAGAAACAAATTATAGTAATCTGTCGGGCACAGAAAAGATAAAAAATTAAACTTTTTACAATAAAAAAAAACAACCGACTTCTAAAAACAAAACACTAAAAAATTTAAGTACTTTAATGAAGTCTGTGTCTTTGGTTCCGTATTATCGTTTTTTTCCACCGACTACTACTAATACTTATTATTGAAGCTAACTCAGAAACTGCTCTAGAAAAGTAAATAAAATTTAATGGGACCACCGCGCAAGCTTCATCTACCAAAAATTTAATGAAAGAGATATAAAAATCGGTTCATAAACAAATGAGTTGTGCCAGAACCTACATACTGTAAGAAGACGAAATGAGAACCTCCTCCTTTTTTGAAGTCGGTTAAAAATCATATATAGCCCGAGTGCATCTCATGACAATTCCAATAAGCCCAAACACGGCTAGGATACATTGTTTTATTACGGAGTTCCGTTGCCTACCTTCCGGCTTCATCATCAGATTGTTTGATGGTACCATTTTGACCAGCATTTATTTAAATTTGCTTCGTCATAGTCGCTTAACTACCTTATTATTATTAAATTAACGAGATATCTGATATCGCTACCCGTGAAATACGTATCATTGACGAGTTCCGGTGGCTATCTGTGGTCTACTTCATCAGTTCCACTTCACCAAATGATACCGATGACGAATTAAAAAGAGCTTTGGCTCTCGGCTCCGCCCGCATAGATGTCGGTTAACGCGTAAAAAAGTAGCCTTGTCCTCCATATCCCAGGGCTATATCCACAATTTTATACTGTGCTGTATCTCTGCCAAATTTCATGACGATCGGTTCAACGATTTAGCCGTGAAAACTTAACAGACAGACAGACAGAGATACTTTCACATTTATAATATCGGCTTATTCCACAAATCCCCCCTGAAAATCCCCCTTAGGAGGAAAAGTGGAATCTGAAAACAGTCTAGAATTCACCCCTGATAATCCCGCTAAGGGGGGAAAACAAGAATTGAAAAAACAAAAATAACTTATTCTAAGATCCCCTGAAAGTGATTTTTTTACATTAGGGTTCAGTTTTTTCCGCTGAGGGGGATTCTCTCAGGGGGGATTAGTGGAATAAGCCATAATATCAGTATGGATGTAATTATTCGTTTAAATATTTTCCAATAAGTGTATTTTAATATTGTTGTATTATATTCAAATTAATACCTAATATGTTCATAAAAAAATATTTATTTTCACATAAACCTACATGGGCACTTATGAAACGTCAGAAGCTAGATCCACGGTTCCTATTGGTCGTTTCCTATGGAGAAGAAACATGAAACTCTTTTAAAAATTATCGGTTTTTACAATATTTTCAAATAACAGTGCGAATGGGACCGAAGTGCTAATGTGACCAAATGCGAACGCGGAACGTAGTGCAAATGGGACGAAGTGCTAGGACCAACTGCGAACGCGGGACGTATATAGTGCGAATGGGACGAACTGCTAATGTGACCAAATGCGAACGCGGGACGAAGTGCGCATAACCTAGACGAGGGTTACATGGCGAAACTTAAAGGGTTCCTTGTTGACTACGGAGCTCTAAGAACCTCACAAATAAGTTTTTCTTCACCAGGGAGCAGAGTCCCAATTCGGCGAGTTCCCCTGGGTGGTCGCGCTGCTGGACAACCGCAACTTCTCATACGCTGGCGTCGGTGTGCTCATCCATCCTCAGGTCGTAATGACAGGAGCTCACATTGCTCAGAAGTAAGTACCTACAGCTAGCTTATAATAAAAACATCTCGATGTTTTTTCAAGTCGTAAAAACCGTTGCGAATACGGGGTGGGTCGTTAGTTGATTATAAAACAAAGTCGCTTTTCGTGTTTGTTTGGATGTCTATGCGGTTTTCATTAGTGATGGGCCGAATACGGGTTTTGGCGAATACGAATAATTGGCCGAATATTCGGTTAAAAGTTTACCGAACCAAATATTCGGCAGGTTTTGGCGTGCTTTATCGTGCATCTTAAAAATTCTATAGGTATGTGCTTCACGAACCGGTTGAAGCGCACGTCCCTTCCTGAAGCCGCTATATCCAGACGTCTTGGATTGTTATCGCATCATCAATACTCCATTTGTAATAAGATTAGACATTTATTTATAGAAATCTTTTTTACAGTCAGTTCAACCGATTTTGACTTCTATTCCGTAGGCATAAGGATGGCATTAAAAGCAAAAAAGTGGTTACAATACCAACTGTTTACTGCAACTGCCATTTGTCATGCCACCAACGCAATAGAAGTCAAATCGATGTTATTTAAAATGGACAAATGATGGCAAAAAACTAACACGTGTTAATGTTATGTTGAATAATTGGACCCTGTTAAGCAGAAAAGATCCAACCAGCAATTTGTCCAAAATCGAGTTATATATATAGTTAGAATCTACGCATCGAACTTTATATACGCAAAAAAGACCCAAGCAGTCTGATCACTTTCACCAAACAAACCTCTATGACACTACATGTACCAAAACACATTTATCGTTTTAAAAGAAAAACAAAAAAGATACATGACTCTTGGATCTCAAAAAAATTAAATGTATTATTTTTTTTAATCCAAACTGGTTGGATCCTTTCCACAAAATATTTTTTCTCTTTTCCTTATTGCCGAACGATACAGATTTCGGTAAAGTGGAAAATGCGTTGAAGTACCAACAAAGAGTGTATTCGCCTGAGGACTACATAAATGTCATGAGAACCTGCAAGAAACAAAAGCCTCTTCAAGTTCACCGCATGGAATCAACAGATTTTCTTAGTTCACGTGCACTGGAGAATATTATAACTAATAGAAAAAAACACTTTCGGGAGAAAAAGTATCGTGGCTAAAGACAAAAGAAATTTTGCTCAAAAAGGAGGCTATGTTTTCTTTGTTCATGCGGTACAGTCAAGATGATTCTTTTGTAGAAGTAGATTTGAAAAAAAAAATCCGCGGCAGAACACGCTTGATAACAAAAAAATCTTATGCAAATGCTTTGGCCTCATGGTAAGATGATACCAGAAGCTAAGTTGAACGACATCAGAAGCTTAATGCATTTGATCCCGAGCGATGCTCAGCCATTCTACGAAAAAATGACTGGTGATAGTAATATAGAAGATGATGTAGACGGATTTTCGGGGGAACCAGATTTTGAGCTTGAAGTGGAAGAAGATTGCGATCCAATTAGATCGATTGTGGATTAGAACTTGATTAACCCTTTCAAGATTTCAATTAAAATTAAAACTTACGGATACTATCGCGTTTTATTTGCTTTCACAATATCAATTATTTAAGCCGAAATTTCGGACACTATTTACGATCCTTTGTCATGGGACAAGTGTCCGAAACGTCGGGCTACATAATAAAGTAAAAGTAACTAAAAAAAATGTGTTCCCTATAATAAAGATTTTTAAACCTTCATATATTTTTATTTGGATCCCCCGTGTAAAAATATGACCGACAATTTTCTTTTTTGCATAAAAGATCCACAGGTAGTTTTTTAAGAAAATCAGGAAACCTGTGTTCAACTTGGCTGTGGTGTTACATTTAAAATAATGCTAATTTACTGTGTTACCATTAGTAACTTTCCATTTTTGTATTCCTCTACTTGTAACTTTTATATTCACTCCTAAACTTCAAATCGTATTTACTCAAAAGTAACACAATGTTGGTTGGATCTTTTCTGCTTAACAGGGTCCAATTACAAGATTAAAACAATAAAAACAAAGTAGTTTTATATTGGTGCCGATTCCCTTGTTCACAAACTAAACTAAATTTAAGTTCAGTGCATCTTTTTCTTTCTATTTCATAAAGAAAAGGACAGAAGATATATTTTAGTTTAGTCCTGTCAAATTAATCAGCGCTTGACGTAAATTGACGTAATTTTAGTCGGGAAGTTTTTAATCACGTCTAAACTTATAAGGAGTAGTGACAGGCGCTGATTAATTTGACAGGACTAAACTCAAATATATCTTCTGTCCTTTTCTTAATGAAATAGAAAGAAAAGGATGCACTGGACTTCAATTTAGTTTAGTTTATGAACTAGGGAATCGGCACCATTGATAAGTTTTATTGAAATCCTTAAATCGGAGCTTAGTGGCCACTACTTATTTTCTATTTTAAGGATTACAATCAAACTTAACAATGTAAAACTACTGTTTGTAATAATAATAACGTATAGTCTTGTGGAGCACAACGTAACGAGCTTATTCTTCATTTTCATTCTAAAATAAAATAAAATCACCAAACAAACGAAGAGGGCGCCACTGCGCGCTCGGTTAGCTCATTCCAAAGCGTAATCGGTTCCTATGGAGAAGAACGGGCATGAAACTCCACGGAGACGCTTTTAAATTATATTGTTGGGAATTTTACAGGTACGGTCCTGGCGAATTGAGGATCAGAGCGGGTGAATGGGACACGCAGACAGTCAAAGAAATATTCCCGTATGAAGAGAGAAATGTGCAGACAACCGTTATTCATGAAAGTAAGTCATCATCTGCCCTAACCTATGTTGAGGTCGGCTTCCAGTCTAACATGATGCAGCTAAACCAGTATTGCATGGAGCCTGTCTATCTGACCTCCACAACCCAGTAACTGGGTCATACCCGTTGGTAAGACTGGTTGTCAGACTTTCGGGCTTCTGACGACCCGTCAAAAATCTCTGAATGACAGCCGGGACCATTAGCGTAACATGCTTTCCGAGGCACAGAAGGGTCTGGTCTTGGTATGTAAAGATGGTCACCCATCCACGGACCTGGCTAGGTTACACGATTTACCCCTTGGTAAGACTTGTTGTCAGACTTTCGGGCTTGTTTCTGACTAGCCGCATACAATATAAAAAAAACTCTGAAATGGTCTTTTGAGGAAATAACAACACATATTGAGTGGACCTGTCTAGTCAGTGCACGCGCAGCTCAACTCAGAACGTTAGGAGCTCAAGCGTTGTTAACATTGAAGACTGACCCCTACGGCTGTTCATATTAAGACTAGTTTTAAATTACGGCACTGTTGGCGCAGTGGTTAAGCGATTGACGGCTGCGCTGCGTGTCGCGGGTTCGATTCCCGCACGGAACAAATATTTGTATGACCTACAAGTAGTTGTTCCAGGTCTGGCTGTTAGTGTATGTGAGTTTAAATGTTTGTAAACGCACCCATGCTACAAGAGAAATTCCTAGTGTGGGGCAACGTTTAAAAAAAATAAAAAAATCAATAATAATAATAATGTTAAGTTTGTTCTTGGGATAAATTAGTCCTAAGTACGGAACCCTTCATTGTTCAGCCGGTTTTTTAATATCTCCCCTTTCTCCCTTCAGATTTCATGCCGAAAAGCTTGAAGAACGACATAGCACTCCTGATGCTGGAAACACCACTGGAAATCTCTGAGCACATCAATGTCATCTGCATGCCGGACCAAGAAGAGGTGTTCGACAGCAGCAAGAACTGTGTCGCCAACGGATGGGGGAAGACCAATTTCGGTAAGTAGACTGCAGAATTTTATATTACTCGTTTATAATAATAATAATCATCATTTATTCAAGCAACAAGACTCAAAGTTTTAGTAACAATATACTTACAAACTATATTAGTAAACATTAACAGACACAATTTGTGACATCACTGCTGCAAGGTAACAGGCCCAGCTGATACCCTGCAGCAGTGGTTCACAAACGCACAATCCAGCCTACTTGCTACCATAGATAGGATGCTATTGGTACCGCCCCGCACCCTACTAACCAAGGATGCGCACCGCTTCCGCATCACAGTGTAGAAGCAGTCAACGCGAGCTTCCGCAAACATCCCAGATGCGCTGCAATATCGGGGCAACTCCAACAGCACCCTGAATGCGTTATTGTACTGAACGCGAAGGGCGCTGTATTATTTCTGAGTATAATGAGCCCACAGACTGCAAGAGTAAAAAAAAGTGCAGTAAGCACTAAATATAGTGCGCTTGACCTCTTTAGAGGCTCGCCTGAATCTGTGGGCAATCATGTTAGCTCTCACACACAGCGCCCTCCGCTCCCTGTCAATATCCTCATC
Organism: Dryobota labecula; assembly: GCA_947523025.1. Classification (NCBI taxonomy): domain Eukaryota; kingdom Metazoa; phylum Arthropoda; class Insecta; order Lepidoptera; family Noctuidae; genus Dryobota; species Dryobota labecula. The sequence continues at coordinate 11,574,515 of OX383312.1, forward strand.
ATCTTTGAGGCCAGTGGTCAATAAGTAACCCAGATATTTGAAGTGCTCCACCCTCACAAGGGGCATATCGCTTGCCTTTACTGAAGGTACAGCTTCCCGCGGCTTCGCCGGCGTGGAAATCCGGAAAATATCTCACTGGAACATACTACCGGGGTAAAAAGTATCCTATGTACCAATCAAGGTCATGGCTATCCGTGAGCCTATCCGAATCCGTGCAGCCGTTTGAAGCTTAACTATCATATATACCAGCGGCGAGGTGTGAATTTTTGTAAGAGAGAAGCCGATGCGTAGCCTGTTTTTAAATTATTTTTTAGTTTCTGGGTACGATACCCCTTGGTAAGACTGGTTATCAAACTTTCGGGCTTCTGACGACCCGTAACGACTGTCAAAGATACACGATTGACAGCCCGGACCAACGGCTTAACGTGATTTCCGAGACACAGAGGGGTCTTGGTATGTAATGATGGACACCCATCCACGGAACAACCGCGGCAAACGCAACTTAAACTGTTCGTTCGACCTATGCGGCGACAAAAAAAAATTGGTTTCTTTTGTCGCCCCTAAAATCTGTGCCCTTCCGCCACTCTATGTATTGATATTGAAGAGATAGAGATCCATCCAAAGAACACTAGCTCTAATCTGACTAGCTAGGGAGAACACACCAAAACGGCTTATTCCACAAATCCCCCCTGAAAATCCCCCTTAGGAGGAAAAGTGGAATCGATAAAAAACAGTCTAGGATTCACCCCTGATAATCCCGCTTAGGGGGGAAAACGAGAATTGAAAAAAATAAACTTATTTTATGACCCCCCCTGAAAGTGATTTTTTTTACATTAGGGTTCAGTTTTCCCCACTGACTGGGGTTAAGTGAAATAAGCAAGGGTGAATTCTAGACTGGTTTTTATATATTCCACTTTTCCTCCTAAGGGGGATTTTTCAGGGGGGATTTGTGGAATAAGCCACCAAAACCTTATTTCCAACAATATTACAAATACACAAATTCCGGAAAAAATTTGATCAAAACTTCTTCATCACCCAAATTTTGAAAGGCTTCCACAAGCAGTACCTCCATTGATTTAAAATAACTGCAGATGATAATTGTCCCTGCCACGACAACACCATACAAAGCCTCCTCAGAGATTGCCCCAGATTCACCATGGATCGCATGCAATATGAGGCAATCTCTGAGAGATTTGGTATCACAGCATACGACATCGGGATGCTCACGCGAAAAGAGGAAGTCTCCGACGCCTATGTAAAATATGTCACCAAAATTCTGAGCCAATTCAAGAGCTTCAATGGCACATGAAAAAAGTTTTCATTATATTTTTTTTATTACAAATAGTTTATATTTATCGCAAAATAAAATATATATATAATTATAACCCCAGCGCGAGCCACAAACAAATAGAACAAGATAGAACCTGTATCAAATCGCAGAGACTGTCGAAAATGAAAACAACTTATATGTAAATATAAACCAAGACAAATAACAAAAACCAGCGAAACAAACAAATATAAAAACTGACTAGCTAAGCAATATCTTCTTTCCCTTTCCAGGCCTATCAAATCGTTACGCCGTGATCCTGAAGAAGGTAGAACAAGACATGGTACCGTACAGTCGCTGTAACGCCTTGCTGAAGAGGACCAGGCTGGGCCACAACTTCCAGTTGCATAACAGCTTCGTTTGCGCTGGTGGTGAAGCTGGGAAGGACACCTGTCAGGTATGTCATTTTCAGAGGTGCTACACGAGAGAAGATTGCATGCAGTGGAGATGAGAATTTTGAGGAGAGAGACTAGAATGGATAGAGTAAAAAAAAAGTAAGGGTCAGCCCTCCGCAGACTGACGGGGTGAATTCAGTATACCATACTAAGATGACCGACTCATGAAATTATTTCAGGAACATTATGGGAATCCAATAAACTTGATTTGTTTTACTATCTCACATGCAATGTATCGTTACCGTGGCACAATGCACGTAGCGAACGGCAGCGCAGCGAGTCTGCGGCTCTCCCCGCCACAAGGCGCGGTGAGTTCGATGAACTCTGTAGCTAAGCAGAAAGTGAACAGCTGATTTCGAGCGAAGTTCGTTAAAGTATTTCAACATCCATTGCTGATTTTTGAAGCTTCTTTAGGCGCGTTGAGCAATTTTTGGTAGGGGAAAAACTTATGGGTTCGCGATGGTCACCGAACGCTTTCCATGAGCTATATGTATAAAAGAACAGTTATTCCAAAGTTTTATGTTTTCACTTCTGTCAGCAGTCCTTATATGACTGTTGTATTTATTTTAGCTGTTATATTTGTGTACGTTACCCCAGCAGGAAAGTGTCTCCTAGAGTGATATGAGTGGAACGTATAATTAGTGCGTAATCTGCTGTAAATATGCGCCAAATAAAAAGTTTGTGCGTTTTGTCGTTTTGGAATAAAACGATTCCTGCTGGAGTAACGTTTTTCCAGCAGGAAAATTCTAAACGATAGGTCGGAGAGAAAAATATTTTGCATGGGCAGAAAGCTTATATTTGTGCAAAAATGTGCGCCGAAAATATAATTTGTGCGTCTTCAGGTTTTCGACATATTGCATTTCCTGCTGGAGTAACGTTTTGCAGAATCGTGTATCTCTAAAACCATTATATGTGCGCCTGTAGAATAAACACATACGAGTACCTCTTTATTTGTGCGTATTTATGACAGAATTAGATTTAAGAAAATATTTATAATTTTCAAGTAACCGCGCTTTTTTGAAAACCCGAAAAAATATCGTAGCGCCTAAATGAGAAAACGTATAAGCTCACTGAAAACTGTATTCGATCCTTCTTGGCGCTTTTAATAACCATAAAAAGTTTCAAAAGTGTGCATGCATGCGTTATTGAATAATATTGCTAAAAGTCAAAACAACGGTGTCATAACTTTGACGGCAAAATACAAGAAACGGCTCAACCGAAGATGTGGGTCTAAACCAAGAATTTGTGCGTTTAGTCAAAAATATATAGTGAAAATATTATCATAATATATATATAACATAATATCCGTTTTATGATTATACAAAACGGATATTATGTGACAAATAACGTAAAAATTGAAGCCGTCCGAGCGGACGTACATGTATTCGCTTAAAACACACGGCCGTGTCCACGACACAGCCAAAAGATCCTGGAAGTAACCACTCTTGCCCTCAACATAATAATTATTATTAATTCTCTACTCAAACGTCTCCTCTCTATTTCAGGGCGACGGTGGCGCCCCTCTAGCGTGTCCTATCGGCAACAACAGGTACAAACTGACCGGCCTAGTTGCCTGGGGCATAGGCTGTGGGCAACAGGATGTCCCAGCTGTCTACACAAATGTCCCACTCTTCAGACGCTGGGTCGACGACAAGTTGGCGGTTTGGGGACTCGAAGCGACATCGTACAGAATCTCGAATTAAATGTCTTTGAGTCCATAGATAGTATTACAGTTCGGGAGATTGATAGTATGAAATTATTTTTTTAATATATTTTTGACGAGTTTTCTATTGGAAGGTAGGTTGTTAGTTGAGACGGGCTGTGAATCTGGCATTTTTAATAGAATTTTCAAGCACTGACATTTAAAACTGACCAAAAATCTTTTGAAATTTGAAGATTTGAAAAAAAAAAAAAAAAAACTGGTTCCCAAGTATTGGATGAGCGTAGACGCTAACGAAGCCTCAACGCGACTCTAGTACATATCAATATTTTTTATTGAAATAATATAATCCCTGCTCAAAAACTGGCAACATTGGTCGTAATAATTAATATAGTCATAAATTATGACATAAATATTGTTAAAACTAATGTTCTATTATTAAAATAAAAAAAGTTAAATCTTCTGGTAAGAAATGAAAGATTACTCCCGGTTAACATAATATCTGGCAGATAATTTCATTCCATTTTTTTAATTATCTGATAGATCATTTCTATCCGAAGAAAAGGAAACACATTGTGATAAGATGTTAAAATAAGTTCAAAAAACAACTAATTAATTAAAACTTGAGATTACTCTTGAGTCTCTGAACCTACTGATAATGACAAAGAAAGCTTAGCTATCTTATGTAAGTAATATAAGCAAAAATGTTACCATGTTATACTTTTATTTAAATAAAAATAATAATTAAAATGCTCAAATACCTACTTAATAATTATGTATCAGTCATTTACTTGTATTTCGAAAATAAATAAGGTTTTTTTATAATTATGTCTTTGATTTTAACTACCTTTCTGCTCGATAGATGGCAATAGCGTCGCTCCCTATTATAGGGGACGAAATGTACTATAAGTACACCTCTGTCAATGGTAATTCCCAATTCAGGCAGTGTTTAATAAAACACGTATACTAAAAGATCAATAATTACATTATTTTTAAAAAGGTGAAGGTTTCACAAAAATACGCTTGATAGTTTTTTTTTTTTTAATTCTACTATGAGTTTGCTCTTGACTTTAGTCTAGGTCTGGATGACAGAGATAAAGTCTACGATGGAGTGAGCTTACCCAGAAGAAGCCTGTTCACTCTCACTTTGAATAGATTAGGGTTGTATGCGTTCGGAAACACAGACGCAGGCAGAGAGTTCCACTCCTTTGCTGTGCGCATTATAAAAGACGTTTGAAAACGCTTAGTGCGAGTTGGTGGAATATCAACTAGGTAGGGGTGGTAACTTGCAGTGCGTCTAGATGTCCGATGGTAGAAGGGGGCCAGTGGAATGAGGTCGTGGAGTTCATGGGCACACTCTCCGAAGTACAATCTGTAGAAGACCGACAAGCAGGCAACCTTGCGGCGATGAGCCAAGCTGTGAAGCTTGGCATCCACCAGTTTTACGTCGTTTGATTTGCGTGATTCTCAGTTTTTTATCCGGGTTAGACCTAACTTTACAAATTAATTTCACTATTTAATATAAACATAATCTAAAATATTCATATAATAAGTTATTAAGAAAATGCTTTAATTTAACATATATTTTTTCCCAAATCATTAACACTTATTACGATTTAAATAAAACACAAAACGTGGTAATAATAATTATATTAATTTATTTAATTCTAACAGTAGGTAATGCTGCACTGCAGTTAGCTTTTTCTAATTCTGAATGCAATTGTTTTAGTCGAGCTCTCGCCAGAGTTAGGTTCGCGTTTGTAGCGCGCATACTTTCCTGAAAAAAAAAAAAAAGCGCATAATATAGTATCCATATCTTTAGATAACATGTCCCTTGAATTAACGCACACCACCGAACACTCTAATTAGAATAGTATGTTATAATCATAATACACACACTGATTTTTTACTATCCATACTAATATTATAAATGTGAAAGTAACTCCGTCTGTCTGTCTGTCTGTCTGTATGTTACGTTTTCACGCCTAAACCACTGATCCGATCGTCATGAAATTTGGCCAAAATATAGCCGAGATATGGAGAAGGAGATAGGCTACTTTTTTACGCGATAACTGACATCCACGCGGGCGGAGCCGCGGGCAAAAGCTAGTTATGTATAAATATTGTTTATTTATTAAATTAGTTATACTGATTGTGGGGGAAAACTGTCACATTACAAATCTACATACGCACACAGTCTCACACGTATAAGGGTCTAGCGGAGTAGATACTTCGTCCTTTTTGGTTTGTTTTGCCTGTACAGCGATAAGTGTGATTGTAATTTACGTAGTTATAATTATGTTTGGGAAAATCAAATCAAAATCAAAATATTTTATTTCACATAAACCTACATGGGCACTTATGAAACGTCAGAAGCTAGGTGCACGGTTCCAATTAGTCGTTTCCTATGCAGAAGAGCCGGCAAGAAACTCCACGGTTACTCTTTTGAAAATAATTGGCTTTACAATATTATCAAATAACAGTGATAATAGGTGTGGGAGGACAGTGTAGGCCTTTCAACAATTACCAGGTACTTAACAAAATAGAAAACCGCCAACAAATCTACACTCTACTAGGCCTACAACGTTCTTACATTCACAAAATATAAAATAATCTAAGTATATAAAATATTAATGTTAAAAAGTTACCTAAGTATATAAAAAACCGGCCAAGTGCGAGTCGGGAAAAAGCGTTCCGTAGTTGGGATGAATTGATCCCAAGAACAAACTTAAAATTGTAACTGCTTTAAGTTGGTCGGCTATTAGGGTCAGCTCACACCGAGACGTAACACGACGCGATGCGTCGCGCATTATTTAAGATAGTGATACAAAATATAATTTTATTTACTACACAAAAAGATACACATTTTAATGAGATAGGTAACTCGAAAACCGCGCTACGCCTCGAGATGCCTTGCGGCATAGCGTGACGTATCGCGACGCAGCTGTGATTCCCCGGTAGGCGCGGCGTGCAGGAGCGGCGTTGCGCCTCGCGAAGCCGCGTGACGCAGCGCGACGCCGCGAGGTGCAGCCTGACGCCGTCTTGGCGGCTTATTCCACAAATCCCCCCTGAAAAATCCCCCTTAGGAAGAAAAGTGGAATATATAAAAACCAGTCTAGAATTCACCCCTGCTTATTTCACTAATCCCCCAGAGAATCCCCCTCAGTGGGGAAAACTGAACCCTCATGTAAAAAAAATCACTTTCAGGGGGGTCTTGGAATAAGTTTTTTTTTTTCAATTCTAGTTTTCCCCCCTAAGCGGGATTATCAGGTGTGAATTCTAGACTGTTTTTATAGATTCCACTTTTCCTGCTAAGGGGGATTTTCAGGGGGGATTTGTGGAATAAGCCGTCTTGGCGACTTGTCTCTATTTTCTGTTCAGATTTCGTGTAGAGTTGATGGGGCGGAAGCTCGCGGCGAATGTAAACACAACGATGTGCCTCGCAACGTCGCGATGCGTCTCGCGGCGACATGCTGCGCAGCGAAACCACTATCTTCTTCAAGCATCGTCCCGTCGCGTCACGGCTCGGTGTGAGCTGACCCTTACTCGGTAACTTGTGAAGCCTACTTAACTGTGATAGTTTTCCTTTTAACTTCTTTATACAGGTTGGATTTTTTAGATGGGTACATTAAGACTGCGCCGAGTGCACAGTGGCGCCCTCAACGTTATTTCGGTGATTTCTTTTATTTTAGAATGAAAATGCAGAAAATAAGCTCGTCAAGTTGTGCTTCACAAGACTATACGTTATTATTACTACAAACAGTAGTTTTAAATTGTTATGTTTTATTGTAATCATTAAAACGGAGCTTAGTGGCCACTATTTTCCGTTTTAATGATTACAATAAAACATAACAATTTAAAACTACTGTTTGTAGTAGCTTATTTTCTGCATTTTCATTCTAAAATAAAAGAAATCACCGAAAAAATGATGAGGGCGCCACTGTGCGCTCGGTAGCTTCTTAACCGTTGTTGTAAACTCACTAGGCAGACGATGATATGATAAGTACAACAGATGGCGCTACTTACTTGCACACTAAGTAATGTCTTGTCAGCACTAGTAAGTTTCTCCACTGATATCTCTGTAGTGTGTTTAATTAAACCCTCTAGGGTCGCTCGGAAGGACACATTACATTCCCCTGAAAAAAAAATTGCTATTGAAAACCATTATGGTCATGCTGACTAGAAATCAAAACGTCTATGCCAAGTATTGCCTAAACCTTATATTGACTAGGAAGCACAATGCCTACCTTGCAATATGTCTATTATTTTAGGAGAAGAAAGGGAGTACCGTTTCTGGCGTTGTGTGGTCACAGTTCTAACCTAAATTAACCTACAGTTCAGAGGCCCCAGTGTGAGTTTATTTTAACCATCTCGACTACTTAGAAATTATTGCATTTAAGGCATTTTGCTTGTTAAACATTTTGATCTCTAGGCGACTTACAGCTTAGGCAATTTGCTGTGTAGACATTAATTTTAGGCATTTTGCTTCGTAGACGAATTGAAAGTTAGACATTGATCATAGGGGATTGAAAAGTATACTTATGGAGGATTCGATCTAACTTGAGTCATATCCTGTGAATAAAATCACTTGAATCTGTTATATTATTTATAATAAGGTGCCTCCAGATATAAAAAGCGCCATCTACTCCAGCTCTTTTAAAAATCAACTTTTTTTTGTTTCCTGTTGAATAAGTGTCTAAGTGTCTGTTGAATAATGCTGTTGTAGATCTATAGCGAAATTGTATGCATTGTTGTAATATGTAATGTGTTTTTTTTTTTTTTTCTTCATGTAATTTCAAATACAATTTATTGTTCATGAATAAATGACGAATGACTTGAATTTGCAGTTGAAAAACATGTTCCCCCATACAATCTGTATAGAAGAGCATGTTTCTCAAATACAATGGTGCCGATTCCCTTGTTCACAAACTAAACTAAATTTAAGTTCAGTGCATCTTTTTCTTTCTATTTCATTAAGAAAAGGACAGAAGATAAATTTCCTGTCAAATTAATCAGCGCTTGACGTAAATTAGTCTGAACTTGAATGGAGTAGTGACTGGCGCTGATTAATATGACTTTTTTAATGAATTCATTTTTCTTAATGAAATAGAAAGAAAAAGATGCACTGAACTTAAATTTAGTTTAGTTTGTGAACAAGGAAATCGGCACCATTGTTAAGTTTATTCTTGGGATAAATTCATCCCAACTACGGAACCCTTCATTGTGCGTGGTCCGACACGCACTTGGCCGGTTTTGTTTACATTCTGTTCAACCGGTCTTGACTTCTTCGATCTTTGTGCCTGCGATACCAAAATTATATAGATTATAATGCTTGTTTTTCTCTTTTGCGCAGTCGCATACAGTCAGGTATTTTTGTTTTTTATTTTTATACTTAGAAATCATACAGTGCCCTTCGCGTTCAATACAATAACGCATTCAGGGTGCTGTTTGGGTTGCCCCGATAATGCAGCGAATCTGGAATGTTTGCTGAAGCTCGAGTTGACTGCTTTTACACTGTGATGCGGATGCGGTGCGTATCCCTGGTTAGAAGGGTGCAGGGCAGCACCAACAGCATCCTGTCTATGGTAGCAAGCAGGCTAGATTGTACATTTCTGAACCACTGCTGCAAGTTATCGGCTGGGCCTGTCACCTTGGAGCAGTAATGTCACAAATTGCTTCTGTATTAATGTTTTACAAACATATTTTGTAAGTATATTGCTACTAACACTTTGAGTCTTGTTGCTTAAACGATTATTATTTTTAATTGTCTTTGACATATCTCGGGACCCTGAGGTCCCAGAGCTTTGGATGGCGTACGATTTCAAATGGAGTATAGTTCATATGAATAGTGTTACTCGACGAGCTTGGAGTTCGTGACAATAAAAACGGCCGATTTACAAACCAAAAATGACACTTTAATTAAACAACACTGATAAAAACTCAAACACACTAATTATAAAACGCAATTGCACTACTGATCACTCTAAAGTCGCACTTGGAGATCGCTTTGAAGTATACTTGTCGCTTGATCGCTTGTTTTTCGATTGTCCGGGTCGGGGTCCATACCGGCCTTATATAGTCCTCAGATAGTTCCAGAACCTTCTACTGTAGAAACATCTAGAATGTTCAAGTATATACCGGCCCCGACTGACCAAATGTAGCATCGAACTTTCTAGAAGCATCTCGACTCTACTAGTTCTGCTACTTGATACTAGATGGCGCTAGTGGTCTACTAGTTCTGCTACCTACTCGATACTAGATGGCGCTAGTGGTACTTAATGCACCAGGCATTAATTGTGGCGCGCAACAATAGGTACTTACATAATTTCTGATGCAGCAGTGAGTTGTAAATGTTTGCATGTGCTGGAGTTGGTGTGGACGAGGGTCTCAGTATGCTGTGCAGTGGTCCATCCGGCTCTGTGAGAGTTGATGGTAAAGTCAGCTTTGTCTCTGAAATATTCAAATAGGAGTATTTAATGCTAAATGCGAAGCATGTGTGGCGTGACTATGGATGATAGGTTGAAAAATGATGTGATGAGCCAACGGCCCAATCACATCATTTTGTGTAGTTTAACCTTTTGACCGCCACATGAAAAAAGGAAAAACTTGCCCTCGGCGCCAAGATACGAATTCATCCTTTCGAGTTTTTGTCATCTGTCAGTATAGATCAGGGGTTCCCAAACTTATTTTGTCTACTGCCCACTTTAAGAATAAATTATTTTTTAGTGCCCCCATTTTTCACCTACTTAAAAACCACTACAACTTCAAGTTAAATGAATTATTGTGAGCTATATTAGCGGAGATTAAAAATTCATTCTAAACGAGGCTTTTACTATAACCCGCAAGAGTTAATTTCAGACCTGAGCGCAGTAGGTAGTACACAACGGCGCTCAAGGTCTCAAGTTAACTCTTACGGGCCACACCTGCCAATGAGAATGATTATTGAAACGGAACTTTATAGTATTCAGAGTATCTTTTATTCAAAAACAGATATATGAACTATGTTGAGAGAAATATTGAACTGAGTTAGTTTGAGCAATCTCTTAATTAATATTAGTTGATGTTCACAAGTTCAGTCGGTGTCTAAGAAGAGTCCTCCTAGATGGAATTACAAATCGCCCCCCAAGCGTCTACACAACGCCCCCATTTTTTTTCTGGGTCCCTTACCGCCCCCCTTTAGGTCTGCAGCGCCCACAAGGGGGCGTTATCGCCCGCTTTGGGAAAGGCTGGCATAGATGAAATTAATAAAAAGAAAGAAGTTCTACTAATATAAATTAGGATGAGTCAATGAACATAATTAGCAAAATAAAAAATAAAAAGAATGTTGTTTTATGAGCTTAATTTACAGATTTACGTATAAAAGTCTTTCATGTAGTCGTGACCGTCGCGTTCTGGGCCTCAAGTCTGCTATTGCAATAGTGTCAGAATGGTCTCGCCATTGTGAGTATTTGACAGTTTTTGTATGGCAAATCTGTCAAAAACTCACAATGAAGAGACCATTCTGACACTATTGTAATAGCAGACTTGAGGCCCTGGACACATGTTGGTTTGTGATCTATACATGACTGTGGCGGTTAAAAGATGTAGTGACAAAAATTGAAAAGAGTATGCTTAGATGGTTTGGTCATGTTGAGAGGATGAATGAAAGGCGGCTAACAAAAAGTATCTACAAGGCATATGTGAGTGGAAACGCCGGGAGGGGACGCCCTAGGAGGACATATAGTGGCCGAATTGGTGATGTTCTTCAGAAAGGTCAGCTGCGTAGTACTCGCGACCGGCGTGCGTGTATGACCAGATATATGAACGTAAACGAAGCAAAATGAGTATGTTAGGACCGTCAGTTGGCCTTCTATAGTTTCTGCCTACCCCCATATGTATGTATTTAATGTTAAATTGTATTTGCAGGAGAGCAGAGACAAAAAAGTTCAGGAATTCGGGTTTTCAGATAGTTTAGAATACTTTTTGGTAAAATGTTATAATTTATCTATACATATGTATAATAAAATCGTAGCGATGTCAAAACTGTACATTGAATATTTTTGAAAAAAGTAATTGCCACGAGGTCTGTGAACGATTCTGATGCCGAAAATATAGTTTTTAGAATTTTTGTCTGTTTGTCTGAATGTATGTTTCAGCATCTCGCAAAAACTACTTGACAGATTTTGTTCAAATTTTACATAGATATTCCCTATAGGTCTGGCCAAATTACAAGGTATAAATTGTCACGCTCATGTTTTGAGATTGGTCAATAAGGGCGGGTACCTTTACCGTGGTCGCTACAAGAAAATAGTCTTAAGACACTATCCTTAACTTTTAGGAAAAAATTAATCTGCATTCACAGATTTTGAAAAAAATGTACAGTCAGCAAGAAAATGGGCAATTTTCACAAAAAAGTTTGTTGATGCCAATCGATCCTGTTTCTTACGAGGATCAAAAAACTCTATGGGACCAACAGAGGTTTGAGTACTAGAAAAGTCAGAAGTCCAAAAAAGTTTTCTCTTACAGGTCGTAGGTGAGACTGAGATGAACACAATGTATCAGTGTGTGACAACAGTCGAAATATTCCATTACTACTTCACTGGGTTAAATAGGAAACGAATATAGCAGATAGTTACAGATTTAATCTTTTAAATGATTATCATACCATGGATCTAAGCAGTCAATTATGACATAAAAACGCTCTCCGCATTCAGTATAATATCGCGTTTAGGATGCTGATGGGGCCGCCCCACTTCTATAGTGCGTCGGGGATGTTCGCTGATGCTGATGTGTAGACTGTTTCTACACAACCATGCAAAAGATGCGCTTTAATGGTGCACAGGGTGTGGAGCAGCTCCAACAGTATCCTAAGCATGATTTCAAGTCGCCTAGACTGTGTTTTCGTGGGTCACTGTTGTGACATCTCACATAGGTTGCCACAGCGGTGATCCACTACTATTTGTTTGTTTTTGTGAAGTCTCAGTTGTTACTAATATAGTTTATAAGAATTACTAATCATTTTTGAGTCATATTATTCTTGAATAAAGATAATTATATTCTATTCTTAGATTATAAAAAAAAGAACTATAAAAAAAACTGATATCAAAAATATTTACCTTCGTCAGATTCAGGTGCTTCTCCGGCTATTACAAATGATTTTGTATTTATGGAAACATCAGGATCCTGAAAATGAAAACATGGTTATAATTTTAGGATTTCGGAGTTCTAGAATGACCAATGTTATAGAACAAAGTTGGGAGTAGAAACCCGTGCTGCTTTTCTGCTATTTGATTTTGTAAAGATTAGAAAATTATGAAAACAAGACAAATTAAATCTCAAATTTCTCAAAACAAACATAAAAAGCATTGATACAAACCGGAGATCTTCCAATTTCTACCTCAGAATCTGATTCGGAAGCTTCACCATCTACTACATGAGCATTTTTAGACATTTTCTAATATGAATTATAAAATTATTTTACGAAATCAGAAATCACAAGTTCACAATGTTTACGTATTTTGACAGCGACTTTTTTTTCTTTGGCGACGGAGGCTACCACAGATTAGATAGAAGGCTACGTTCCGATATACGTCGTTATCGCTCACAGAGTATATATAATCCCTGCGTTCCGAGTTGCGATAATATCGATATTCGCGTGCTAAAGAACGTTTCGAATTAGCGTGAGCGCTATAACGATGTTCCGCGAATCGTCTTAAATCAAATCATGGATTTCGCCATCTTGCGATAACGCCGACCATGCCCTTTACTAATAGCGCCGTGAGCGCTGTCAAAAATGACAGTTGTGTTGTTTTTTTTCGAGTCGCATCGTATCTAACGTGGCATTTTCAAAATTGTTCTTCTGGCTACAGTTGCTACCTAACCTAATAAGAAGAATTTTTTGGTGTATACACACAGAAATACTCTAATATCGTTTTGACATTGAGTAAGCACCGTGAGTGCGTTCACGAGCGTTCCGAATTGTTGACAGCCATAATCGTAATATCCCACGCACAACGGACCAAATGGGAGTCTATGTGCGGAAAAGGGAGCCCCATCATCATCATCAATATCTAAATCGGAACGCATGTGAGACGATGTGAGCGCTGTGAGCGATTTTAGCCAAATCGGAAGGCGGGATTATGACAGCTAAGAGTTTGTGGCGAACGCAACGCTCCACATTTGGGGTCTGTTGGCAACACTGACAGAATGTCTATGTCACTCACGAAAAGATTTTTCCCGCGAATAGGAGACGCGATCGAATGCTATAAGAAAAGGACTTTTAATTGCGGTACTGAGGTTTCTCCCGCCTTGTGAGTCGTGTGTTGTACAATAATTGTATTAGTGACGCAATAAACTTTACAAACAACGAGTCGGTGTTTTACTTAGCTGAACCCCCGACCCGTCAAGTTGTTTGACATCGTCTACGGTCCGGTAAGGTCGGCGTTAGCGCAAGAAGGCGCATGTCATGACGTCACCTATGACGATTCACGGGACATCGTTATCGCGCTCACGCCAATTCGCTACGCGTATATGCATGCTGAAATCGATTACAGTGTAATATGGAATGCGGGGTGAAACAGATGTTTTTCTTTCTAACAATTAGGTCAAGTTAATACAGTTTTGAGCATATACGAACGGCTAGAAATAGATCACTATATACAATATCTCAGGCGTATGGAAGAGAAGATACCTACATTGAAGCTATGTTTGATATTCTTAAAATCCGAGACTGGACCAGACGCTGCTAAAGCGCCAAGGTAGTCCGCGAAATTCAAATTTTCTTTTTAAAAATCTAAATTTTAGTGTAGACTAGCTTTTGCCCGCGGCTTCGCCCGCGTGGATGTCGGTTATCGCATAAAAAAGTACCCTGTCTTTCTCCATATCCCAGGCTATAACTCAAAATTCTAACTTAATATTAATTTTAATGTGATTCAGTATGTGAATTGAAACCGAAACAAATGATTTAATACAATACAAGTAGGTACTTATGTTCTGAACGTGAATGACTGTTTACCTAAAGATAACAAACACAAAATAAAATACGATATTTCACTCAAATTCTTAAAGCAATCAATTGTACCAAATTACAACACGAAATAAAAATGCGACACAAATAATAATTTTAAAATAATTCACGTAAGTACCAACAATGTGAAAACAAAACGAAATCCTCCGAAATGTCACATGATATACCGTTTGTGCTGATAAAACGCTCGAAATGTCTAATGAGCACAATGAACACCATTGGTGCATAACTTTTCTCAGGGTCACGTTCGCAATTGGACGAAATATTAGGTGTACAAATAAGTATTAGGACAGTTTTCAAAAAATTCAAGATTTATTAAAAAAGAAGTAAAACACAGTTATTCATCGAAGTAATCTCCATCGCACTGAATGACCTTCAGCCATCTCTCAGGTAACTCGCGGATGCCTTTCGCAAAGAAACTTTCGCCTTACGAGGTGAAAAATTTAGCGACCCATTTTTCCACTTCTTCAAATGTTTTGAATCGCACGTCAGACAAATCGTTCTGCATTTTCCGGAATAAATGATAATCGGATGGGGCTAAGTCTGGTGAATACGCCGGGTGTGGTACAGCTTCCCATCCAAGCGCTAGTAACGTATCCTTGACCGGTTTACCCACATGAGGCCGCGCGTTGTCATGGAGCAGTTTTACTGGACGTTTTCCTTTACCAGAAAATGGACGTTTAGTCTCAATTTCTTGATTCACTTGCATCAATTGATGACAATAGCGATCGGCAGTAACTGTTTGGCCAGGTTTGAGAAGTTCATAATACAGTACGCCATTCATATCCCACCATATGCACAGCATGACTTTGTTACAATGAACATTGCGCTTTGGCATGGATGTTGTCGGCTCGCCGGGGTCAACCCAATGATATTTGCGTTTCGGATTATCAAAATAAATCCACTTTTCATCGCCGGTCACAATTTTCCACAAGAAAGACTTTCTATGTTGCTTGTTGTAAAGACTCACACAAATGTTAAGACGGCTGTTTTTATTTTCTTGAGTCAGAAAATGTGGTACCCACTTTGTTCCTTTTCGAATCTTACCCATTGCTTTTAAACGATAAGAAACAGTTTGTTGGGTTATTCCAAGCTGTTCCGAAAGTTGTTTCTCCGTCTGACAAGAGTTTTCATCCAGCAACGCTTGCAGTTCCTGATCGTCCACCTTTACAGGAGGCCCGGTGCGTTCACGGTCACTAACGTCGAAATCACCTTCTTTGAATCGCTTATACCAATACTCACATGTACTTTTAGATACAATGTTGTCTCCAAGAACAGAACATATCGATTCACACGCTTTCCGAACACTTTTTCCTTGATGGAATTCATAGCGAATGCAGTGTCTAATAAATAGCTTATCGGTCTGCATGTTTAATTTACAGAATTTATAGGTTATGTTTATGACTCCTTTACGTTTCGATACTACATATCAAGCGCTATCTATGATAAGTGAGCGGGACCTTTGAATTAATTTAGAATAGCTGTTATGATACAAAATCGAAGTGTCCTAAAACTTATTTGTACACCTAATATTTGACATTTATTTTGTACTTGGTACACGATCTGGCTGGAGAATTCGATTAATCGACTAATACTTGACCGGTTGACATTTTAGCGGGAACACCACTAAACGAACCAAAAAAAAAAAAACAAAATGCTTGTCCTACCCAACCATAGACATAGAAAAAACTATAGACCACTGCTTGGCGTGTCGCTGTAAGGGACAGAAAATCAAGGTACTTGAAACTTTAGGGTTACCCACTTTAAAGTGATTTTACCCCGAATGTTCTTCAATGTTAAGATGTTTTTCAATCTCTATTATCTACTTTGTACAAACGCACAGGGTTTATAAATAGAAACAAAACATCTATACCCAGTCTGAAATTCAGATCATATATGTAAACAAAAGGGATAACATATCAAAACAAAAAAACTTCGTAATGGTTATTCATATAAAATGGCGAAAAAAAAAGGTGCCATTTTCTTTTAAGTACTGATTTTAAGAAATAATAACTTAAAATAATCATACCGTAATTATTTTTATAAATTTTTTAACAAAGTTATTAAAAAAAGGAGATTTTCTGGTATAAAATATTTTATGGTACTGGTAACAATGCAGGCGATCCAAACATTTTCAAATTTTTTACATCCTCAACAACACTAATAGCACAACTCTCATTCATAGATTCATATCGTAAGTAGCATATCTTGCCACATTTTGGATGAAAACTGTTTTGAGTGGAAATCGATTTTGGGAGGCCTACGTCTAGCAGTGGACTTAAAAGGGCTGATTATGGTGCCGATCCCCTTGTTCACAAACTAAATTTAAGTTCAGTGCATCTTTTTCTTTCTATTTCATTAAGAAAAGGACAGAAGACAAATTTTAGTTTAGTCCTGTCAAATTAATCAGCTCTTGACGTAAATTGACGTAATTTTAGTCGGCAAGATTAATCACGTCTAAACTTGTATGGAGTAGTGACAGGCGCTGATTAATTTCACAGGACTAAACTAAAATTTATCTTCTGTCCTTTACTTAATGAAATAGAAAGAAAAAGATGCACTGAATTTAGTTTAGTTTGTGTCTCCGACAAACTACACAAAACATTGTTTGGCAACAGTATTTTGTTTGCATAGTTCTAAAAATTATTTCATTTTAATTTTATAGATGATTATTTACAAAAATTATAAAAAAAAATGATAGAATATTTTGCACCACTGTCCTGTCATTTTGGCAGTGACATTTCTTGACATTACTTTGTTTACATAAATTATCTGAATTAGAGACTTTGGGTATAAGTCAAAATAGTTTATTAGGATAGGAGTTCTTTCACCTGCGGGAAAAAGAACATTTAAAGAAAACCTAAGATACAGCATAAAAAATATTTTTATCTCTACTTTCATTCATATTTCCCGTGATTTTGGTTTAGCGGGAAATCTGAAAGTTTTTAACACTTTAATACCTACTACAAATACAATATTTTAAACTATAAATAGATACTAAAAGGTAAAGATGTAATATTACGTCCAGTGAAAAGTGGAACAAATTTGCTGCCAGCGCTATACATACACTCTAATAAAGCATTCATCTAAAATGATTGATGAAGGTAATTTATTTTATTGGCGTACAATTTTCCCCTGAAATGGGGAAGTATCCGAGTAAAAAGTAGGCAGCACTGAGCTTGGAGGTTATGTAAAGAATAATAAATAATAAAAACATAATTCAGCTCTCATTTTATCTTGAAACAGCTGTATATTTATTTTAATAGTTTAAAAACCATATTAGTTGAAAACTTCCACTGTATTTCACCGAATAAACTAAAATATTTAGCTACTTACGAATAAAAGGACAATCCGGCAATTTTCTTCTCACTATCGCTTTTGCCACCAAAAACACTGCACCTTACCATTTTGCAGCAATAGCTAAAGTCAATCCTCAACAAAAACACAAAATAGTTAGTATTTTTCGAAATAACAAAATAAATAATTTAAAATTTCGTCGCAACCACTTTTCGAACGCGTATCAAACGTCAAACTTTGTTTAGCAACTGAAGTGCTGTCCTTGAAAAACGCGACACGCGATAAGGGACAGAAAATGTTAGGCTCTGTCTCTTTTCTTTACAAGCATTTTGTATATATTTTTCTTTTTCTTGTGTAAGTGAGATAGAAGATGACCAGCGGTCTATCGTTTTCTCAGTCTACGTACCCAACTCTACAGACACAGACGTGTCTGTAGTAGAGTTGGGTAGGACAAGCAATTTTGATGAGTTTGTATGAGTAACTCATTCAGCTTGGTGAGGTAGTACATTGTACCACTTCAAATGAGGTGGGACAATATTACATTAATAGGACAATGTAACATCAATGGGATATTGTCCCAAAAATGTGACATTGTCCCAATAATGTCAGATTGTCCCACCTTATTTGATTTAAATAACATGACCTATTTATGGCCACAGATACAAGTCTTTTAAGCTTGACAAATTTGCTTACAAAATGACTATACTTTACTTCAAAGAGCGTTTACTTCAATAAATGAGGGATTGTACTATTCGGGACCGAAATAAAAACGCTGATTTCCTAAATTATTGGGCTCATATGTTTATTGTAATATTTCTAATCCAGTGAAGATCAGATGAAAGTTGGTAAATAAAATAAATCGTAAACGAAAACAGGCTGATGCATAGACAATACACATCTCTGCTTGAGGCTCGATTTGAGTCTCGATTTAGCTGAGTATAGATTGATTACCGTTCTGGAATAAGAACGATGCTCAAGTACTGATTCTATACTTAAACAGTGATCGACTGATTGACGCTCAAACTGGACTTGAGGAACGTTCTGTAATACGGACCTTAGAGTTGGTAATCGACAATTTATTTACATTGCTTAAAACTGATTCTCGAGGCATGTCGTTTTATAAAATGTACGAGTTTGTAATATTTAACCAATAAGTATTACATAAATCCCAACTACGCATATATGCACATGCAAAGCCGGTCGCTAGTCAATAATAAAATTAACAATAAATAAGTGTGGCAATAATGGTAGGTATTATTACTATTATTATTAAGACTATTAGCTTTTAAATTAAGTAAATATTTTATTTAAATAAAACGTATACAATTATTTGAACTGAAACTAAATGTGGTTGGATCAGGTAAATAAATTATGTCCATTTCAACCGCGCGGCCAACTCATAAAAGATGAAACTTTGCCAGGAATTAGTGGTAATTTCGACACCTGCCAGGAATAACATTGTAACTTATATTTAGTAACATACCAGTTACAATGTTATTCCTTGCAGGTGTCGATATTACCACTAATTCCTGGCAAAGTTTCATCTTTTATGAGTTGGCCGCGCGGTTGAAATGGACATAATTTATTTACCTGATCCAACCACATTTAGTTTCAGTTCGACGCTATGATCAAAATTAGTTGGCCGCTTGAACCGCGACTTGCCGTAGTCATCGCCTGTGATTACACAGAAACTAAATAATGCCGATATAGGCGAATTATGCATTAAAAGAAAGGTCTTAGTTTGTTGTATTTGTTGCAAAAATAAAAAACGTTAAAGTAAATAATCAAAAAGTTATGCTTTATTTAGTTTTCAGGTTATGGGAAGGTAGGTATCTCACCATAAATATCAAATTAATACAGGCTTATGTGTATGGACAATTAGTTGCTAATTTGTTGCAGCGAACAAACAAGAAAAATACTAGAAAATAGGTTCAATAATTTGTTAGAGTCTAGTTGGCCGCTCGGACGGCAATGCGCCTAAAATACAATGGCGTTTATTTCTTTATTAAAAATAGGTTTAAAATTAGTTAAAGTTCTAATCAACAGGCAACGTAACCTATTTTAGATAAAGATGGCGAAAATAACGGTAAAATTCATATTTTAAGAGATATTGACTGAAATATATAGTAGTATGAAACTGTATTATAGTAGGGTGCATGAATTTTCACAATAAAGTGAGACTGAATCGTGATTATTTATTTATTTGCTTACATGTTAAACACTGGTTAGTAGGCATGCATTGAAATTTCATGACACAGTATTAAGACATGCAGGGTGCATGTCTTAATACAGTGTCATGAAATTTAATTACATAATATGTTATTGATTCTAATTATTACAATTGAGGCCATGAGAGCCAGAGTGGCCTATAAAACTGCTCTAAATTTACTTCGGAAGCAGTTTTTTTAAATAAAATCAGCATTGATAAAAATACAGTTAGGTCACTCTAGCTCTCTGAGGCCATGAGAGCCAGAGTGGCCTAAAAAACTGCTCTAAAATTACCTCGAAAGCATTTTTTGAAGAAGTAAAAACGAATTGAAAAATGACAGTTAGGCCACTCTGGCTCTCATGGCCTCAATTATTCATTACATTATATTATACTATATTAAAACTACACTATTACTATATTATTGGAATGTTCGATAGTCATATCTTATTTTTTTAGGGCAGCAGACAAATTACAAGTGATTCCTGGCGAAGTTTCATAAAATTTTATGAGTTGGCCGCTCGGTTGAAATGGATAATAACAAATTCACTTAATTTGTAAATGTAATGTTTGTAAAAGAATCGATTTTTCTGAATATCGATTTTGTTCGGTAAAAACGGCTAATAACGGTCACAACCCTACCGCAACGAACCCAAAGACATAACATTGTAATAACGTCATGTCAGAATATTAATCAACGATAAGTTCGTGTTTGTGAGTACCGAAATGTCAAAATGTCGACATTTAAATACACTCACGTTCACGATATTTTTTTACTACCTACTGTTAACTATGAGAACTTATGATGAAGAAGCGAGCTCGGGATTTGGGGCACCTCGACTCTGGCAAGTTAGGTTCAAAGGGGATGGCGGGGTCAAGTGAGCGTGTGAAGCGAGCGAACAAAGACCCCGCCATTCCCTTCGTGGTTATTTATTTGTAACCAGCCAGAAATAGGGGCCCCGATAAGCGGAAGCCCGTCGACTGCTCATTATTATTGCTTGGAAACAAATTTAGACCCGCTTCGATAATTAAGGTCTTTCGATGTCAAAAACCTTTAAGATAAATAGAAAGACAAATTGTTGCTAAGTTACATTTTGAGTCGAGTATTTTGCAATCAGTAATTTTGATTGGAATTCGGATTATTTTTGGATACAAAAAGTATTACATTTTTATTTGCGTTTGAATACTACCCAAAAAATAACTGCCAACAGAACTACAAGAGAAATACATAAAAAAGGCTTTAATAAAAAAGATTACACATTCACATGTACATAAATCTTAATAAAAATGCTAGCAAAACTGCGACAGGATAATGTGGAAACATGATACAGTGTGTAAACAAAAACGAGCCTCTGACAAGCTTCTGTTATAATTTATGTTTTGATGGCCCCCAGTCTAGCACACGTCACACACACAAACACGGCGCTTAGGCAGAACAGACTGTATGACACGAGAAAAGGAGTGACTCTACTATGTGTGCGTCTGTCTGTCGGTTAGACTTTGTGGCAAAGGTATACTCTTCTATGAAAACTGGTCATACCTAACAGACAGTCAGTCAGTCTGTATGTCCACAAAACTATAATAATAATAAATGTGTGTGTGTATATATAATAAATAAATAAAAACTAAATAACTGCTAATGTCGTCTCTGTATGTCTGTCACGCTGGAAATAAAAGAGGCTCAAATGGAAATCACCTTTTATGGTACGCATCGAAACAGGGTTTCAAACAAAGGGGGACCTTGCAAGCTGAGCACAGATATGTCGTAGCACGTCGCTGCTGTGACTTTTGCTTGCACCAAATACAACGCCGACGCATACGGCGGCCACTGCTTGCGAGTTGGTCTGTCTGTAGAGGGAGATGTTGCACCTGAGGCTGACGGCCCACACTGCTTGAACCGGGACGGTTAATTACGGGTTTACGAGGGACATATTCGTGGTGGTGTTGCAGAATTTGGTCAACTAACTCCAATCGAAACACAATGTGCTCTTTCGGAGTAGCCGAAGAACTCTGCAGAAGGATACGGGAATTCAAAATAGAGCAGTTGAGCAGGCGTTTGAAGAACTTGATATCCCATTTAGCGCCTCTTTTTCTTTCCAGCAGGTATGGTTCTAGCATTTGATCTTTACGATCAACACCTCCCATACTCTTATTATAATCTAAAACTACCTGAGGTTTGTACTTAGCTGGGCGATGTGGTTTCACCGCCATCAGGCCTTGTGAATTGCCGTGGTAGGTACTGATGGTGGCTATCTTACGCGTCTTGTCCTGAAAGGCCAAGACCACCACATCGCCGGAATGACGTGCAACAAACTGGCCATCTTTCAGAGTGCACAGCGACAAGAGTGGATGCACATTGGTGCGGCAAGCACGCAAGGTACCTACACAATCGGTTTTGCGTTTTTTCAGAAATTTGGCCAGCAGGGGACTATTGAACCAGTTATCCAGAAATAGAGTATAACCTTTGTCAAGGAGAGGACGGATGAGTCTAAGGACGGTGGATGTGCTTTTCAGTACAGTGGATGGTGTATCATAAGAAGTGCCAGCACCGAGGTACACAAAGAATGACCAAAGGTAGCCCGTGGATGACTCGCAGAGGTCAAAGGTCTTCACTCCGTACTGGGCTGCCTTGGTCTTGATGTACTGGCGGAAGGATAATTTACCTTTCCACATAAGCAAGGATTCGTCAATGCAAATATTTTGGGATGGGATTAGTGCTTCCAAAATTACGGATTTGCTAATTACGTAACTAGTTACGCATTTTGATGCTTCAATTACGTAACTACGTAATTACGTACTTAACTGTTTTGATTTTTTAAAGCACGATAAATTCTGGGCTTATTACGTATTTTAGAAGTAAAAAATCAAACAACTTCAAATGAAAAAAATTATAATATTAAGGAATTAAAAGTAAATTACAGATTAAAATGATAATTTTAAAATTAAACTCAAAATCAAAATCGTCAATCAAATCAAAATGTAATATTTTGATTTGATTGACGATTTTGATTTTGACTAAACTCAATCAACAATTCAAACAAAACATGTACCACGCACAAATGGTTTAAAAGTAAGAAACAATATAAAATATGGTTATTTTTCCAATCTTTGTTCTTGATAATATGATCTCATAAATGATAACGAATGCAATGTTCTGTCACCAAGGGAACTTCTTAGTTTAGAACAAAGATAGCCGGCAGAAGAAAATGCCCGTTCTGCTTCAACACTAGTAGGCATTATACATAGTAAATAATTATAAGCTGCTGTTAGGAAAACTTCACGACCGCCGCCAGTGCTATCGTAGATACACATTTCAACTCTGATGATGGATTCAAGATCTGTGTTTACTCCAGATTTGTTTACTGTAGACATAGTTTTCTGTATTTCTTTTTCTAGTTGCTGTGCAACAGTCAACTCGTCGCCACAACCATCATTAGCATCATTGTCATCTGCTTCGGAATCTAAACTCATTTGTGTACTTGTAGGCGGTGTAAATTTGAGCCTTTCTAATAAGTTTGCAACATATGTTCTAATATAATCCGACGTCGGTTTTGTAAAAGTTTCTGTTTCTTCGGTTTTATAATATTCTTCATTATTATGCAAATACTGCAAGACACCAGACACATTTGTTCGCCTTTCTTTTATTCTTTTTCTAAGGGATACAGCAAGCCTGTCACTGAGCCCATTGGACTGAGCATCAAGCTTATTTAACATAAACTGAAGCGCAGCATCTGCTGCTAACAAATTCGAGTCACGGCGACACAATGCCATCACTGTAGTTTTTATTATATCTAAACTATGATGAATGTTATGTAGATCTTGTATTTCTGTGTCTGTGAAACTTATATTTGATTTTAAGTCTAATAAAGCCTTAAATAAACTTGATTTCAATTTCAGAAATCGTCCAACCATATCTGATAAGCTGTTCCATCGCGTTTTGCAGTCTAGTATAAGATCGAGGCTTTTACCATGCTCTTGTAAAGAATATTTTTGCAACAAATCGGTCTTCAGTGGTGATTTTTTGAATGATTTAACAAGTTTTCTTACTTTTACTATAATATCTTTGTACAGAAACTCTGGTTCTAGAACTCTAGGTACTTCTATGAAAAGTCCGCCATCGTTTTCTTCAATTTCTTCAGTGTCAGTATCTGAAGCTTCATCTTCTAGTTCTGGTTCAGTAGTTGTACTTTTCCGTGTCTTATATAATACGTCCAGCACTGCAAGTTGTATTCCGTGAGCAAAACACAACTGATGGTGACCATCAAAATTTTTGCCCATTTTAACCATAACACTGGCTCCGTCCGTTGTGAATGCAATTATATCTTCAAGTTTCAAATAAAAGTCATTTAGATGATTTTCTAACAGTACAGTTCCAACGTGAGCTGGCATTGAACCCTTTATCCTTACTAGTCCTAAATTTTTATATTTAGCTGGTTCTAGGTCTTTATTATGAATATTTATATTCATATACCTCCGGTTCCGGGTAGAGGTCCATTCATCAAACGTTTTTTTTGGGACTTCATATCTTTAAACTGATTTATTAATTGTTTTTTTATGGCACAACTCTGTTCCAGGACAATTTTGGTAATAGTTGAAGGAGATTTCGGTAGATCATAGCCAGATTTTTTGAAAACATACCTTAGATCTTCAGAAGTACAAAATTTGCTTAATGGGATGCCATCCAATGCTGCCATTCTAGTCACTATAACGTCCAAGGAATACTCAGTGGAAAAGTAATCCGTTAGTTTAGTTTTCTTCGATGGAGGTTCTAAACTTTTTCTTGCTTGAAAGCACGATGAAGTACTTGCCCTTTGCGCATCTTGCTCTTGTGACATCTCGCCAATATGTTTAGCACGCATATGTGTATGTAGTGCTCCAGTAGCACCACCAGGAGTCTTCAAAATTTTTTGACAATGTTTACATTGGACACTTTGCCCATTTTCAGCCCTCAAAAAGTGTTCCCATATAGCTGATTGTGTGCGTTTGTTCAAAAACTCCTTATAAATAGTCTTCTTTACTGCAGACCTAAAACAATATATAAATATTTCATAATTTAATAGTTAGGTAATACATATAAATAGCATCTATAGTTAGGCACTACACTTAAAACGGGATACATTTACATACGTACCGTGAACTCATAATCAATGTCTATTTGCACAGACATCTAACAAGTAACAATAAAATAAAATCGCACATATTTTTTTTTTTTTTAAACGTCGCACCACACTAGGAATTACTGCTGTATCGTGGGTGCACTCACAATCATGTAAACTAACATACACAAGACACCCAGACCCGGAACACCTATCTGTAGGTCATACAAATATTTGTTCCGTACGGGAATCGAACCCGTGACCCGCAGCGCAGCAGCCAATCACTCAACTACTGCGCCAACCGTGCCGTCAACAATATAAAATCAACTACTAAATTATATGTATAAACTCTCACACAATAGTCTCAACCAACCTTTCTCCTCTTCCCCACTGGGGGCCACCACTAGATACCCGGCCAGGAGCCCCCCGCCCCCTCCCTCGGCCGCGCTGCGCAGCACGCCGCACTAAACGAAGCGGCAGCTCTGCCGCCCCTTCTACCGCTTCTTCCACCTTCCGGAACAACTGATGTTCATCAGCAAGGTGTAAGAGGGACTCCTCCTCCATAGTGATGTCGTCGTCGAGGGGGGCCGCGATGACGACATCGAACCTAAGATAAGAAATTATAAATATATTTACGTGTAAATCACGAAGAAAAGGTATAAGACTAATGAATACAAGTTTTAAAACTTACGGCAGACGAAAGGGCGGTGAGCCTGAGCCAACAGCAGCAGAGGTGAGAGGATCCCGCGGCAACGGTGGTGATCCTGGCCTACCGAACAAAGAGTTTCCATTATTATATAGCGTTCGATGGAGCTATAGCGCCATCGATTGTTGACTAATCGGGACGCTAGCGCTGTCTAGCGGCGCATGTCAGAGTCTACAACATAACGTTCGACCGGCGGCAAGTGATCGCCACACATTCGACTAGTAAAGTTCATCGGTGGCGGTCAAGCAGTGAAGACGTCTAGGAGCAGTTGCGCGTTCGGTATAGTTGTGTCGTGTACCAACATTAATTACTTTGCATACCCATTACTGTATAGTCAGGTTCTTCTAACTGAACAGACATGCGTATTTCCCTTTCCGTGTCCAACTGGCGACACCGGTCTCGCGAAATACGCACGCTTTAGTACTACTACAGAATTCTACTAGCCCGTGTTCAATTCGCGTCAACTGCGCACGCCTTTGTGATCAAGTAGCGCTGGGAGAGGTTTGAAAAAATAGTGTGCAGTTGAACTGAACACTGTTTGAAAAAATAGTGTGCAGTTGAACTGAACACTTTTTTGACTTGACTCTTGAGTATTTGAGTCTTCAAAAGCGTGTTGAATCAGGACGGTATTAGTCTATAGCAATAGGTAGTATTATTAACTCAATATGATTTCAATGAAACATTACAATAACCTCAAACGCACAGCAACAAACAAATAACCAAGTCGCAATGAGAAGCGCGCGAATCCAACATCGGGCGCCGGCGGCGCGGCGGCGGTGGCAGCTCCCCCTGCTTCGGCCCGCACGATTTCTTCCGAACATTTACGAACGCGCTAAACGAGCATGGATTTGTTTTGAACATAGACTTAGAAAAACTATAGACCACTGCTTGGCGTGTCGCTGTAAGGGACAGAAAATCAAGGTACTTGCAACTTTAGGGTTACCCACTTTAAAGTGATTTTACCCCGAATGTTCTTCAATGTTCAGATGTTTTTCAATCTCTATTATCTACTTTGTACAAACGCACAGGGTTTATAAATAGAAACAAAACATCTATACCCAAAGTCTGAAATTCAGATCATTTATGTAAACAAAAGGGATATGTAACATATCAAAAAAAATATCTTCGTAATGGTTATTCATATAAAATGGCGAAAAAAAAAGGTGCCATTTTCTTTTAAGTACTGATTTTAAGAAATAATAACTATAAAATAATCATACCGTATTATTTTTATAAATTTTTTAACAAAGTTATTAAAAAAAGGGGACTTTCTAATATAAAATATTTTATGGTACTGGTAACAATGCAGGAGATCCAAACATTTTCAAATTTTTTACATCTTCAACAACACTAATAATTACAACTCTCATTCATAGATTCATATCGTAAATAGCATATCTTGCCACATTTTGGGTGAAAACTGTTTTGAGTGGAAATCGATTTTGGGAGGCCTACGTCTAGCAGTGGACTTAAAAGGGCTGATTATGGTGCCGATTCCCTTGTTCACAAACTAAACTAAATTTGAGTTCAGTGCATCTTTTTCTTTCTATTTCATTAAGAAAAGGACAGAAGATAAATTTTAGTTTAGTCCTGTCAAATTAATCAGCGCTTGACGTAAATTTACGTAATTTTAGCCGGCAAGTTTTTAATCACGTCTAAACTTGTATGGAGTAGTGACAGGCGCTGATTAATTTGACAGGACTTAACTAAAATGTATCTTCTGTCCTTTTCTTAATGAAATAGAAAGAAAAAGATGCACTGAACTTAAATTTAGTTGAGTTTGTGAACAAGGGAATCGGCACGTATGACGATCATAATGCCGTGTCTCCGACAAACTACACAAAACATTGTTTGGCAATGGTATTTTGTTTGCATAGTTCTAAAAATTATTTCATTTTAATTTTATAGATGATTATTTACAAAAAAAATAATTATAAAATGCTTTGCACCACCGTCCTGTCATTTTGGCTGTGACATTTCTTGACATTACTTTGTTTACATAAATTATCTGAATTAGAGACTTTGGGTATAAGTCAAAATAGTTTATTAGGATAGGAGTTCTTTCACCTGCGGGAAAATGAACATTTAAAGAAAACCTGAGATACAGCATAAATAAATAAATAAATAATCCCCGTGATTTTGGTTTGGCGGGAAATCTGAAAGTTTTAACACTTTAATACCTACTACAAATACAATATTTTAAACTATAAATAGATACTAAAAGGTTAAGATGTAACGTCCAGTGAAAAGTGGAACAAATTTGCTGCCAGCGCTATACATACACTCTAATAAAGCATTCATCTGAAATGATTGATGAAGGTAATTTATTTTATTGGCGTACAATTTTCCCCAGAAATGGGGAAGTATTCGAGTAAAAAGTAGGCAGCACTGAGATTGGAGGTTAGGTGAAGAATAATAAATAATAAAAACATAATTCAGCTCTCATTTTATCTTGGAACAGCTGTATATTTATTTTAAGAGTTGAAAAACCATATTAGTTGAAAACTTCCACTGTCTTTCACCGAATAAACTAAAATATTTAGCTACTTACGAATGAAAGGACAATCCGGCAATTTTCTTCTCACTATCGCTTTTGCAACCAAAAACACTGCACCTTACCATTTTGCAGCAATAGCTAAAGTCAATCCTCAACAAAAAACACAAAATAATTAGTATTTTTCGAAATAACAAATTAAATAACTTAGAATTTCGTCGCAACCACTTTTCGAACGCGTATCAAACGTCAAACTTTGTTTAGCATCTGAAGTGCTGTCCTTGAAAAACGCGACACGCGATAAGGGACAGAAAATGTTAGGCTCTGTCTCTTTTCTTTACAAGCATCTTGTATATATTTTTCTTTTTCTTGTGTAAGTAAGATAGAAGATGACCAGCGATCTCGTAGACTGAGAAAACGATAGACCGCTGGTCATCTTCTATCTCACTTACACAAGAAAAAGAAAAATATATACAAAATGCTTGTAAAGAAAAGAGACAGAGCCTAACATTTTCTGTCCCTTATCGCGTGTCGCGTTTTTCAAGGACAGCACTTCAGTTGCTAAACAAAGTTTGACGTTTGATACGCGTTCGAAAAGTGGTTGCGACGAAATTATAAATTATTTAATTTGTTATTTCGAAAAATACTAACTCTTTTGTGTTTTTTGTTGAGGATTGACTTTAGCTATTGCTGCAAAATGGTAAGGTGCAGTGTTTTTGGTGGCAAAAGCGATAGTGAGAAGAAAATTGCCGGATTGTCCTTTCATTCGTAAGTAGCTAAATATTTTAGTTTATTCGGTGAAATACAGTGGAAGTTTTCAACTAATATGGTTTTTAAACTATTAAAATAAATATACAGCTGTTTCAAGATAAAATGAGAGCTGAATTATGTTTTTATTATTTATTATTCTTTACATAACCTCCAAGCTCAGTGCTGCCTACTTTTTACTCGGATACTTCCCCATTTCAGGGGAAAATTGTACGCCAATAAAATAAATTACCTTCATCAATCATTTTAGATGAATGCTTTATTAGAGTGTATGTATAGCGCTGGCAGCAAATTTGTTCCACTTTTCACTGGACGTAATATTACATCTTTACCTTTTAGTATCTATTTATAGTTTAAAATATTGTATTTGTAGTAGGTATTAAAGTGTTAAAAACTTTCAGATTTCCCGCTAAACCAAAATCACGGGAAATATGAATGAAAGTAGAGATAAAAATATTTTTTATGCTGTATCTTAGGTTTTCTTTAAATGTTCTTTTTCCCGCAGGTGAAAGAACTCCTATCCTAATAAACTATTTTGACTTATACCCAAAGTCTCTAATTCAGATAATTTATGTAAACAAAGTAATGTCAAGAAATGTCACTGCCAAAATGACAGGACAGTGGTGCAAAATATTCTATCATTTTTTTTTATAATTTTTGTAAATAATCATCTATAAAATTAAAATGAAATAATTTTTAGAACTATGCAAACAAAATACTGTTGCCAAACAATGTTTTGTGTAGTTTGTCGGAGACACAAACTAAACTAAATTCAGTGCATCTTTTTCTTTCTATTTCATTAAGTAAAGGACAGAAGATAAATTTTAGTTTAGTCCTGTGAAATTAATCAGCGCCTGTCACTACTCCATACAAGTTTAGACGTGATTAATCTTGCCGACTAAAATTACGTCAATTTACGTCAAGAGCTGATTAATTTGACAGGACTAAACTAAAATTTGTCTTCTGTCCTTTTCTTAATGAAATAGAAAGAAAAAGATGCACTGAACTTAAATTTAGTTTGTGAACAAGGGGATCGGCACCATAATCAGCCCTTTTAAGTCCACTGCTAGACGTAGGCCTCCCAAAATCGATTTCCACTCAAAACAGTTTTCATCCAAAATGTGGCAAGATATGCTACTTACGATATGAATCTATGAATGAGAGTTGTGCTATTAGTGTTGTTGAGGATGTAAAAAATTTGAAAATGTTTGGATCGCCTGCATTGTTACCAGTACCATAAAATATTTTATACCAGAAAATCTCCTTTTTTTAATAACTTTGTTAAAAAATTTATAAAAATAATTACGGTATGATTATTTTAAGTTATTATTTCTTAAAATCAGTACTTAAAAGAAAATGGCACCTTTTTTTTTCGCCATTTTATATGAATAACCATTACGAAGTTTTTTTGTTTTGATATGTTATCCCTTTTGTTTACATATATGATCTGAATTTCAGACTGGGTATAGATGTTTTGTTTCTATTTATAAACCCTGTGCGTTTGTACAAAGTAGATAATAGAGATTGAAAAACATCTTAACATTGAAGAACATTCGGGGTAAAATCACTTTAAAGTGGGTAACCCTAAAGTTTCAAGTACCTTGATTTTCTGTCCCTTACAGCGACACGCCAAGCAGTGGTCTATAGTTTTTTCTATGTCTATG